>CM077670.1:83257500-83807500 GCA_039707655.1 Elymus sibiricus | reverse complement strand
ATATTTAGTTCATGCCTTAACTCGCGAAATCTTGCTTCATCCAATGGCTTCATGAAAATATCCACAAGTTGCTCTTGAGTTCCAACATGAATAATATCAATCTCTCCACGCTTGACATGATCCCGGATAAAATGATGACGAATCTCAATGTGCTTCGTCTTGCTATGTTGCACCGGATTGTAGGAGATCTTGATTGCACTTTCGTTGTCACAGAAAAGAGGCACTTTGTCACACGTGACACCGTAATACTTTAAAGTTTGCCTCATCCATAGCAACTGTGCACAACAACTTGCGGCTGCTACATACTCGGCCTCGGTGGTGGAGAGAGACACACAATTTTGCTTCTTCGAAGACCAACTCACCAAAGAGCGACCAAGGAATTGGCACCCTCCGGAAGTTGACTTCCTATCCACACGGTCTCCCACCCAATCCGAGTCCGAATATCCCATGAGATCAAAGCTTGATCCTTTGGGGTACCATAAGCCAAAGTTTGGGGTATGAGCCAAATATCGAAAGATTCGCTTGACCGCCACAAAGTGACTTTCCTTAGGCGCGGCTTGAAACCGTGCACACATTCCCACACTCAACATGATATCCGGCCTAGATGCACAAAGGTAAAGCAAGGATCCAATCATGGAACGATATACCTTTTGATCCTCCGCTTTACCATTGGGATCAATGTCGAGTTGGCACTTGGTAGGCATTGGAGTCTTGGCCGGTTTGACATCTTCTAGCTTGAATCTTTTGAGCATGTCTTGGGTTTATTTGGCTTGGTTGACGAAGGTTCCTTCTCTTCTTTGCTTGACTTCGAACCCAAGAAAGAATTTCAACTCTCCCATCATAGACATCTCAAACTTCTCGGTCATGAGTGCGGCAAACTCATCATTGAAAGCTTTGTTAGGAGAACCAAAGATGATATTATCGAAAGTCGGGCTTTGGGGACCCAAAGGTTCGAACACTGGGGTGAGCTCGTTCTACTGCTTCGTCTCTTATCACGGCTAAGCTACGGCGAGGCTACGGCGAGAGCGCGCTTGCGAGGGACGGCGATGACTCAGCAGTTTACCCAAGTTCGGGCCACCTTGCGGTGTAAGACCCTATTCCTGCTCGGTTGGGATTATTGTGGGCAAGAGAGTTCTCGCGTACAAGGTTGAAGACAAGGGAATCTAATCGACCTCCCTCTACGGTGGCTGCACTGCCACTTTTATATCAGCCTTGGTCCTCTTCCCCCTCAAAGCTTAGGCGGGAAGGGTAGCCACACTTGGCGATTTTGAAAGGGGACAGGCGCTCAGGCTATCCTGACTAAAGGTGGTCTTCGCCTGCCAAAGCATGATCCATGACGCGCCGGTGGGCTCGGTGATGACCTCCGCCCAGCGCGCCCGTCGTCTTGGTCTTCCTTCGCCAATCGAGCAACCTTTGGGGTTGCTTTGGAGAGTAGATAGCCGGCCCTGCTCCCTTAACACGAAAGAGGAAACCATCTGCGTCCGCGCCTGCTGGCGCGGCCTCTGCTGCTGCTCGTCGCCGCGCGCGTCACCCACGTGATGGGCTCCGGACCGCGCGGCACACTGAATGGCCTTCGTCTTGAGCGCCTGCGGGAGGGGGCCTCGGGAGGCCACCTCGGGAAGCCGCCTCGTGAGGTTGGTGGTGGTGCTGAGCGTTTCTTGCTACTCCCTGAGGAGGGGGCCTCAGGAGGCCCGGGCCTCATGAGGGGTCTTGGTGAGAGGCTTGGTGGTGACAGCCTGCTGGGCCCATGCCAGGCGTTGCGCCCTGGACCGAAGGCAGACGGGCCTGGGTACCCCGGGTTCCATGGGCCCGACAGTAGCCCCCGGGCCCGCGGCGCGCACGTTCCCGCCTATCGGGGCGGGGGCGAAACGGCGCGGGCCCTAACTGCCTGCGGCTGGGCGCGACGCGTGGCGCATGATGTGACGGGGGACGCCCCCACTTCTCCCACGACGCCTCGGGAACCGCCGCACTGACATAAATCCCGGCACGGGCGGCGCGAGGCCATCATTGCCTTCCTTCATACGTCGTTGCTTCAATCCCCAACGCCGGAGAAGGCGGAGCGATGAGAGGGGCTCCGCGCCGAGCATAAAGAGGGGGAGAGGAGAACCGGGGTCCTCCACCCGTCTTCTTCTTCCCCCAGCTTCCTCTATTCTCTTGCAAGGGCTTCCGAAGAGATGGCGAGAGGACGAGGGCGTGGCCGTGCTTCCGCCGCCACACCACAGGTCCCACCCCGGAAGCGCGGTCGATCCCCGACGGCCGCCGGCGCCGGGCCCAGCAGTCGCGGAAGAGGCGCCGCTCGTGAGCGCGGAGGGCGAGGCGCGCGGGGCCGAGGCGGCCTCGGCGGGGCGGCTGCACTTTCGCCCCAGGCGGGGAGCCACTCGGCGGAGGCGGCGCATGAGTTCATTGGGAACATGCACCGCAGCCCCTGCACCTGGCTCCGGCTCCCGGACTCTTTCGCGGCGGCGATGGCGGACCGCGCGCCCTTGGGCCTGTGGGTGCAGGCCGACGGCTGCTGCAACGGCCCTTCCTGGGTGGCGGCGGAGCTCACCCCCTCGGGCTTCATGTTCCTGAGGCAGGGGTGGAAGTCGTTCGCCCTCGCCCGTGGCTTGAAGCGGGGGCATGTCCTCCAGTTCAAGTACGACGGGGCCGCCACGCACTTCGTGAAGATCTTCGGGCTCTCCGGCAGCTGCCTGGAGTGCTGCGCGGAGAGCGAGGACAGCTACAGCGGCTCCTCCTGCGAGGACGGCTCCTCCGACGGTGTCGCCCCATCCGGCGGGGGCGGGAGCGACGGCGGCTCCCCCCGCATCAAGAGCGAGGACTCCGACTAGGCGCACGCGGCGGGGGCTCCGGAACTGATGGCGGTGGCACCGTGCGCACGGTGACGGAGCCGCTCGTGCCCGTAGCACCTGCTTGGGGATGCGCGCGGCACCCTGCGCTGCAGTGCTGACGGCGCCTCGCCTAGGCCCCTTCTTTCTTTTCATTTTCCTGCATTGAACCGATGTAACCCCGCGGGGGCATGAAAGAGTATCTTCTTATGTTTAAATTAATGCTTTCGTGACATGGGGTTGTATGCATTCTCTCCCGAAGTCCTCTCATGAGGCTGGTTTTTTTTTCTTTGTTCGCCCTAGCGCTCTACGCCGTCAGGACCCAGCCCCCGAGCAAGCCTCAGTCGCCGCTGGTATGTCCGGTCGCGATGCCAGGACAAGGCCAGGAGGTAAGGGGCACCGTGAGCTAGTGAGGGTCCTGAGGCGCGATGCTCGGGAAGCCCCCCTTTGGCGTGCAAGCGGCTTACGCAGAAGAAAAAACGCTAGCACCCAGCGGGATCGCGAGGGGAGAGAGCTTGAGTGATGGTAAGGGCATCTCGCGAGGTAGTCAGACTTAGCTTTTGGCGGAGAGCGGAGTCGGGCGAGCCATAGCTCATGAGGGGCTCGCGCAGCCCGCGAGGCGTGCGCGCGAGGGGTGCTCATGAGGCTCGTCGTTCGAAGAGTCTCCGCCTCGCGAGGCTGGCTCACGAGAGGCCGCCCGCGAGGTCCTCACGCGGCTCGCCTCCTGAGGGACTGCATGTAGAGCGCTTAACGACAGCGCGCGCTCGTCGATTCGCTCATGGGTATTACGCGAGGAGACAGGACACCAAGGACCTTGGTGGGGTGGCGTGCACGGGGCAGGCCCGCAAGCCAGAGCCTGGTTGCTTGGGTTTTTCAGTGCTGCTGGGACTGACCCGAGCGCAGGCACCGTGTCCAGCCCCCGCTCGCGTGAGGCTCATGAGGGAAGGTCGCGAGCGTGCACAACTCCTGAGGCAAGAAACTTAGCAATGCATTAGATATCTTAGGAAATAGAGCTTTACTGAAACATAGTAATAAGTTCATTACACAACCAAAAAGAGATATGATTGCCATGTTCGGCACAGATCAGCGTGAGGTTGGTGCAGCCCGTGGGGCGCCCTCAAGTGATTGTTCCGCCAGCGCGGAGCATGGGGCTTCCACTAGGCGTGGGCATGATCGCGGTTCGATCGTTCCGCTAGCGCGGAGCATGGGGCTTCCGCTGAGACGTGGGCGGGAGCTCTCGCGGGCCCATCAGGTGAACGCAATGAGAGGCTCCGGGGCGTGTACAGCCCCGTTTCGTTCATACGCGTGAGGGTCACACGTAGAACTTGCGGAGGTGTTGGATGTTCCAGGCGTTAGGCACAGGAACTCCGTCCTCCCTCTCCAGCCGGGCTAAGCCGGGCCTGGAGACATGAGTAACCCTGAAAGGGCCTTCCCACATAGGTGAGAGTTTGTGAAGTCCCTCTCTGGAGAGGATCCTGCGCAGGACGAGGTCGCCGACCTCAAGAGTGCGAGGGTGGATGTGGCGGCTGTGGTAGCGGCGCAAGGCCTGCTGGTACCTCGCGACACGAAGGGCGGCCTGACGGCGGCCCTCCTCGAGGAGCAGCAGATCGGTCTCCCGCGAGCCATCCTGACGCGCCTCGTCGAAGGCAAGGACTCGCGGGGAGCCGTGCTTAAGCTCCAGTGGGAGGACCGCCTCAGCGCCGTAGACGAGGAAGAAAGGCGTCTCGCCAGTAGGCTTGCTTGCCGTCGTGCGGATGGACCACAGCACGGACTGCAGCTCGTCGAGCCAGCCCTTGCCGCAAGCCTCAAGTTTCTTCTTGAAGCTCCTTGTCTTGAGGCCCTTGAGGACCTCGGCATTGGCTCGCTCGGCCTGACCATTGCTTCGCGGGTGCGCCACCGAGGCGTAGCAGATCTGCGTGCCGAGGCTGGCGCAATAGGACTTGAAGAGGCCGCTTGTGAACTGGGAGCCATTGTCGGTGATGATGCGATTGGGAACTCCAAAGCGGCTCACGAGGCCCTTGATGAACTTGACAGCGGAGCCTGCCGGGATGGTGCGCACCGGCTCGACCTCCGCCCACTTGGTGAACTTGTCAATGGCGATGTAGAGGTAGCGGTAACCACCAGCCGCGCGTGGGAAAGGCCCCAGGATATCCAGCCCCCAGACCGCGAAGGGCCATGAGAGGGGGATCGTCTGGAGGCCCTGCGCCGGCTGGAGGATCTGCTTGGCGTGGAATTGGCAGGCCTCGCAGGCTTGGACCATTGCGGTAGCGTCGCGTAGAGCGGTAGGCCAGTAGAAGCCGTTGCGGAAAACCTTACCGACGAGGGTGCATGATGAGGAGTGGTGGCCGCAGTCTCCTCCGTGTATATCCGCTAGCAACTCGCACCCTTGCTCTTCAGAGATGCACCGCAGCGAGACGCCATTGGGGCGCCTGCGGTACAGCTCACCATCTTGTAGGCAGTAAGCAGTGGCCTGCTGGGCCACGCGCTCTGCTTCTGCGTCCTCCTCCGGGAGGGTGTCGCGGAGCAAATAAGCCTTGAACTCCGCAGCCCAGCTATCCGCCTGAGGCTCGAGCGCCAGCAGCAGGCGAGCTCCTGAGGCCGGGCCACGGTCTGGTGCGCCCGTGGGTGGTGCGGGTGGGAGTTCCTCGCGAAGGAGCGCCGTGCTCGCGGCTGGGGGTGCGACAGATGGCTTGAGGAGCCTTTCCTCAAAGACGCCGGCGCTCTGGGGCTCGCGGCGTGATGCTCGTTTGGCGATGTCATCAGCTTCTTTGTTGCCGCCGCGGGGGATGTGCTGCAGCTCCAGGCCAAGAAAGCGCTTCTCAAGCTTACGTACCTCTTCCAGGTAGGCGGCCATGTGCTCGTCCTTGGGCTTGTAGCTTTTGTTGGAGAAGTTGACGAGGAGTTGCGAATCACCCTTGATAGTCAGACGCTTGATGCCTAGGGCGAACGCGGCCTTGAGGCCGGCGATGAGGCCCTCATACTCTGCGATGTTGTTGGAGACCTTGTCGGTGTGCCTGAAGTAGAGTTGTACAGCGTAGTAGAGCCTGTCTCCTGTTGGTGAGGTGAGCATGACCCCAGCCCCCGCGCCCTGTCGGGAGAAGGCGCCGTCGAAGTGCATGGTCCATCCGCCAGGCGCCTCATCCCCTGGAAGGAGGGACTGGGCCTCGCGAGGCTCGTCCTCGTACGTGTCCGTCCATTCTACCACGAAGTCGGCCAGAGCCGCGCCTTTAATGACTCTGGTGGTGGAGAACTCCAGCTGGAAGGCTTGCAGCTCGATGTTCCACTCGGCGACGCGGCCGGCGGCGTTGGGGCTGCGCAGGACTTGCTCCAAGGGGTAGGAGGAAATGACCTTGATGGGACGACCCTGAAAGTAGTGGCGCAGCTTCCCGGAGGCGACGAGGAGCGCGAGGAGGAGCTTCTGCTGCATGGGGTAGCGCTCGCGCGCGTCTCTTAGCACGGTGCTGACGAAGTACACGGGGTGCTCGACGAGGCGCGTAGTTGTTGCGACAGCTTGCTCCTCAGATGCTTTGCGAGGCTCGGAAGGCTCGGGAACCTCACGAGGCTCAGGAGGCTCACGAGGCTCAGAAGGCTTGCGGGGGACGGCGGCCTCACGAGGCTCAGGAGGCTCGCGAGGCCTCGGGGGCTCGCGAGGCTCAGCAGGCTCGTGAGCCTGAAGGGGCGCCGAGGATTTTTCCTTGGCGCAGACGCGCTCCTCCCGCACCGCCACCAATGCCGCGCTGGCCGTCTGAGGGGTGGCTGCCAAGTACAGGAGCAAGGGCTCGCGAGAGCGCGGCGTGACCATGATGGGCGGGCTCGTGAGGTACCTCTTGAGGGCTTCGAAGGCGGCGTCTGCCTCAGGAGTCCACTTGAAGGAGCCGGACCTCTTCAGGAGCTTGAAGAAGGGCAGAGCTCGCTCGCCAAACTTGGAGATGAAACGCCCTAGGGAAGCCATACACCCTGCCAAGCGCTGCATTTCCTTGAGGGTCCGGGGAGGGCGCATTTTCTCGATGGCCTTGATCTTCTCTGGGTTGGCCTCGATGCCACGGTGCGAGACTAGGAAGCCGAGGAGCTTGCCGGAGGGGACCCCGAAGACGCACTTCTCCGGGTTGAGCTTGAGGTTGACTTTGCGCAGGTTGGCAAATGTTTCCTGGAGGTCCGCGATGAGGGATCCAGCCTCGCGAGATTTGACTACGATGTCGGCGACGTAGGCCTCCGCGTTCCTCCCCATCTGAGGCCCCAGAGTGATGCGCATTAGCCGCTGGAAGGTGGCGCCCGCGCTCCTTAAGCCGAAGGGCATGCAGACGTAACAAAATACGCCGCAGGGGGTGATGAAGGCCGTCCTCTCCACGTCTCCGGCCGCCATCTTGATTTGATGATAGCCTGAGAAGGCATCAAGGAAGCATAGCAAATCGCACCCGGTGGTGGAATCCACGATCTGATCGATGCGGGGCAGTGGAAACGGATCCTGAGGGCAGAACTTGTTGAGACTGGTGAAGTCGACGCACATGCGCTCCTTGCTGCCTTTCTTGGGGACGACGACTGGGTTGGCGAGCCATTCGGGATGGCGCACCTCACGAACGACCCCGGCTTCTTGGAGCTTCTGAACTTCATTGACGATGAACTCTTGCTTCTCTGGTGCTTGACGCCGTGCTTTCTGCTTGACCAGGCGTGCATTGGGGCACACCGCTAAGTGGTGCTCGATCACATCCCTCAGCACACCGGACAAGTCGGATGCTTTCCAGGCGAAAACATCCGAGTTTGCCCGAAGGAAGGTGACGAGCGCGCTTTCCTATGTGGGAGGGAGGCCTGTGCCGATGGTGAAGGCAGGGCCGGAGCCGCTGCCGTCCACCGACACCTTCTTCGTCTCGGTGCGGTCCTGAGAGAACAATTGCTTCTTCTTTGCGGGCGGGGCCTCTGAAGGCTCGGCCGCGTCCTCGTCGGCCGGGTGTGCGACAGCGGCAGCCTTGTAGGCACGCTCGAGGGTGCTGGCCGCGTCCTTTTCGTCGCAGGCGACGGTGATGATGCCGCTGTAGCCAGGCATCTTGAGGACGTTGTAGGCGTGATGGGTGGCCGCCATGAACTTGGTGAGAGCCGGGTAGCCCAAAATGGCGTTGTAAGGCAGGCCGATGTGCGCCACGTCGAAGTCGATGAGCTCGGTCTGGTAGTTCTTGCGGGTGCCGAAGGTGACGGGGAGGCGCACCTGCCCCAGCGGAATGGTGGAGCCATCGGTCACTCCGGAGAAGGGCCTGGTCGGCATCAGCTGGTCGTAGGGCACCTGGAGCGTCTCGAAGGTCTCGATGGAGAGTACGTTGAGGCCGGCACCCCCGTCGATGAGGGTCTTGGTGACCGCGACGTTGCTGATGGTGGGGGTGCACATCATGGGGAGCGCGCCTGCAGAGGCCGTGGACTTGGGGTGGTCCTTGGAGTCGAAGGTGATGGCGTACTGCGACCACTTGAGGGGCCGCGCGACCTCGGGCCTTGGGAGGGCGGCGTACACCTCGCGAGAGAGTTGCTTGAAGTGGCGGATGGATGCGGGGGCTTGGGACCCGCCAAGGATGCAGGCGACTGCGCGAGGCTCCTGGTAGCCCCCAGCGCCCTCGTCAGGCTGGTTGACGTCATTGCTTCGAGGTGGCGGAGGCAGCGGCGGGAGAGCGGCATTAGCCTGAGGATTCGCCTCACGAGGCTGGTCGCACCAAGCGGCCTCACGAGGCTGACCGCGCCAGCCCTGGCGGTAGTTGCCATTACCGTTGCGGCTGTCCCAGCGGTTGCCGCTGCGGCCACCTCTGTGGCCGGCGCCGCGACCGTTGCGGTCGTCCCGGCGGCCCTGGCGCTCGTCGCGGAGTAGCTTGAGCTCGTGGCAGTCTTTGGTGCTGTGGGAGCGGACGTTGTGAAAAGCATAGGGTGGCCGGTTGTCCTTCCTGGGCTCGTCGAGGTCGCGGCCACGCTTCTGCTCGGGCTCCGCCGCAAGCACGGTAGGGCCCTTGCGCTTGACGTCTTTGCTCTTGGCCTTGGCGGCGTCGAGCGCCGCGTCGGGGTCGTTGTGGACGAAGAGGCGGCCTTCCTCAGCCTTGGCGCACTTGTCGGCGAGGTCGAGCAGCTCGAGCATGGAGTCGAGCTCACCGTTGATGGCGAGCTTCTCGCGCATCTTGATGTCCGTGATGTCGGTGGAGAACGCGGAGATGACGGCCGCGTCGGAGGCGCGCGGGATCTTGTTGCGCACCTGACTGAAGCGCTGGATGTACTTGCGGAGGGTCTCGTCTGGGCGCTGTCGAACACGCCGCAGGTCGTTGATGTTGAGGGAGCGGTCCTGTGTGCCCTTGAAGTTGGCGATGAACGGGCTGCAGAGTCGGCCCACGATGAGATGGAAGCCTCGGGGAGGTTCATGAGCCAGGAGCGCGGGCCGTCCTTGAGGGCCATGGGGAACCAGTTTGCCATGACCTTGTCGTCGCCGTTCGCCGCCCCGACACTCTGCGCGTAGAGCTGGAGGAACTCCGCGGGGTTGGGGGTGCCATCGTAGCGCGGAGGCAGGTCAGGCTTGAACTTCGCGGGCCAGACCACGCGACGCAGCTCGCGGGTAAAGGCACGACAGCCCACGCCGCTCGAGCGGACGCCGCCAGCGAGGGCGGCGCGGTTTTGACGCCCGGCCGTGGCAACGTCCTGAACGGCCTGGTCCTGGCGCTGGCGCTGCCGCTCGAGGAGCACCCGCGCGTCGGGGGGCGCGCGGCGGATGATCTGGCAGCTGGGCTCATCCTGGCCTGGCGAGGACGCGCCGCGGGACGGCTCACGAACCCGCGCGCTGCGCTGAGGCCCGTTGCGCTCGTCGCGCAGAGGAGGCGGAGGGGGAGCACCGTGCGCCAGGTCCACAGCGCGAGAAGGCGGAGGGCGAAACGAGTGGGAAGGCGCCGGAGCGTCCCCGGCGACGTTGACAAGCTCGGTGATGCGGCCAAGCCAGGCGTCGTAGCCGGCGTCAGCCAGACGGTAGCGGAGCAGCTCACGCGCCATGAGCAGCGCGGCCTGCGGGTTCGGCGGCCCACGGCGGGCGAGGAAGGAGGCCGTGGCGGTGTGATCGTTCGCCTGCACGGAGGGGTGCAGGAAGAAGGCCTGCTGCTCGCGAGCAGCGGGGTCGGTGGCGGCAGCAGCCTCGGCGTCATGGCGGCGGCGGCTGCCGCGAGCCACCGGCTCGGTCTGGGCCACGCGGCCAGCCCTGCACTCGGCGCGCTCGCGACGTGCGTCGGCCATGGGGTTGGTGGAGCTGAGGGCGGAGCAGAAGAACAGTAGCGCACCCCTACCTGGCGCGCCAAATGTCGGAAGTCGGGCTCCGGGGACCCAAAGGTTCGAACACTGGGCTGAGCTCGTTCTACTGCTTCGTCTCTTGTCACGGCTAAGCTATGGCGAGGCTACGGCGAGAGCGCGCTTGCGAGGGACGGCGAGGACTCAGCAGTTTACCCAGGTTCGGGCCACCTTGCGGTGTAAGACCCTACTCCTGCTTGGTTGGGATTATTGTGGGCAAGAGAGTTCTCGCGTACAAGGTTGAAGACAAGGGAATCTAATCGACCTCCCTCTATGGTGGCTGCACTGCCTCTTTTATATCAGCCTTGGTCCTCTTCCCCCTCAAAGCTTAGGCGGGAAGGGTAGCCACACTTGGCGATTTTGAAAGGGGACACGCGCTCAGGCTATCCTGAATAAAGGTGGTCTTCGCCTGCCAAAGCATGATCCATGACGCGCCGGTGGGCTCGGTGATGACCTCCGCCCCGCGCGCCCGTCGTCTTGGTCTTCCTTCGCCGATCGAGCAACCTTTGGGGTTGCGTTTGAGAGTAGATAGCCGGCCCTACTCCCTTAACACGAAAGAGGAAAGCATCTGCGTCCGCGCCTGCTGGCGCGGCCTCTGCTGCTGCTCGTCGCCGCGTGCGTCACCCACGTGATGGGCTCCGGACCACGCGGCACGCTGAATGGCCTTTGTCTTGAGCGCCTGCGGGAGGGGGCCTCGGGAGGCCACCTCGGGAAGCCGCCTCATGAGAGGGCCTCGCGAGGCCGTTGGTGGTGGTGTTGAGCGTTGCTTGCTACTCCCTGAGGAGGGGGCCTCAGGAGGCCCGGGCCTCATGAGGGGTCTTGGTGAGAGGCTTGGTGGTGACAGCCTGCTGGGCCCATGCCAGGCGTTGCACCCTGGGCCGAAGGCAGACGGGCCTGGGTACCCCGGGTTCCATGGGCCCGACAGATATCATCAACATATAGTTGGCATATGAACAAATCCCCTTTAACCCTCTTAGTAAAAAGAGTGGGATCGATTTTCCCAATTTCGAACCCACGGTCTTGCAACAACTCGGTAAGGTGCTCATACCACGCATGTGGGGCTTGTTTAAGGCCATAGAGTGCCTTATCGAGTTTGTATACATGATTGGGGAACTTGGGATCCTCGAACCCCGGGGGTTGTTTGACAAATACCAACTCATTAAGGGGACCATTAAGAAATGCACTCTTCACATCCATTTGTTGCAACTTAAAATCATGAGGAGATGCATATGCAAGCAACATACGAATAGATTCAAGATGAGCAACGGGAGCAAAGGTTTCACCGTAGTCGATACCCTCGACTTGGGAGTAGCCTTGTGCCACCAATCTTGCCTTGTTTCGAGTGACAACACCGTTCGTATCTTGCTTGTTCTTGAAGATCCATTTGGTTCCAATGACATTATGATTCTCCGTTGGCCTTGGCACCAATGTCCACACTTTGTTGCACTCGAAGTTGTTGAGTTCATCATGCATGGCTTCAAGCCAATCCGTGTCCTCGAGCGCCTCATGTACCTTTTGGGGTTCAACACAAGAAACAAACGCGTGATGCTCACAAAAGTTTGTTAATTGTCTACGAGTGGTTACCCCCTTCTTCAAGCTTCCATGGACATTCTCCAAGACATGTTGTTGATGCTTGAGTTTGGAAGCAATCTTGGCTGCACGACGCTCCAATAGTTCCTCCGAGGTCACTTGAGGAGGATCATCTTGAGCATCTTGAGCATCATTTTGAGCTTGCTCTTGATCTTGAGCTTGCACTTGATCTTGAGGTCGCTCGATGTCGTGATCTTGATCTTGGGCATCATTTGGTGCATCACCATCATCTTGAGGTTGATCTTGCCCTTGATCTTGATCACTTGGTTGAGGGCCTTCGGTTTGTTCTTCGGAAGCGTGTGGGTCAATGGTTGGTGATGGCTCCACTTGCGTAGAGCATTGTCCTTCTCCTTCGGCCACAAGGGGTTCCTCAATGGGGAGTATTTGACCAATCCCCATTCTTCTTATGGCTTGGGGAGGAATTTCATCACCTACATCACAAAGACCACTTTGCTCCACTTGGGAGCCATTATTTTCATCAAACTCTATGTTACACGTCTCCTCAATGAGTCCGTTGGACTTGTTGAGGACACGATAAGCATGAGAGTTTGTAGCATAACCAACGAATATGCCCTCTTGAGCTCTAGATTCGAATTTAGACAAACGAGTACCTTTCTGGAGAATGAAACACTTACATTCGAACACCCGGAATTACTTGAGGTTGGGCTTGTTACCGGTAAGTATCTCAGATGGAGTCTTGTTCAAGCCTTTGCGGAGGTAGAGCCGATTGGATGCATGGCATGCGGTGTTGATGGCTTCGGCCCAAAAGTTGTATGGAGACTTGAATTCCGCCATCATGGTCCTTGCCGCGTCCATCAACGTCCGGTTCTTCCTCTCCGCTACACCATTTTGTTGAGGGGTATATGGTGCGGAATATTGATGCTTGATCCCCTCGTCACTAAGAAACTCATCCAAGGTGTAGTTCTTGAACTCGGTACCGTTGTCACTTCTAATCATCAATATCTTTGCCTCATGTTGACGTTGAGATTTTGCAAAGTCAATGACGGTTTGTTGGGTCTCACTCTTCCTCTTGAAGAAATATACCCAAGTGTATCTTGAATAGTCATCCACAATCACCAAGCAATACTTTCTTCCCCCAAGACTATCAAAGGATGGAGGTCCAAAGAGATCCATGTGAAGGAGCTCCAAGGGCCTCTTCGAGTAGATGATAGTCATGGGTCAGTGAGCTGTCTCGCGTAGCTTTCCTTCGATACAAGCACTGCAAGCACGATCCTTGGCAAAGCTCACATTTGTTAGTCCACGAACGTGATCCCCTTTGAGGAGACTTTGCAAAGATCTCATATTGACGTGGGCTAGTCGGCGATGCCAAAGCCACCCCACATCAACTTTAGCCATTAGGCAAGTCGCGGTCTTAGTGGGTCGCTCCGAGAAGTTTACCACATAGAGACCGTTCTCGACATGCCCAACAAAAGCTACTTTAAGAGTCTTGCTCCACAAAAGGGCCACGGTATCAAGGTCAAAGAATGTGGCAAAGCCCATAAGTGCAAGTTGACGAATGGAAAGTAAATTGTATGCAAGGATCTCAACAAGCATGACTTTCTCAATTGATAAATCATGAGAAATCACAACCTTGCCAAGACCCAATACCTTAGATGTTGAGGCATCACCGAATTGAACATGGGTGGGCATAGATGAGCTTGGTTGCACGTCCACGACCAAATGCTTGCTCCCGGTCATATGATTTGTTGCTCCACTATCAAGCAACCATGATCCTCCACCGGAAGCAAACTCCTACAAGAAATCAATGCTTGGTTTTAGGTACCCATTCTCGAATGGGTCCTTTGATGTTAGTGACAAGGGTCTTAGGAACCCAAATTGACCATTCTATGTACTCATAATAAGAACCAACAAATTTGGCAAAAACATGCCCATCACTAGCACGACACAAAACATAAGAAGGGTTAAAGTCGCCGGCTTTGTTTGATGGAGTGGTTTTGTCCTTCTTGTCTTTTCCACCCACCACCTTGTTCTTCTTCTCCTTATGGGCACCCTCTCCCTTCTTGACAAATACCTCTTTGAGAGGGAGAGGTTTCTTGACCTTGTTGTTCTTCTTCTTCTTTGACTTGGGCACAAACCCAAGTCCCTCCTTTGCCACAACTTCCTTTTGATTGCTCAAAAGTTCGTTGAGGTTCTTCTCGCCTTGTATGCAAGTCACAAGGCCTTTCTCGATTTGTTCCTTCAACTTGGCATTCTCCTCCACAAGATGAATATGCTCACAACAAGGGTTAGTATCATGACCATTATCAATTAGCACAAAAGGAGGGCAAGTGGCTATTTCCTTAGTGAGCTTAGCTTGGAGTTGATCATGAGACTCCTTGAGTGTAGCATGTGCACTTTTCAAGGCCTTGTGAGCCTTGTCAAGTAGCTCAAACTCCTCTTTGAGTCTAGCATGGCCAACCCCAAGCTCAACATTCTCGGATTTAGGCACACGAGCAAGAACTAGAGCATGATCATGGTCTTTCTTTAGTTGAGCAAGATCAACGTTTTGCGACTCCTCAAGAGCCTAACGAAGACCTCGCTCTTCCTCAAGAGCGATGGAAAGATCCGCAATCTCATCGGCATAGTCACGACTATGGTCTTCCAAGTTAGTGATGTTCTCCTCGTGAGATTCAATGATACCATTGGCCTCACCAAGTTGTTCCAAGAGAGCAACAAAGTGCTTCTTGGACTCACCTTTGAGCTTACCCAAGAACTTGTCAAACTCATTCTCATCCACCTTCACCTCCTCTTGATCATCCACACAATCCAACAAGGAAGGATTAGGAGAGATGGAAGTTT
Organism: Elymus sibiricus; assembly: GCA_039707655.1. Classification (NCBI taxonomy): domain Eukaryota; kingdom Viridiplantae; phylum Streptophyta; class Magnoliopsida; order Poales; family Poaceae; genus Elymus; species Elymus sibiricus. The sequence continues at coordinate 83,792,996 of CM077670.1, read as the reverse complement.
TGATGTTGGTGGTTGAGTTTACCTTGTTGACGCCTCTTGCCATGAGGCACTTGGGGATGACGTTCTCATTGGGGGCATCGAAGAGGGACACCGAGGTTGGAGAAGAGGTGGCAATGGCCACGGTGGCCGTTGCTAACACTTCACCATTTGTATCATCATCATCATCATCATCATCATCGGAGTTGTACTCTTCATGCGCCACCAAGCCCTTTGGAGGCACCTTCTTGTTGAAATTGTTCTTGTTGGGGAAGCACTTGGCCTTGTCTTTGCGGATGAGCTTGCTACCATTGTCCTGCCTCTTCTCATACGGACAATCCGCCACAAAGTGACTCACATTGCCACAATTGTAGCAAGTCCTTACTCGTTGCTTGCCCTTTGAGTTGTTCTTGGAGGAGTTGGGCCTTGTGTTTCTCTTGTTGCCCCAAAATTGCCTTGACGCAAGAGCCATGTGCTCGTAGTAAGCATATTTGGTGTCTTCGGGGCAACTCTCTTCTTCTTCCTCTTCTTCTTCTTCCGGTACACCCTTGGCCTTCAAAGAAAGGTTGGGTGAGGCTTTCTTTGACCGTTGGACATGAGCTAGAGCATTGTCGGCGGTCTTGTTCATGATGTTCATGGCAATAAACTCATCCAACACTTCACTTGAAGACAAGGTGTGGAAGTCCGGTCTTTGACGAATCACGGAGGACATTGCCTTGTTGAATGGCATGATGGCTTTGAGAAACTTGCGCTTGATACAATTATCATCCGTATCCTTGCTCCCATGATCTTGAAGAGCGACCACAAGAGTTGTCAATCTTCGGTAGAGATCCCAAGGATCCTCATCTTCATTCATCACAAATTCATCGGCCTCATCAAGCACCACCTCAAAGTTGGACCGTTGAATGCTTGAGCTCCCCTTGTACAAAGATATAATGTGTTCCCAACAATCCTTTGCACGGGAGAAGGGGCGCAAATGAGCTAGATCTTCGGGAGGCACTGCGGATTGGAGGATGAACAATGCGGAGTGATTGTATTGATTGTCCGCCTCTTCTCTTGGAGTGAGGTTGCTTGGATCATGTGGGTAGAAGCCTTTCTCAATGATTCTCCAAAGATTTGTTGAGCTATGATTCAAATGAGACTTGATACGAAAAACCCAATTAGCAAAATCACCCTTCACAAGTTTAGGAGGAGGACCTTGGTTGTTAATATGCGGCGTAGGGATCGGTCCTCCGTAGACCGGGGGAGGGGGAACCGAGGCGTAGGTTCCCGTCCCATTCTTACCATGAGGGGAAGAGGTTTGAGTGACTTTAGCCGCTTCCTTGCCAGAATTGGCCTCCGACTCCGATGCGGTGGGATTAACCACAAGCAAAGGATCGGGAGTAGACTTCAACCCCTCAAGGAGTTCTTTAAGCATGGACTTGACCTCGGCTGTCATAGACGCTTAAGTGAAGCCATAGCTTCATTTAAGTCGTCTCGGGTGACCGAGTTCAACTCCACGGCCTCGGGCACTTCCTCATCCCGGTCCCCGTCGTCAACCATACTCTTCGGGTGGTGAAACCCTTAATAAAGAGACGAGGCTCTGATACCAATTGAAAGGATCGATATGGTTGACTAGAGGGGGGGGGGTGAATAGGCAACTACCAATTTTTAGCTTTTCTTAACAAATTAGGGTTAGCAACAAAATAGATTGTCTAGATGTGCAACTAGCTGAGCAACCTATATGATGCTAACAACAACAACACGAGCAAGCAAACGATACAACACAAGTAAAGCAAGCACAAAGTAAAGGTAAGAAGTAACCACAAGTGGAGCCGGTGAAGACGAGGATGTGTTACCGAAGTTCCCTCCCTTTGAGAGGAAGTACGTCTCCGTTGGAGCGGTGTGGAGGCACAATGCTCCCCAAGAAGCCACTAAGGCCACCGTATTCTCCTCACGCCCTCACACAATGCGAGATGCCATGATTCTACTAGTTGTGCCCTTGAAGGTGGCGACCGAACCTTTACAAACAAGGTTGGGGCAATCTCCACAACTTAATTGGAGGCTCCCAACACCACCACGGAGCTTCACCACAATGGAATGTGGCTCCGAGGTGACCTCAACTGTCTAGGGTGCTCAAAAACCCAAGAGTAACAAGATCCGCAAGGGATTAGTGGGGGGAATCAAATTTCTCTTGGTGGAAGTGTAGATCTAGGCCTTCTCAACCAATCCCCAAAGAATCAACAAGTTTGATTGGCTAGGGAGAGAGATCGGGCAAGTTTGAGCTTAGGAGCAACAATGGAGCTTGGGGGAGGAAGAGGTAAGTCAACTTGGGGGAAGAAGACTCACTTATATAGAGAGGGAAAAAACCAACCGTTATGCAGCCTCTGCCCGTGCACAAGCGGTAGTACCGCTCGGACGAGCGGTACTTCTGCTAGCACGGAAGTTCTAGCAGCTGCGTAGAACCGAGCACATCGGGGAGGCGGTAGTGCCACCAGAGCAGTACTACCTGTTGGTGCAATTATTTGCCTCCTTATGTTTTGGAGATTGTTGACAAACAGTGAGGGACTGATGTGTTTGCTAGTGCACACAGAGTAACAGGTCCCTGGAGTCAAGAGGAGTTTTGTTTCAAACTCCGAAGAATATCCCCTGCGTGGCAGTGAAGGTTATCACCGAAGATTATGACGACAAGAGTGACCCCTCAAAAATTGCTGACGTGAAGCAATTGGTTCGGTGCCTTTCCGAAGGAAGTGACTGCGTCCGAGAATATTGAAGACGAAGTGAAGACGTAGCATTCATTTCATTGTTTCTTTTCTCTTATTGAGTCATAGGACCACCGTACTATTAAGAGGGGTGTAGTGTTCGAAGATTTGATTCGCTGATGCTAAACCCAAATCCTATGAAAGCTGCGAGAGAAATCTCTTTGTGTTCCGAGCAAATACTTGCCAGCAAGAGACTGTGATCTTCTTCGCTGCGACAGATTTGTCTCTGACCAAGGAGTTAGCATTACTTGCTCCCCAAGTAATGTTACCGTTGCTCTTAAAATACGACCGTTGTGAACGTGTCGGTTGGCCATTGGCTGGACCGCGTGTCCAAAATGGTCATTTCCCATCCGGGAAGGCTGCGGCTATAAATAGCCACCCCGCACCGGCGTTGTCCGGTGGCTGCTCCGTTTGATTCTGAGAAGATTGTTGAGCAACCCCCTCTCCGATTGATTTGAGTTTAAAATCCACCGAGAGAAAACCCCAGAGCCGAAAAATTAGATAGTGGTTCAGCATCACTCGAATCTAAATCCAGTACGCTCCGCCTATTACTCTTGAGAGCTGCGAACTCTCTAGACGGTTAGGTGTCAATTTCTTCAGAGACCAAGAGTAATTGTGGTTCTCGAAGAAGAAGTCCGTAAAGGTTCGGAGATCGCCTCAAGCATCTAACACGAGTAATCGACATTGGTTGACGAACCAATTTTCGAGGAGAATAGGGCGAAGAGAGTTTATATTCTGTGTTAAATCACAAACCCTCCAACCAGACGTAGTCCTTTTGCAGAAGGGCGAACTGATCTACCAAATACCTCGTCGCCATCGAGCATCACTGGTCACCTCTGCTACTCTCCTTTACATTCGAACAATGCCATGTGACATGTTTCAATTATGTGATTTACCTCGATGCAGGTTTTAGTTTCCATTCGGCAGTCTGTATTCGCTCACTAAACACTGTTTTCATTCATTCCGCTGCTGGGTTCCGAGAGTTTTGATATTTCTGAAAGAAAATTTTAAAACTCCCATTCACCCCCCCTCTGGTAGACATACTTCGTTCCTACAATTGGTATCAGAGCAAGGTACTCCTTGACTCTGCTCATTTTGGTCTAACCACCTTGTAGTTTAAGTATGTCTTCAGTGAGCTACAAGTCGCACCTCAAGATTCCCATCTTTGATGGGACGGACTATCCCTTCTAGAAGGAGAAGATGAAGATCCGTCTCCGAGCCATTGATGATGATATGTGGAATGTGGTGCAGAATGGATTCACGATTGAAGTGCCCCAAGTCCCCACTGACCACAAGAAGAAACTCATTCAGATGGATGCTCAAGCCAAAGATGAAATTGGTGGCCATCTCTCTCGAGCTCAATTTCTTCGCTATCGTCAGTGTGAAACTGCAAAGGAATTATGGGACATTCTCGAAAAGATAAACGAGGGTGTTTCAACTCAGAAAGAAGCTCGCATTGATACTCTTCGGGCCAAGTTCAATCGGTTCAAGTGAATTGGAAATGAAAGCTGCCAGCAAACCTTCGATCATCTGAGTGACATCGCAAACGAGCTACAAGGTCTCGGCGCCAAAGACATCACTGATCACGAAGTTGTGAAGAATCTGCTCCGATCCCTTGACAGTTCGTTCGACACTCTAGTTCTGATGATTCGGGAACGAGCTGATTTCAAAGTTCTCGACTCTGCTGATATCATGGAAAGGCTAAACACCCACGAAGAACAAGAAGAAGAAAAGAGAGATCTCTATGGCTCAAATCACCGAAAAAGTCATGCTCTCAAGGCTGTGGCTGATTCTTCCTCAGAAGGAAACGCCGATGAAGATTCAGATGACCCAGAAAGGATCAGCAAGGACCTCGCACTGATCACGAAAAGATTCCAATGTCTTCACAGGAAAAATCAGTTTCAAAAGAAAGGATTCAACAACTCAGGCGGCTCCAAATCTTCATCAAAACCTACTGGAGATTACACCTGCTTCAAGTGCAAAAAGCCAGGACATTTCATCTCGGACTGCCCTCTCTGGGAAGCTGAAATCCGTGCCAGTGGAAGATTTGACTCAGGACACAACCATGGCAAAGGCAAGAGCAAAAGCTACGACTCCGATGATGAGAAGAAAACGAAGAAGTTCTTCAAGAAGAAGGATAGCTCCTCCAAGTCCTCGTCAAGATCTTCCTCAAGGAATCCCTCCAAGTCCTCATCCAACCGCAAGAACACTTCTCGCAAGGCCAAGGCATACATCGGCAAGGAGATGGATTCCGATGAAGAAGCGTCATCTGACTCCGAAGAAGTTGATGAATCCGATGAGGATTCTGATTCCGGCATGGCTGGCATAGCGTGTGCTTCTACTCCTGCATCGAACTTCTTCGAGAATCATTCGAGCGACAACGAGTCCCTTGCGTACTGCTTCATGGCCAAAGCTTCGAAAGAAAAGGTATCCTCTAAACATCACAAGGTTCACTCCAGTGATCAATATTCTTCTGATGAGGATGACCATGTTAAACTGATCAAAATTGCTAATATGCAAAAAAATTCTCTCGAGAAAATTGAGAAAACCCTCAGGAAATCTGAAGGGTTGTTGGTTGAGGAGATGGAGAAAAATCAATCATTGACCGAAGAGCATTCCGCCCTCGAGTCTCGAATGAAAGAACTATCAGATCGTCATGATTTTCTCTCAGCTGACCACGAAAGATTAACTTATGATTACCTGAAACGGAAACAGGAACTCGAGTCGCTGAGAGAGGCTCATGATGACTTGATCAGAGAAAATTCTCTTCTCACCCAACAACTCAAAGAGAAACCTGAAGTGTTTGTAACTCCTTGCTTAAAATGCCTTGAATGCAGTAACGCTGAATCAAATGTTGAATCTTCTGTGAATGCTAACCCCTCGGTCGAGGAAAATGATTCTGTTTCTGATGAAAATGCTAGGTTGAAGGACCTTCTTCAGACAGGAATGTTCAAGTCTCTGAAAGGGCATCAAACCATGTGTGATGTTCTGAAGAAATCCATTCTTCACAAAAATCCCAGAAAGGAAGGTGTCGGTTTCGAAAGGAAACTGAATGAGAATGGCTCCTACTGGGAACCTGATCAATATCCTCGCACTGTGTGGGTACCTGCTAAGAGCAAAACGCTCGATCCAGCTTTACTTTCGGGATATGACTCTCCTATCCCTGAGTACTCATACGATGATTCTCTGGACAACTATAAGTTGTTCAAAAACCAACGTGGTGAGGCTGTTGCTCGCTATGTTGGACCAAACAGCAGGAATGGCCCCCCAAAGGAATCTATCTGGGTGCCCAGGAAAACTATCGAAGCATTACCTGTTACTAGACTACTAACCATGCAGGAAGAAAATGCTCGATATATCTTTGAAAAGATTCGAAGGAATGAGTACATACTTGCCTCACCCAACCGCTATACTCATTCGTCAGGAAGGAATTTCAATGCATACTCTTTCGATTATGCTCGTACTCATTCAAGTTACAATTCGCATAATTATCGAAAGAAATCATATCCTGCTCGCTCATATGTTTCGAAGCCACCTACAAAGATGTGGGTGGTTAAGAAAGCCTAATTTCTCTGCAGGACTATGTCTCCGGGTGTACAGAATGGATAATGGATAGTGGATGCACTAGTTATATGACCGGAGACAAGTCGTTGTTTGTCGACCCCAACTTAACTACTTAATCTGAGAAGTATATTACTTTCGGCGATAACAAAAAAGGAAAGGTAATTGGGTTAGGTAAAATTGCTATATCCAAGGACAAGAACATTGATGATGTTTTACTTGTTCTGTCTCTTGGATTCAATCTCATGTCAGTTGGCAAGCTTTGTGATCTAGGCATGCTAGTTCTATTTTCTAAATCCAAATGCATCGTCTTTATGGCCACTGAAAACTCCTTCGTTTTCGAGGGAAATAGAAAAGGTGATTTATATATTGTGGATTTCTCTAAGGGTCCCTCAGTCTGAACTTGTTTGCTTGCAAAAGCAACCGAAGGATGGCTGTGGCACCGAAGACTTGGTCATGCAGGTATGAGAAATTTGCAGACTCTCGTGAAGAAAAATCATCTCCGTGGTATTCCTGATGTGAAATTCGACAAGGATCGTCTCTGTGCAGCGTGTGAAGCCGGTAAATTGGCCAAGAAGCACCATTCATCAAAAACTGTCATGACCACAACAAGACCACTGGAAATTCTTCATATGGATTTATTCGGGCCTCAAAACTATGCAAGTTTCGGAGGCAGTCATTATGGTCTGGCTATTGTTGATGATTTCTCTCGATACACTTGGGTATTCTTTCTCGAAGACAAAACCTGCACCCAAGACATCTTCAAAAGATTCGCTAAGAAGGCTCAGAATGAATATGATGTGCGAATTAAGCATGTCAGAAGCGACAATGGCACTGAGTTCAAAAATACTCATATCGAAGATTTTCTCGATGAAAATGGTATCACTCATGAATTCTCTGCCGCATACACTCCCCAACAGAATGGAGTTGTTGAGCGAAAGAATAGAACTCTCATTGAAATGGCGAGAACAATGCTCAGTGAGTATAAAACTCCCATTCATTTCTGGGCTGATGCTATTAACACTGCTTGCCATGTTGTGAATCGTGTTTATCTTCATAAATTCCTTAAGAAAACTTCATATGAGCTTATCACTGGCAAGAAACCGAATGTTTCTTATTTACGTGTATTTGGTGCACCTTGCTATATTCGTGACATGAATCATAATTCCAAGTTTGCACCCAAGGCACATGAAGGTTTTCTTCTTGGTTATGGCTCGAACTCGCATACTTATCGTGTCTATAACTCTCACCACGGGAAAGTTATGGAAACGGTAAATGTGCGGTTTGATGAATCTAATGGCTCCCAAAAGGATCACCTGCCTAATGTGATAGATGAACCTCCGATTTCGGATGCTATTCGGCAAATGGCTATCGGGGACGTCAGGCCAGTCGAAGCTAATTTACCTGATTCTTCCGATGATGATGCTCCCATAGCTCGATGCACGCGCCAATCTACTGCCGAAGAAAATGCCGCACCAAACACAAATGGCAACCCAAATGCAAATGCAAATGCCGATCAAAATGGCAATCAAAATGAAAATGGCAATACTAATGCCAATCCTGATGCTGATACTGAGGATAACGAAAATGATCATCAAGAAGGAAATCCTCTCCCACGAGTGGCAAATCGAGTTGACCCTGCATCAATCCTCGAAGATCTCGAGAATCCAGGTTACCGACCCACAACTCGCTCTCGCACTCGTTTGGCTAACTACTGTGGCAGTTTCTCTTTTGTCTCATTGACAGAACCTACCAAGTATGAAGAAGCTATGAATGATCCCGATTGGATGAATGCCATGCAAGAAGAGTTGGTGCAATTCGAATTGAATGATGTGTGGGAATTGGTTGACAAACCGAATCCTAAGAAGCACAATATCATCGGCACAAAATGGATTTTCCGGAACAAGCAAGATGAAAATGGCATTGTTGTGAGAAACAAAGCACGTCTTGTCGCTCAAGGGTATACACAGGTAGAAGGTATTGATTTCGGTGAAACATATGCTCCTGTTGCTCGCCTTGAGGCAATTCGTATTCTTCTCGCTTATGCAAATTACAATGATATTCTACTTTACTAAATGGATGTGAAAAGTGCTTTCCTCAATGGTGAAATTGATGAGGAAGTATATGTTAGGCAGCCACCTGGCTTTGAAAACCCTTAGTTTCCTAACAAAGTTTTCAGGTTGAAAAAGGCGTTGTATGGGCTAAAGCAAGCCCCTCGAGCTTGGTATGACACTCTGAAGAGGTTTTTGCTCGATAAAGGGTTCAAGCCAGGATCCACTGATTCCACTCTTTTTACTCGTGCTATTGACGGCAATCTATTCGTGTGTCAAATTTATGTGGATGATATTATTTTTGGCTGTACTAACGATGCTTGCAGCATGGAATTCGGGCGAATGATGTCCGAGAAGTATCAAATGTCCATGATGGGTGAACTTAAGTTCTTTCTCGGACTACAAATTTGTCAACAGGACAATGGAATTTTCATATCTCAGGAGAAATATCTGAGAGACTGTCTTAAGAAGTTCAAAATGCAAGATTGCAAACAGAAGGGTTACAAAACTCCCATGCCAACAAATGGCCAGCTGGACGCAGACGTGTACGGTAAAGATTACGATCAGAAAGCTTAGCGTTTGATGATTGGTTCTTTGCTTTACTTATGTGCATCCATACCTGATATTATGTTGAGTGTTTGTATGTGTGCTCGTTTTCAAGCTGCACCGAAAGAATCGCATCACCAAGCGGTCAAGCGTATTCTGAGATATTTGGCTCACACCCCCACCTTAGGTTTATGGTATCCTAAGGGAGCGCAGTTTGACCTCGTTGGATATTCAGACTCAGATTATGCAGGTGACTGGGTTGACAGGAAATCTACTTCGGGGACATGCCATTTCCTTGGTAGATCATCGGTATGTTGGTCGTCAAGGAAGCAGAATTGTGTCTCGCTCTCTACGGCTGAGGCTGAATATATTGCTGCTGGCGCTTGTTGTACTCATTTATTATGGATGAAGCAGACTCTGAAGGATTATGGCATCAAGGTCAAGAAGATCCCTCTATTGTGCGACAATGAGAGTGCGATTAAAATTGCCCACAATCCTGTGCAGCACTCTCGCACCAAGCATATTGAGATCAGACATCATTTCCTACGAGATCATGTTGCTCGAGAGGATATTGTTATCAGTCACGTCAATAACGAAGAGAATCTCGCCGATATCTTCACCAAGCCTCTCGATGAGAAAATATTCTGTGCGTTACGGTGTGAGCTAAATATCCTAGATTCTGCAAACGTGCAGTAAGCTGGACTCAGCACCCGTACCCACACTTCCACATCTTAGAAGGAATGGGTGCATAACACTCGAAGAGCCTAAAAATTTCGACAAAGTGAAATTTTCTTTCTGAGAGTGAATACATTAACGAAGAACTAGACTAACCGGGTGCCACGATAATTGTGCGATGCTCAGGGTCATACAGTTCTTATACGGTGGGTAACGCCACCACAATTTCTCTTCGTTGAGTTGCATTTGAAGCCTTTGTGTTAGTCCGAATGTATTTCACTCATAGTTTTTCTCTCTGGAGTTTGTGGTTTCTCGTCTGAGTGAAATTCCTAGGACCCTGTTTTCCCTCTATTCTATCTCTTCCAGTCTATGCTGTTCCGTTATGAATGCACAAATTTCATCTGGGAACGAAACTTCATCTGGTATCCTTGACCACGTTAAAGTTTCGGTCCGAACTTAATCAGTTTTGGCAAAAGCCGTCCAAAATTTGGGGTTTCCCGCCCAAGTCTGGACCACGTTCTTTGGTGACGGTTGCCATGTGCTCTTCATCAACTGCCAGCTTATCTGATCCGTTGAATTGCAATAGTCTATTGACTCTGGCCGTCCGATGAGATTCACCAGGGTGCGGTTATTTCCTCTTCGCATATAAATGCTGTGCCGCCACCCTCCTCGTTTCACTTCGCATCTTCCCCATCGCCACCTTCCGAAGCCCTACCGCACTGCTCCTCCTCGAGCTCGACGACGTCGACCATCTTCGCCGCTTCGCTGCCGGAAAGAGGTCGCCGGAGTCATTCCTCGCCGCCGCGGATCATCTCCCTCTCCGCGCCGCCGTAGTTGCTGCACATCACCAAGTTAGGGTATGTGTAGTGCGAACTCGTTCTTCCTCTCTTCCGGTTCGATTTTGTCCGCGGTAAAAATTGCCTATTTTTACTGTAATTCTCAGATCCTTACTGATAGGTAACTTGTGCGGATGTGGTTTGTAGTTGTCCCTCGCATCCGAAAAATTTCAAATCTAGGGTTTGTGTTCTGTCTCGTACGAACGGAATGCTTAGCATGTTTACTAGTATTTTCTTCGAACCTACTAGTTCGTTCTACACATTTCTTTCGCCCGAAACATTTCTCAAAGTCTGCATCTATTTCTTCATCAAACACGAGTTCCTTTTTCAAAATCTTCGCTGTGTGCATTCGTAACCCTGTTCCCATTTTCCCTCGCATCTATCTATGTTCACAGGAAAATGCAGTCTGTTGAGGATTCAGCTAATCCAGTAAGTCGGGCTGACAGAGATGATGTTATTCTGGGCACTGCTGATGAATCCAAAGCTCCGAATGCTAAGGGCCCAACGGTAGGCCCATCAACCAGCAAGAGAAAAAGGACCGATCAAAATGCCGACGAGCAAGAAGAGACTGCTCCGAAGAAGAAGCGGGGTGGCAGACAGGCATACACCAACACCGCCGAATACATTTCTCATGATCGGTATGACACTGTTCCAGGAGAAACCAAACATCAGAGAGATACTCGTTAACAATGGATTCGCCGCCACTGGGTGCGCAAGTGGTTCAACTATGAATTTGTTCATCCTCGGTTTACTCAGAACTTTGCATTTCATCCACCGTGGGGTGACTGCCATGAAATTTCTCTCATCAAGGCAAACGGTCCCCAAGAAAGACCACCTCCTCCGTCAAATGCTCATGAGTCTTCCCTTCGCACTCCTGCATCATATCCCGATGAGCTTGCTAAGCATCAGCGCAATGCCATCAAGTGAGCCCAGAGGGCCAAAAAGCAAAAGGCTCATGAACAGGAAAACCTTCGCCTTCTCAAAGATGATGTGGAGAAGAAAAAGGCTGAAGGAAAATCTGAAAGTCGTTCTAAGCGCAAGCATGATCCCAGCGCTGCTGCGAAGAAAAAGAGCGCACCAAAGAGGAAAGAGGCTGAACCTGTTGATGATTTTCGAATGAATTTCTTCGGCTGATGATGATGATCCTCCGCTCACCAAGGAAGAAGTTGCTGCTACTCTCAGCGAGGAAGTAAACATTACCACATCAACTGTGCTGCCTGATCTTCATGTTAACATGGTTCCAGAAGCACCACCGAAGAAGATCCCAGCTCGAAAGACCCCTGCTACTACTGTCACGATGAAGCAGCATGTGAACACAACTCCTCATCCAGATGCTATCAATTTGCAGGATTTGGTAGTTGTCGCTCCTGTGAGTACTGCCAAGCAAGGCGAAAATATTCCCAAACCTGACTTGAAGAAAATCAAGGCGCCTACCGAGAAAGTTGCTCCGCAGGCTACTGCTCCGAAGGAGAAGGTTGCTAAATTTGCACCTACCCTGACTCGGCCTTTGGCTTCAAAACCTCCTTCGAGCAAGTTCCTGTCCAGACTGCTCCCTCTGTCAAGTCTGATGCTCCTCATTACTATGATCACATATTCATCATGGAACAGCTCGATAAATTTGTGGACAATCCTTTCGATGGAGAAGTGGCATCCCTACCTATTCTTGGTGAAGTGATTACTCAAGCCACTTCCGTAGTTCAAGAACTGAGAGAAGATGCAGTTGAGATCAACTCTCTCTCTGCCGAGCTAATGGACATTGATGAACGCATGAAATCTGCCTCTTCAAAATTTGTCATCAAAGCGCTCGAAGACTCCTACAAGGATATCAATCGTGCCATGACTCTCCTTCGCCACCGCAGGTTACATTTTCACACGGATCTAGATGAAATTGTTCGGAAGATCTGTGATGAACATCAAGCCAAAGTCACTGGATACAATGATCTGGTCAAGGGCCATATTGATCAAGTTGCTTAGCAAAAGAAAAAACAACGAAAAATAATTGCGACGAAAAATGTACCTCCTGCTCCGAAAGAACCATCACATGTTCTTCAAGTTGCTCAGTCTCCTGCTCCGCAAGAAAATTTTCCTGAGCCAGCTATTCCTTCGAACCCTCCAGTCAAGGACTCGGATGCTCCTCCCTCGCCAAGGCCAACTGAATCAGTGCCTGTGGCCTCCCCTGCTCGAGCTGATATTCCCTCGCAACAATTTGTCTCCGAGGAAGGTGAAATCCCTCGCTCCGAGCCCCATGCTTCTCCGGCTCATGAAGCTCCAAAAGTCTCGGCTTCTCCTATAGTCGAGCAACAACAGATTCCAGTCGAGCAACAACCATCAGTGAATGACTCCGCCTCAGTGCCTACTGTGATTGAACCTGCTCTGCTGCCTTCTACCTCGGCACCTCCCACAGTTGCAACACCTGCTCCGTCTCCACTCAAGTTATCCATCGACACAGCTACACGAATACCAGACGTTGGTCCCTTCGAACGGAAATCTGTCTCTGCTTGCCGCACGGACTCAGTTGTCTATGGTGATGAATATCTTTCTCCTGAAGAAGAACTTAAATATCCATACCCTCGTGAAGAACTGCCTTTGTTCAAAAGGTCCTCTTTTCAATCGAAATGCGCATCCCAAATTCTTTCAGGCCAGTCCATATGATGGGCCGCGCACTTCAGAATCGCCTCGTTTCTGGACGAAGGAACAAGCCATCTATTACTCTCGGGTCCTCTATGAGAGCAGAAAGATATTTCCTCACGAATATCTGGACATCCCTGCTATGCGCAACATTGGCTGTTTCAATCAATTGCTTTAGGATCTGGATGATTTCTGCCTCAGCAAGGTCTTTGAGTTCGAGCACCCTTGGAACAGAGAAATTATTCTTCAATTCTATGCTACCCTATATATCTCTAGCGATGAATCTGATAGCTCCAAATGGGTTATGGAATGGATGACCGAAGGAAAACGCATCAAATGCACTTCAACGGATTTTGTCTCGCACTTCCATTTCCCTCGCTTTGAGCATGGTAGCACTGAAATTAAGGTCCATAACATTGATGTCATATCGGATGAAAATTTTCGGTGCACTATGGATCCTGAAAAGATTCGTGACTACACTGGTCCACCTCGTCCTGAGCATTTAACCTTCAACAATCAGACGCTATTCCACATGCTCTCTGTAACACCCCATGTAATTAAGCTACAGTCATCACCTTTTGATAATGCCAAGTCATCATGATTAACAAGTCTTGATCACAATTAGAATCATATCTCATTTCAAATTCCAATTCAAATTGAAATTCAAATATGAAGTGGAAATAAAAGTTGTTCCAATTTGGAAACTAAAATGTTCATAATATTGCAAATAATCCAAAAAATATATAAAAATAAAATCAACACTAATAGAATAAGTTAAATGACTCTAACATCATAAAACAGTACCAAAACAGAGATATTTAATCCATTTTCATTTAGATAAATTTTCAAATAGAAACATCTGGACTCCAAACCATTTTATAGCAGTGCAGAATACTGCAGGGTATTTATTTTGGCAAACTCCACATTTTTCTAAACTAATTTGATGTTGAAAGAAAATGCAAACAGAAAAGGAAAATTCAAAACAGAAAAAGAAAAAGGGAAATCCTAATGCCTACTGTGCCTACGGGCTCTAGTCGAACAATGCCCTATATGGCCTCGCTTCCCCCCAAACCCTATCTCTCTCTCCTTTCCTCCCTCGTCCGTCGCCCGAACACGTCGTCGCGCCGCCGTCGATCCCACGCTCCCCTGTGCCACCCCGCGCCACTACGTTGAGTCCAGCAGCTCCGCCAGCCTCCCCTTCGTCCCCCTCGCCGCTGGATCGGAGCCGGGAAGCCTCATCACCGTCGCCATCGCCGTCTTCCCCAACTACGACAACCGGAGCTTCCGCCGCTCAATCCACGCCGTCCCGACCACCCCGCGCCTCACCGAGCTTGGCGTCCCCCTCTGTGAGCGCGCGCGCATCTTCTCCCTCCTTCCCGAGTTCGATTTCGAGCTCGCCCGTATGGTTGCCTCGTGCCCGAACTGCGGCCGCCACCCAGCTCGCTGCCGCCGCCGCTACGGCCCATCTCCATCCATCCCGAGACCGCCATCGAACGCGCCTCCTCGTGCTACTTCCGTAGCAACCAACCGTGCGCCGATCCGTGGCCGGAGGCGAGCGCTAGAGCATTTCCGGCGAGCTCGGCCGCGCCGGATTAGCTCCGGTGATGGCTGCCGACGTGGCACCATCATTAACCCTAATTAAACCCCCCTAAACGCCCACTGACACTGGGCCCCGCACGGTTTAGTTTGGCTAATAAAACTGTTTAGTTTAGTTAATTAAACTGACAGATGGGACCCACCGGTTACTGTTCCAATGGATAAGATGCTGACTGGTCAACCCCCCTGGCCCACATGTCAGCCACTATTGACTGGGTGGTTGACCCAGTCAACCTGGCCCACTGGTCAGCCTCTCTGGTATACCTCTGTGTACACAGAGCTGGGTGCCTCTAGCATTTATTGTTTAGATAATTTCGATTTAAATTAAATTCCAGAAATTCCAGAATATTAATAAAACTTTGAAAAATCATATAAAATAAACCGTAACTTGGATGAAAATAATTTATATTTGAAAAATGATCAGAAAAATATGAAGAATCCGATTCTGCCACCCACATACCTGTCAGCCCTCTCTAACATGATGAACATGGAACTTTCCCTCCGGTTCATCTGTCCGATAATTGCCCGGAGCTGGTAAAACACCTCCAGATGTTTCCCGCTCTGACTAACTTGCGTAGTACTGCGTTAGGGCACCCCTCGAATAGCGTGCTGCTGTATCATGCATCTGTGTTGTATTTGTCTGCCTTTTATTTATTGTTTCTTCCCCCTCATTCTCTCCGGTAGACCCCGAGACTGACGCTGCTGCCGAGTACGACTATGTCACCGACGATCCTTCTTCCCCCTTCAGCAGAGCTTCCAGGCAAGCAAAACCCCCTTGATCATCCAGATATCACCTACTGTCTCTCTCTCTTATGCTTGCATTAGAATTGCTTCTATTGTTATTCCGATAGCTCCTATTCTGATGCATAACCTGATTTTGTCGCCTGCTGTTTATACCTACCTGTTGTCCCATAATGCTTAGTTAGCTATGCTATCGTTTCATCTGTGGCCCTTCACCCTTGTCCGTTTGCCATGCTTGTTATCGGGCCGTGATCACTCTGGGTGATGATCACAGAACTGTTTACATTACTGCAATACTTTAAATTGTTAAAGTCGGGCCGGCTCCAAGAGTGCCCACGAGGTGATGAAACCAGACGGGTTGAACCCAAGGGTACCCACGAGAGAGTCCTGTGACGGCTGGCTGTTAGCGGTACCACCCAATGTGGTGGTAGCTCGGGACTTGTTCCGACAGCCGAGGCGGAACTTGCACTGTAGTCGGAACGACAGGGCAGGCGGAGACTACCTTGGTGAGCGGTGGGCCTGGTCCCTGGTCATGGTTCGCGAGATAACTAGTCGGAGCGACAGGAACCCTGTTCGTCTCTGCGAGATACTAAACACGATTAACGGATTTGGGTATTTGATCTGAGTTGGCCACTGGCCTATACGCACTACCACCACGTGGGATAATGGTTTAATGGGGCCCTCTACGCCGTATGTATTAGCCGAAAGCTCTGTCAGACGTCCAGTTCAGCATTGTGAGCCGGTCGGGACAAGGCCATCCAGGACTGAGGTGGTGCTTGGACTCCGACCCGCGACACCACGACCCGCAGTGCACAGGGCGATGGCCCAAGACCCCTGAGCACTTAGGATGTAGACCGGCGGGGACCTCTCTGCTGAGCTCTAGGTAGGGCTGCGGTCTGTCGATCAGCCGAGGCCGGGCATGACCCGGAAAAGTGTGTCCGGCCAGAGTTAATCGAGCGTGTTGGGTAACAGTAGTGCACCCCTGCAGGGAAGTGATCTATTCGAATAGCCGTGTCCACGGTAATAGGACGCTCGGAGTTGTATCCTTATCTGCTACAACTACAAATGGATACTGTTACATGATAAATTACTAATACTGCTCTCGGGATCACTTTCTTGCAGGGAGTCGAGAAAGGATCTCAGGGCGCTGCTACTATATAACCACTATTATATGTTATTATGTTCTACTCTCTTCTGATGCTGCAAGATTGCTTCAAGATGCTAGTCTTCGATAGGCTAGGCCTTTCCCCCTCTGTCGTGGCATTTCTGCAGTCTAGTTCAAAGATATAGCCCCATTCGTTTGATACCAATGCATAACTAGCATAGTTCTGATGTCAGTCTTGCGAGTACTTTGGATGAGTACTCACGGTTGCTTTGCTATTCTTTTCCCCCATACCCGGTTGCTGCGATCAGACAACGGAGCCCAGGAGCAAGAGATCCCCGGAGTCACCTTCTTCTACATTGAGCCACGCCGACCAGGAGTAGTTCGGAGGCCCTAGGTAGGAGGCCTTCGCCTTTTCGATCAGTGTCGCTGTTTGCGCTAGCCTTCTTAAGGCACATTTGTTTAACTTTGTGTCTGTACTCAGATACTTTAGTTTCCGCTGATGCTTGTATGACTCGAGCTTATGTATTCGAGCCCTCGAGGCCCCTGGCTTGTAATATAAAGCTTGTATTATTATTTTTGTGTGTGTCTAGAGTTGTGTTGTGATATCTTCCCGTGAGTCCTTAGGCTTGATCGTGTGCATTTGCGTGTATGATTAGTGCACGATTAAGTCGGGGGCGTCACAAGTTGGTATCAGAGCCGACTGCCTGTAGGAACCCCCCCCTTCCAATTCCTTGGCCGAAGTTGAGTCTAGTCTTCCAAAACTGTTTTACTAACATGGCTGTGTGGCTTACGGGCCCACGTCGCCAATGGATGGGATTAGGATCTTTTATTCCTCTTCCTTACTCTGGGACTCTGATCTCTCTTCCTTTCGGGTTAAAGTTTTACTGACTCTAACATTAGGTTCCCGTGATCACAACAACCCGGAGTTCTGAATTTATCCCCCCTTTCTTCAAGATGAGGGCCAGGTTCTGCTTTACAGTTTTCACGGGCCGCAGGATCCTTTTATCGAGGACACCTTGCGTCGTCCCCTGCAGATTCCTCGCTCTCGTGGTTTTCTCCGATGTTGGTATAGCCTTTGCTATGTCTCGTTGTTGTATCTCTCCACCGCGTGCCTGCGCGCCGCCTAGTTTGTCTAGCTGCGTGTGTTTCCGAACTCACGTTGTTCGTTGATATCCAACTCCGTGCATAAATCTGTATGTCTTTAATGACTACTAATTTGTATCTAATGCACTTTTTGTTCATTGCTCATGTTACATCATGAATAGCCTCATTCAATGCAGTTGTTCTTGCTAAACTGCCCCTATTGTTTTGGCAGCATGGCTGACGATCCTCCACCTCCACCCTATATTGCCGCAATGATGCAGCAGTTTGAGCTGAATCGTCAGTTTATGACTGGAGTAATGGCCCAATTTCCAACTCAGAATGCTCAGCAACAATCTGCCCCAATAACACTGCAAGAATTCGTGCGCCTCAACCCGTCTGTTTTCCGCAACTCCCCCAATCCTATGGATGCTGATGATTGGCTCCGTGACATCCTGTTTGAGATGGAGTTAGCTAAAGTTGCCCCTGACAGTTACGTCACCTTCGCGGCATTTCACCTAAAGGGTCCAGCTGCTCAATGGTGGGAAAGCCACAGGCGTATGTTGCCTACTGGAACTGTAACCACTTGGCAGGAATTTCAGTCAGCCTTCCGTGCACGACACATTCCTCAAGGTCTGATCAACCAGAAGAAGCAGGAGTTCCACAAACTCACTCAAGGCAAAATGACTGTGGATGCTTATCAGAGGAAATTTCTTGAATTATCCCGCTATGCTGAGGATGACGTCTGCACTGATGCTCGTAAGCAGGAGAAATTTCGTGAAGGACTGCATCCTGATCTGAAGCTCGCTCTTGTTGTTCATGAAGCTGCAGACTTTGCAACACTTGTCAGTCAAGCTTTCCGGGTTGAAACGGGTCTGATTGAGTACCAGGAGTCACTCAAGCGTGCTCATGATGTTGGCTCATCCTCGGGTCAGCCTGCTCAGAAGCGCAGAGTGTGGATTCCGCATAATGTCCATCATCGACCTGCCCCTGCACCGAGGCCTTCTTATGTTGCACCTCGTCTGCCTCCACCCCCAAGACAACTGAATATCCCAAGTGGACAGCCCAATACTATGGCTCCTCGCCA
Source organism: Elymus sibiricus (assembly GCA_039707655.1). Lineage (NCBI taxonomy): Eukaryota > Viridiplantae > Streptophyta > Magnoliopsida > Poales > Poaceae > Elymus > Elymus sibiricus. The sequence continues at coordinate 83,774,373 of CM077670.1, read as the reverse complement.
CAATGATGGGAATTTTTTCAAGTGTGGACAGCCAGGGCACCGTGCTTCCAGCTGCCGCCCGAACCAGAACCGGAATGCACCAGCTGGTCAACCCCGAAGAGTTAAGTCTAGACCGCCAGCAGTCGATCGTGTTCGTGTCAATCATGTTAAGATCGAAGAAGCTTGACACGACACCAAAATTGTGATGGGAACCCTTTCTGTCAATACCGTGCCAGCTTCTGTCCTCTTTGATTCAGGAGCATCGCATTCCTTTTTGTCTGAAGCATTTGCGCTCAAGCACGAAATGCAATTCGAAGAGTTGCATCATCCCTTATCGGTTCAATCCCCCGGTGGGAGATGGAACACGGCTATGATAAGTCACAACAACCAGATAGAAATTGGAGGGCTACTATTCTCTGCTCCGCTCATCGCCCTCAAGGCTACTAACATAGATGTTATTCTTGGTATGGACTGGTTGACAGCCCATAATGCTTTGATCGACTGTGCTGCTAAGAAAGTCAAACTTACACATCCTTCTAGCCAGAAAGTCATCTACTCAGCCCAGATAGTCCAGAATGCCGAAAGTCAGATATACGCTCTGAATGCGTTGAATGCTTCACCTCTTGAAGGAATTGAGAACGTTCCAGTCGTTTGGGATTTTCAAGATGTCTTCCCAGAAGAACTCCCAGGTGTACCACCTGCCAGGGCTGTCGAATTTATGATCGACTTGAAGCCAGGCACTACTCCTATTGCCAAGCGCCCATACAAGATGCCACCTCATGAACTCCTTGAACTTAAGGAGGAAATCGACAAGTCACTTAAAAAGGGTTTCATCCGCCCCAGTCCTTCTGCTTGGGGAGCACCTTCGCTCTTTGTTAAGAAGAAGGATGGAACGAATCGGTTGGTTCAAGATTACTGACCTATCAACCAAGCAACAATTCAGAACAAGTATCCGCTTCCCAGAATCAACGATCTGTATGATCAACTTGCTGGTTCTTCAGTATTCTCTAAACTTGATTTGAGATTGGGATACCACCAAATCCGGGTTTGTAAAGAGGATATTCCGAAGACAGCCTTCGTTACTCACTATGGTTCTTACGAGTACACTGTCATGTCCTTCGGATTAACTAATGCTCCAGCAACTTTCTCTCGATTGATGAACTATATCTTCATGGACTACCTCGACAAGTTTGTCGTGGTTTATCTAGATGATATCCTTATATATTCGAAGAATGAAGAAGAACACGCCGAACATCTTCGGCTTGTATTGGAGAAGCTCTGAGAACACCAACTATATGCCAAATACTCTAAGTGTGAGTTCTGGTTATCTGAAGTGACATATCTCGGCCATGTGATTTCTAAACATGGCATTGCTGTTAACCCAGAACGAGTTCAGGCTATTCTTGAATGGACTCCTCCGAAGAATGTCAAGCAAGTCAGAAGTTTTCTCGGACTCGCCAGCTATTGCCGCCGATTTGTCGAGAACTTCTCTAAGATTGCCAAGCCTCTGACTGATCTGCTTCACAAAGGCGTCAAGTTTGAATGGACAGAAAAATGTCAGGAAAGCTTTCAGACACTCAAGGACAAGCTGACTTCTGCACCAGTGCTTGCTCCTCCAGATTCCCGCAAGGACTTTGTGATTTATTGCGACGCATCCCGTCAAGGATTAGGCTGTGTCCTAATGCAAGAGTGCAAGGTGATTGCTTATGGCTCTGGATAGTTGCGCCCTCATGAAGAGAACTACCCAGTTCATGATCTCGAACTTGCTGCAGTTATTTATGCATTGAAGTTGTGGCGACATTACCTACTTGGTAATCGTTGCGAGATCTACACGGATCATAAAAGTCTGAAATACTTGTTCACTCAACCATCTCTGAATCTCCATCAACAAAGATGGATGGAGGCCATTACTGACTATGACTTGGGTATTTCTTATACCCCTGGTAAGGCTAATGTAATGGCTGATGCTTTGAGCCGTAAATCCTACTATTGTGAACTTGAGGTTCAACTGCAGCAGCCACTCCTGTATGAAGAGCTTTGAAAGCTGAACATCGAGATAGTTCCTCAAGGATATCTAAATACCTTGGTTGTTGAACCGGACCTCGAGCGTACCATCAGAAACTTGCAGAAATATGACTCTGAAGTCGAGAAGATCAAAAAGTTCCTCTCCAAGGGAAATTCTTCTTACTACCATGTTGATGAAGAAGGTGCCTTGCTCTTCAAAGGCCGCCTAGTGGTCCCCAGAAAGCATAATCTGCACTCTCGTTCAGATGTCATGAAAGAAGCACATGACACACCCTTGTCTATTCACCCTGGAAGTACTAAGATGTACCAAGACATTCGACAGAGATACTGGTGGCCTGATATGAAGCATGACATTGCTCGTTATGTTGCTGAGTGTGACGTTTGCCGTCGCATCAAAGCAGAACATCAAAGACCTGCTGGAACTCAACAACCACTTGCTATTCCTGAATGGAAATGGGACAAAGTCGAAATGGATTTCATTACTGGTTTTCCCAGATCGCAGAAGGGTCATGATGCTATCTTTGTCATCATTGACCGATTCTCAAAGGTTGCTCACTTTCTGCCAGTCAAGGAGACAATCACTGCTAGTCAGTTAGCAGACTTATATGTTTCCAGAATCGTGTCACTTCACGGTATTCTGTTGGAGATCAGTTCAGATCGTGGCAGCCTCTTTACCTCAAGATTTTGGAACAGTTTCCAAGAAGCTATGGGAACTCATCTATCTTTCAGCACCGCTTTTCACCCCCAGTCCCAGGGACAAGTTGAACGAGTCAACCAAGTGCTTGAAGATATGCTTCGACCTTGTGTCATCTCATTCGGTAAGAAATGGGAGGAATCTCCCCCGTATGCCGAATTCTCTTACAACAATACCTATCAGGCTAGTTTGAAGATGGCACCCTTTGAAGTTCTCTATGGACGTAAGTGTCGAACCCCTCTGAATTGGTCAGAAACCAGGGAACGGTCACTCGTTGGTCCGGACATTATCCAACAAGCTGAAGAAGAAGTCTGTATCGTTCGTGAGCATCTGAAGACTGCTCAGTCTCGTCAGAAGAGCAACTATGACCGAAAACACCAGGTAATGGTCTATCAACCTGGCGAACAAGCTTACCTTCGTGTCACTCCGATGAAGGGCACTCACCGCTTCGGAATCAAGGGCAAGCTAGCTCCTCGCTACATCGGCCCCTTTTGCATTCTCGCAAGACGTGGAGAAGTGGCCTATCAATTGGAATTGCCGCCGAACCTCTCTCAAGTTCATGATGTCTTTCATGTGTCGCAACTCCGTCGCTGCTTCAAGGATCCGATCCGAGCAGTGGATCATGAAGTGCTTGAATTACAAGAGGATCTATCTTATCAAGAGCATCCGATCCGTATTCTTGATCAAGCTGAACGTTGAACCCGTCAGAAGGCAATCAAGTTCCTTAAAGTTCAGTGGTCGAATCATTCTGAAGATGAAGCCACTTGGGAACGCGAAGATCGTCTTCGAGAAGAATACCCCGCTCTTTTTCAGCCTGCCTCTTAATTCTCGGGACGAGAATTTCTTTTAGAGGAGGAGAATTGTAACACCCCATGTAATTAAGCTACAGTCATCACCTTTTGATAATGCCAAGTCATCATGATTAACAAGTCTTGATCACAATTAGAATCATATCTCATTTCAAATTCCAATTCAAATTGAAATTCAAATATGAAGTGGGAATAAAAGTTGTTCCAATTTGGAAACTAAAATGTTCATAATATTGCAAATAATCCAAAAAAAAATTATAAAAATAAAATCAACACTAATAGAATAAGTTAAATGACTCTAACATCATAAAACAGTACCAAAACAGAGATATTTAATCCATTTTCATTTAGATAAATTTTCAAATAAAAACATCTGGACTCCAAACCATTTTATAGCAGTGCAGAATATTGCAGGGTATTTATTTTGGCAAACTCCACATTTTTCTAAATTAATTTGCTGTTGAAAGAAAATGCAAACAGAAAAGGAAAATTCAAAACAGAAAAAGAAAAAGGGAAATCCTAACGCCTACTGTGCCTACGGGCTCTAGTCGAACAGTGCCTCGCGGCCCACCCCGCCCCCTCGCCTATATGGCCTCGCTTCCCCCCCCAAACCCTATCTCTCTCTCCTTTCCTCCCTCGTCCGTCGCCCAAACACGTCGTCGCGCCGCCGTCGATCACACGCTCCCCTGTGCCACCCCGCGCCACTCCGTCGAGTCCAGCAGCTCCGCCAGCCTCCCCTTCGTCCGCCTCACCGCTGGATCGGAGCCGGGAAGCCTCATCACCGTCGCCATCGCCGTCTTCCCCAACTACGACCACCGGAGCTTCCACCGCTTGATCGACGCCGTCCCGACCACCCCGCGCCTCACCGAGCTCGGCGTCCCCCTCTGTGAGCGCGCGCGCATCTTCTCCCTCCTTCCCGAGTTCTATTTCGAGCTCGCCCGTATGGTTGCCTCATGCCCGAACTCCGGCTGCCGCCGCCGCTACGGCCCATCTCCGTCCACCCCGAGACCGCCATCGAACGCGCCTCCTCGCGCTGCTTCCGTAGCAACCAACCGTGCGCCGATCCGTGGCCGGAGGCGAGCGCTAGAGCATCTCCGGCGAGCTCGGCCGCGCCGGATTAGCTCCGGTGATGGCTGCCGACGTGGCACCATCATTAACCCTAATTAAACCCCCCCTAAACTGATGGAAATATGCCCTAGAGGCAATAATAAAGTTGTTATTATTTTATATTTCCTTGTTCATGATAAAGGTTTATTATTCATGCTAGAATTGTATTGACCGGAAACTTAAATACATGTGTGAATACATAAACAAATACCGTGTCCCTAGTGAGCCTCTACTAGACTAGCTCGTTGATCAAAGATGGTTAAGGTTTCCTAACCATAGACATGAGTTGTCATTTGATAACGGGATCACATCATTAGGAGAATAATGTGATGGACAAGACCCATCCGTTAGCTTAGCATATGATCGTTCTGTTTATTGCTACTGCTTTCTTGAATGTCAAATACATGTTCCTCAGACCATGAGATCATGCAACTCCCGGATACCGGAGGAATACCTTCTGTGCTATCAAACGTCACAACGTAACTGGGTGATCATAAAGATGCTCTACAGGTATCTCCGAAGGTGTCCGTTGAGTTGGCATGGATCGAGACTGGGATTTGTCACTCCGTGTTTCGGAGAGGTATCTCTGGGCCCTCTCGGTAAGGCACATCATAAGAAGCTTGCAAGCAAAATGACTAAGGAGTTAGTTACGGGATGATGTATTACGGAACGAGTAAAGAGACTTTTCGGTAACGAGATTGAACTAGGTATGGAGATACCGACGATTGAATCTCGGGCAAGTAACATACCGACGGACAAAGGGAATTACGTATGTTGTCATTGCGGTTCGACCGATAAGATCTTCGTGAAATATGTAGGAACCAATATGAGCATCCAGGTTCCGCTATTGGTTATTGACCGGAGAGGCGTCTCAGTCATGTCTACATCATTCCCGAACTCGTAGGGTCCGCACGCTTAACGTTCGTTGACGATATAGTGTTATATGAGTTATGTGAATTGGTAACCGAATATTGTTCGGAGTCCCGGATGAGATCCCGGACGTCACGAGGAGTCTCGGAATGGTCACGAGGAGTCTCGGAGTTCCGTAAAAAGGTGCAATTTTTTCGGTATTGTACCGAGAAGCTTCCAGAAGGTTCCGAAGGATTCCGGAGGGGTCCGGAAGTCCACAAGTAGGTCCACCACGTCCCAAAGGGCTGACATGGGCTAAGGGGAGGCGCCCTGGCCTTATTGGGCCAGGCGCACCAAGTCCTCAAAAGCCCACGCAGCTAGGGAAGGAAAAAAGGGAGAGTCCTAGTAGGAATAGGATTGGACTTTGGAGTCCAAGTCCATGTGTGTACTATTCATGGTTACTGTTCATGTGGCAATATTCCTTCTACTCCAAGCCCCTACACATATATAAATAGAGGAGAGGGGGCGCCCCAAAGGACACAACATTGTCTTAGCCGTGTGCGGCGCCCCCCCTCCACAGTTCCGTCCCTCGGTCATATTTTCGCAGTGCTTGGGCGAAGCCCTGTGGAGATAGCATCACCATCACCGTCACCACACCGTCGTGCTGCCGGAACTCATCCACTACCTCGCCGTCTTGCTGGATCAAGAAGTCGAGGACATCACCGAGCTGAACGTGTGCTGAACGTGGAGGTGCCGTACGTTCGGTGCTCGGTCGGTTGGATCGTGAAGTTGTTCGACGACATCAACCGCGTTGTTCTAACGCTTCCGCTTACGGTCTACGAGAGTACGTAGACATACTCCCCCTCTCGTAGCTATGCATCTCCATGGATAGATCTTGCGTGTGCGTAGAAATTTTTTGTTTTCCATGCAACGTTCCCCAACAGTGGCATCATGAGCCATGTCTATGCTCAGATGATATGCACGAGTAGAACACAAAGAGTTGTGGGTGTTGATCGTCATACTACTTACCACCAATGTCTTATTTTGATTCAGCGGTATTGTAAGATGAAGCGGCCCGGACCAACCTTACATGTCCACGTACATGAGACCGGTTCCACCGACAAATATGCAACTTGTTTTGCATAAAGGTGGCTGGCGGGTGTCTGTTTCTCCTACTTTAGTTGAATCGAATTTGACTGTGGCCGGTCCTTGTTGAAGGTTAAAACAACAAACTTGATAAATCACCGTTGTGGTTTTGTGCCGTAGGTAAGAACGGTTCTTGCTAGAAGCCCGTAGCAGCCACGTAAAACTTGCAACAACAAAGTAGAGGACGTCTAACTTGTTTTTGCAGGGTATGCTGTGATGTGATATGGTCAAGACATGATGTGATATACGTTATTGTATGAGATGATCATGTTTTGTAATTTATCGGCAACTGGCAGGAGCCTTATGGTTGTCTCTTTATTGTATGAAATGCAAGCGCCATGTAATTGCTTTACTTTATCGCTATGCGTTAGCAATAGTTGTAGAAGCAATAGTTGGCGAGACGACCACGACGCAACGATGGAGATCAAGGTGTCGAGCCGGTGACGGTGGAGATCATGACGATGCTTTGGAGATGGAGATCAAAAGCACAAGATGATGGCCATATCATGTCACATATTTTGATTGCATGTGATGTTTATCCTTTATGCATCTTATTTTGCTTAGAACGGCGGTAGCATTATAAGATGATCCCTTCACTAAATTTCAAGATAAAAGTGTTCTCCCCGAGTATGCACCGTTGCTAAAGTTCGTCGTTTCGAAGCACCTCGTGATGATCGGGTGTGATAGATTATATGTTCACATACAATGGGTGTAAGCCAGTTTTACACGAGCAGAATACTTGGGTTAAACTTGACGAGCCTAGCATGTACAGACATGGTCTCGGAATACTGGAGACCGAAAGGTCGAACATGAGTCATATAGTAGATATGATCAACATGGAGATGTTCACCATTGATGACTATCCCATCTCACGTGATGATCGGACATGGGCTAGTTGATTTGGATCATGTATCACTTAGTTAACTTGAGGGATGTTAATTTAAGTGGGAGTTCATTAGTAATTTGATTAATTGAACTTAATTTATCATGAACTTAGTCTTGATAGTTTCTTTGCATATCTATGTTGTAGATAAATGGCCCGTGCTACTGTTCCGTTGAATTTTAATGCGTTCCTATAGAAACCTAAGTTGAAAGATGATGGTAGCAACTACACGGACTGGGTCCGTAACTTGAGGATTATCCTCATTGCTGCACAGAAGAATTATGTCCTTGATGCACCGCTAGGTGATGGACCTACTGCAGGAGCTGCTGCAGACGTTGTGAATGCCTGGCAGGCTCGATCTGATGACTACTCGATAGTTCAGTGTGCCATGCTCTATGGCTTAGAACCGGGACTGCAAAAGCGTTTTGAACGCCACGGAGCATATGAGATGTTCCAAGAGCTGAAATTGATATTTCAAGCTAATGCCCGGGTTGAGAGATATGAAGTATCCAACAAGTTCTTTAGCTGTAAGATGGAGGAGAACAGTTCTGTCAGTGAACACATACTCACAATGTCTGGGTACCACAACCACTTGACTCGGCTGGGAATTGATCTTCCGGTTGAGAGTGTTATTGACAGAGTTCTTCAATCACTGCCACCAAGCTATAAAGGCTTCATGATGAACTATAATATGCAAGGGATGGAGAAGACAATTCCCGAGCTCTTCGCGATGCTGAAATCAGCGAAGGTAGAAATCAAGAAGGTGCATCAAGTGTTGATGGTTAACAAAACCACTAGTTTCAAGAAAAAGGGCAAGGGAAAGAAGGGGAACTTCAAGAAGAACGGCAAGCAAGTTGCCGCTCCCACGAAGAAACCCAAAGCTGGACCCAGGCCTGAAACAGAGTGCTTCTACTGCAAAGGGACTGGTCACTGGAAGCGGAACTGCCCCAAGTATTTGGCGGATAAGAAGGATGGCAAAGTGAGCAAATGTATATTTGATATACATGTTATTGATGTGTTCCTCACTCATGCTCGTAGTAGCGCCTGGGTATTTGATACTGGTTCGGTTGCTCATATTTGTAACTCAAAACAGGAGCTACGGAATAAGCGAAGATTGGCTAAAGACGAGGTGACGATGCGCGTCGGGAATGGTTCCAAGGTTGATGTGATCGCCGTCGGCACGCTACCTCTACATCTACCTTCGGGATTAGTTTTAGACCTCAATAATTGTTATTTGGTGCCAGCGTTGAGCATGAACATTATATCTGGATCTTGTTTATTGCGAGACGGTTATTCATTTAAGTCAGAGAATAATGGTTGTTCTATTTATATGAGTAACATCTTTTATGGTCACGCACCTTTTGTGAATGGTCTATTCTTGTTGAATCTCGATCGTAGTGATACACATATTCATAATATTGATGCCAAAAGATGCAAAGTTGATAATGATAGTGCAACATACTTGTGGCACTGCCGTTTAGGTCATATTGGTGTAAAGCGCATGAAGAAACTCCATGCGGATGGACTTTTGGAATCTCTTGATTATGAATCATTTGATACTTGCGAACCATGCCTCATGGGCAAGATGACTAAAACTCCGTTCTCCGGAACAATGGAGCGAGCTACTGATTTGTTGGACATAATACATACCGATGTATGCGGTCCGATGAATGTTGAAGCATGCGGCGGGTATCGTTATTTTCTAACCTTCATAGATGATTTGAGTAGATATGGGTATATCTACTTGATGAAACACAAGTCTGAAACATTTGAAAAGTTCAAAGAATTTCAGAGTGAAGTATAGAATTATCGTAACAAGAAAATAAAGTTTCTACGATCTGATCGCGGAGGCGAATATTTGAGTTACGAGTTTGGCCTTCATTTAAGAAAATGTGGAATTGTTTCACAACTCACGCCACCTGGAACACCACAGCGTAATGGTGTGTCCGAACGTCGTAACCGTACTTTATTGGATATGGTGCGTTCTATGATGTCTCTTACCGATTTGCCACTATCGTTTTGGGGTTATGCATTAGAGACAGCTGCATTCATGTTAAATAGGGCACCGTCTAAATCCGTTGAGACGACACCATATGAACTATGGTTTGGCAAGAAACCTAAGCTGACGTTTCTTAAAGTTTGGGGATGCGATGCTTATGTGAAAAAGCTTCAACCTGATAAGCTCGAACCCAAAGCGGAGAAGTGCGTCTTCATAGGATACCCTAAAGAAACAATTGGGTACACCTTCTACCACAGATCCGAAGGCAAGGTCTTTGTTGCCAAGAATGGGTCCTTTCTAGAGAAGGAGTTTCTCTCGAAAGAAGTGAGTGGGAGGAAAGTAGAACTTGATGAGGTAATTGTACCTTCTCTCGAATTGGAAAGTAGCTCATCAGAGAAAACCGTTCCCGTGATGCCTACACCAATAAGAGAGGAAGATAATGATAAAGATCATGAAACTTCAGATCAAGTTACTACTGAACTTCGTAGGTCGACCAGAGTACGTTCCGCACCAGAGTGGTACGGTAATCCTGTTCTGGAAGTTATGTTGTTAGACAACAGCGAACCTATGAACTATGAAGAAGCTATGATAAGCCCGGATTCCGACAAATGGCTTGAGGCCATGAAATCTGAGATAGGATCCATGTATGAGAACAAAGTGTGGACTTTGGTGGACTTGCCCGATGATCGGCAAGCCATTGAGAATAAATGGATTTTTAAGAGGAAGACAGATGCTGATGGTAATATCACTGTCTACAAAGCTCGACCTGTCGTGAAAGGTTTTCGACAAGTTCAAGGGGTTGACTACGATGAGACTTTCTCACCCGTAGCGATGCTTAAGTCTGTCCGAATCATGTTAGCAATTGCCGCATTTTATGATTATGAAATCTGGTAAATGGATGTCAAAACTGCATTCCTTCATGGTTTTCTCAAAGAAGAGTTGTATATGATGCAACCAGATGGTTTTGTCGATCCTAAAGGTGCTAACAAAGTGTGCAAGCTCCAGCGATCCATCTATGGACTGGTGCAAGCATCTCGGAGTTGGAATATACGCTTTGATGAGGTGATCAAAGCATATGGTTTTGTACAGACTTACGGTGAAGCCTGTATTTACAAGAAAGTGAGTGGGAGCTCTGTAGCATTTCTAATATTATACGTGGATGACATATTGTTGATTGGAAATGATATAGAATTTCTGGATGGCATAAAGGGATACTTGAATAAGAATTTTTCAATGAAAGACCTCGGTGAAGCTGCTTATATATTGGGCATCAAGATCTATAGGGATAGATCAAGATGCTTGATAGGACTTTCACAAAGCACATACCTTGACAAAGTTTGGAAGAAGTTCAAAATGGATCAGTCAAAGAAAGGGTTCTTGCCTGTCTTGCAAGGTGTGAAGTTGAGTCAGACTCAATGCCCGACCACGGCAGAAGATATAGAGAAAATGAAAGTCATTCCCTATGCCTCAGCCATAGGTTCTATTATGTATGCCATGCTGTGTACCAGACCTGATGTGTGCCTTGCCATAAGTTTGGCAGGGAGGTACCAGAGTAATCCAGGAGTGGATCACTAGACAGCGGTCAAGAATATCCTGAAGTACCTGAAAAGGACCAAGGATATGTTTCTCGTTTATGGAGGTGACGAAGAGCTCGTCGTAAAGGGTTACGTCAATGCAAGCTTCGACACTGATCCGGATGACTCTAAGTCACAAACCGGATACGTATTTATATTAAATGGTGGAGCTGTCAGTTGGTGCAGTTCCAAGCAGAGCGTCGTGGCGGGATCTACGTGTGAAGCGGAATACATAGCTGCTTCGGAAGCAGCACATGAAGGAGTCTGGATGAAGGAGTTCATATCCGATCTAGGTGTAATACCTAGTGCATCGGGTCCAATGACAATCTTTTGTGACAACACTGGAGCAATTGCCATAGCCAAGGAGCCCAGGTTTCACAAGAAGACCAAACACATCAAGAGACGCTTCAACTCCATTCGTGAATATGTCAAGGATGGAGACATAGAAATTTGCAAAGTACACACGGATCTGAATGTGGCAGACCCGTTGACTAAGCCTCTTCAACGAGCAAAACATGATCAACACCAAGACTCCATGGGTGTTAGATTCATTACTATGTAATCTAGATTATTGACTCTAGTGCAAGTGGGAGACTGATGGAAATATGCCCTAGAGGCAATAATAAAGTTGTTATTATTTTATATTTCCTTGTTCATGATAAAGGTTTATTATTCATGCTAGAATTGTATTGACCGGAAACTTAAATACATGTGTGAATACATAAACAAATACCGTGTCCCTAGAGAGCCTCTACTAGACTAGCTCGTTGATCAAAGATGGTTAAGGTTTCCTAACCATAGACATGAGTTGTCATTTGATAACGGGATCACATCATTAGGAGAATGATGTGATGGAAAAGACCCATCTGTTAGCTTAGCATATGATCATTCTGTTTATTGCTACTGCTTTCTTGAATGTCAAATACATGTTCCTCAGACCATGAGATCATGCAACTCCCGGATACCGGAGGAATACCTTGTGTGCTATCAAACGTCACAACGTAACTGGGTGATCATAAAGATGCTCTACAGGTATCTCCGAAGGTGTCCGTTGAGTTGGCATGGATCGAGACTGGGATTTGTCACTCCGTGTTTCGGAGAGGTATCTCTGGGCCCTCTCGGTAATGCACATCATAAGAAGCTTGCAAGCAAAATGACTAAGGAGTTAGTTACGGGATGATGTATTACGGAATGAGTAAAGAGACTTGCCGGTAACGAGATTGAACTAGGTATGGAGATACCGACGATCGAATCTCGGGCAAGTAACATACCGACGGACAAAGGGAATTACGTATGTTGTCATTGCGGTTCAACCGATAAGATCTTCGTGGAATATGTAGGAACCAATATGAGCATCCAGGTTCCGCTATTGGTTATTGACCGGAGAGGCGTCTCAGTCATGTCTACATCATTCCCGAACCCGTAGGGTCCGCACGCTTAACGTTCGTTGACGTTATAGTGTTATATGAGTTATGTGAATTGGTAACCGAATATTGTTCGGAGTCCCGGATGAGATCCCGGACGTCATGAGGAGTCTCAGAATGGTCGAGAGGTAAACATTTATATATGGGAAGTCATATTTTGGGTTCCGGAAAAAGGTGCAATTTTTTCGGTATTGTACCGGGAAGCTTCCAGAAGGTTCCGGAGGATTCCGGAGGGGTCCGGAAGTCCACAAGTGGGTCCACCACGTCCCAAAGGGCTGGCATGGGCTAAGGGGAGGCGCCCTGGCCTTATTGGGCCAGGCGCACCAAGTCCTCAAAAGCCCACGCAGCTAGGGAAGGAAAAAAGGGAGAGTCCTAGTAGGAATAGGATTGGACTTTGGAGTCCAAGTCCACGTGTGTACTTTTCACGGTTACTGTTCACGTGGCACTATTCCTTCTACTCCAAGCCCCTACACATATATAAATAGAGGAGAGGGGGCGCCCCAAAGGACACAACATTGTCTTAGCCGTGTGCGGCGACCCCCTCCACAGTTCCGTCCCTCGGTCATATTTTTGCAGTGCTTGGGCGAAGCCCTGCGGAGATAGCATCACCATCACCGTCACCACGCCGTCGTGCTGCCGAAACTCATCCACTACCTCGCCGTCTTGCTGGATCAAGAAGTCGAGGATGTCACCGAGCTGAACGTGTGCTGAACGCGGAGGTGCCGTACGTTCGGTGCTCGGTCGGTTGGATCGTGAAGTTGTTCGACGGCATCAACCGCGTTGTTCTAATGCTTCCGCTTGCGGTCTACGAGGGTACGTAGACATACTCCCCCTCTCGTAGCTATGCATCTCCATGGATAGATCTTGCGTGTGCGTAGAAATTTTTTGTTTTCCATGCAACGTTCCCCAACATAAACGCCCACTGACACTGGGCCCCGCACGGTTTAGTTAGGCTAATAAAACTATTTAGTTTAGTTAATTAAACTGACAGATGGGACCCACCGGTTACTGTTCCAATGGATAAGATGCTGACTGGTCAACCCCCCTGGCCCACATGTCAGCCACTGTTGACTGGGTGGTTGACCGAGTCAACCTGGCCCACTGGTCAGCCTCTCTGGTATACCTCTGTGTACACAGAGCAGGGTGCCTCTAGCATTTATTGTTTAGATAATTTCGAATTAAATTAAATTCCAGAAATTCCAGAATATTAATAAAACTTTGAAAAATCATATAAAATAAACCGTAACTCGGATGAAAATAATTTATATATGAAAAATGATCAGAAAAATATGAAGAATCCGATTATGCCACCCACATACCTGTCAGCCCTCTCTAACATGATGAACATGGAACTTTCCCCTCCAGTTCATCTGTCCGATAATTGCCCAGAGCTGGTAAAACACCTCCAGATGTTTCCCGCTCCGACTAACTTGCGTAGTACTGCGTTAGGGCACCCCTCGAATAGCGTGCTGATGTGTCATGCATCTGTGTTGTATTTGTCTGCCTTTTATTTATTGTTTCTTCCCCCTCATTCTCTCCGATAGACCCCGAGACTGACGCTGCTGCCGAGTACGACTACGTCACCGACGATCCTTCTTCCCCCTTCAGCAGAGCTTCCAGGCAAGCAAAACCCCCTTGATCATCCAGATATCACCCACTCTCTCTCTCTCTCTCTCTCTCTCTCTCTCTCTCTCTCTCTCTTATGCTTGCATTAGAATTGCTTCTGTTGTTATTCCGATAGCTCCAATTCTGATGCATAGCCTGATTTTGTCGCCTGCTATTTATACCTACCTGTTGTCCCATAATGCTTAGTTAGCTATGCTATCATTTCATCTGTGGCCCTTCACCCTTGTCCGTTTGCCATGCTTGTTATCGGGCCGTGATCACTCTGGGTGATGATCACGGAACTGTTTACATTACTGCAATACTTTAAATTGTTAAATTCGGGTCGGCTCCAAGAGTGCCCGCGAGGTGATGAAACCAGGCGGGTTGAACCCAAGGGTACCCGCGAGAGAGTCCTGTGACGGCTGGCTGTTAGCGGTACCACCCAATGTGGTGGTAGCTCGGGACTTGTTCCGACAGCCGACGCGGAACTTGCACTATAGTCGGAACGACAGGGCAGGCGGAGACTACCTTGCTGAGCGGTGGGCTTGGTCCCTGGTCGTGGTCCGCGAGATAACTAGTCGGAGCGACAAGAACCCTGTTCTTCTCTGCGAGATACTAAACACGATTAACGGATTTGGGTATTTGATCTGAGTTGGCCACTGGCCTATACGCACTACCACCACGTGGGATAATGGTTTAATGGGGCCCTCTACGCCGTATGTATCAGCCGAAAGCTCTGTCAGACGTCCAGTTCAGCATTGTGAGCCGGTCGGGACAAGGCCATCCAGGACTGAGGTGGTGCTTGGACTCCGACCCGCGACACAACGACCCGGAGTGCACAGGGCGATGGCCCAAGACCCCTGAGCACTTAGGATGTAGACCGGCGGGGACCTCTCTACTGAGCTCTAGGTAGGGCTGCGGTGTGTCGATCAGTCGAGGCCGGGCATGACCCGGAAAAGTGTGTCCGACCAGAGTTAATCGAGCGTGTTGGGTAACAGTGGTGCACCCCTGCAGGGAAGTGATCTATTCGAATAGCCGTGTCCACGGTAACAGGACGCTCGGAGTTGTATCCTTATCTGCTACAACTACAAATGGATACTGGTACATGATAAATTAGTAATACTGCTCTCGGGATCACTTTCTCGCAGGGAGTCGAGAAAGGATCTCAGGGCGCTGCTACTATATAACCACTATTATATGTTATTATGTTCTACTCTCTTCTGATGCTACAAGATTGCTTCAAGATGCTAGTCTTCGATAGGCTAGGCCTTTCCCCCTCTGTCCTGGCATTTCTGCAGTCTAGTCCAAAGATATAGCCACATTCCTTTGATACCAATGCATAACTAGCATAGTTCTGATGTCAGTCTTGCGAGTACTTTGGATGAGTACTCACGGTTGCTTTGCTATTCTTTTCCCCCATACCCGGTTGCTGCGATCAGACGATGGAGCCCAGGAGCAGGAGATCCCCGGAGTCACCTTCTTCTACGTTGAGCCACGCCGACCAGGAGTAGTTCGGAGGCCCTAGGCAGGAGGTCTTTGCCTTTTCGATCAGTGTCGCTGTTTGTGCTAGCCTTCTTAAGGCACATTTGTTTAACTTTGTGTCTGTACTCAGATACTTTTGTTTCCGCTGATGCTTGTATGACTCGAGCTTATGTATTCGAGCCCTCGAGGCCCCTGGCTTGTAATATAAAGCTTGTATTATTTATTTATTTTTTGTGTCTAGAGTTGTGTTGTGATATCTTCCCGTGAGTCCTTAGGCTTGATCGTGTGCATTTGCGTGTATAATAGTGCACGATTAAGTCGGGGGCGTCACACTCTCTTACACCATTTGCCCTTTGGCTGGTATGAATCCGGACAAGTCCATCTCAGATGTTCTTCGTAATGCTATATATGCAATCTCTGAGCGATACATTTTCGATGTGGAAGACATGTTCCTACGCATCCTGAAGGATTCTGCCCAATATCCCTTTTGCATCAAAGTGTTTGCGCCATGGATCCAGAAAGTTGTTGATCATGCAATGCGCACAGTGTATCTTGCGAAGGAAAGCCATAAGGGCTTCATTCCTCCTGTTCGCGATACTTTGAAAGTCATGGATGATATCTCTTCGAGCAAATCGCCCGCATCAAGCTCCCAAGTCTGTAACATCCCAAAATTCTAAATTTTGGAATGTTATATTAATAAAATAAATATGATTGATTGTTTGATTGATTGACTGAAAGTGAGTGAAATTTGAAAGTTTTTGAAAGTTTAATGAGAGGGAATGAAATGACTTTCCCAAAACTTTCACTTTGCATTTGATCCTCAGGAATTCAAATTCCTTTCATCACAAAAACCCTAGAGTGAAGATGATATGACTTCTTCCATTTAAAGAAATGAAAAAGGGATTTGAAAACGATTTGAATTTCATTTGAAATATTTTTCAAACAGAAACTTTATGCCACTCAATGCTTTTCATGAGGGAAGATAATATGACTTCTTCAAATATTGGAAATAGAGTGGGAAGTAAGAGGCCAATTCAAAATGGCATTTGAATTTGAAAAATTTCATTAGAATTCATTTCAAAATGGCATTTGAATTTTATTTCAAAAATTTCCTGACAAAAATACTTTGTTCAAAAAGTATGAGAGGAGGTGACATCACCCTTCAAAAAGTCAGAAGAAATAATGCCAAATTATTTGAAACTTAAATTTGGATTTAATTTGAATTTTCAAAAATATTTTATTTTGCCTCCGAAAAATAGTTCATGTTGTAGGATTTATTTTTTTGAGAATTTTGATATATTACATGTATATATAGTATATTTTTTATTTCTTTAACTTGTCTATTATTTACTTAATTGAGAAAATGTTTTAAATAAGAAAAGGCCCCGAGGCCCACCTCTCTCTCTCTCTCTCCGCGGCCCACCACCAACAGGCCGGCCCAGCCTGCTTCGCCCGCGCCCGAATCGGCAACAGATCGGCCACCGATACCCTCGCGGATTCTTTGCCACTCACTGACATGTGGGACCCGCGCCCGATCCGAATCTCCTCGACGCCCATCCTCCTCCTCCTTCCTTTCTCGCCGGAGCTCCGTCGCGGCATCGAATCCCCCTCGGGATCTGCCGTATCCCGTGCCTCCCCCTGCCCCAAGACACCCCCTATATAAACAGAGCCTTCCCGCTCCGTTTTGCCCTAGAAGCCCCCTCGCCCGATCTCTTACGCCCACGCACGCCCTCGCCGGAGTAACCCGAACCCCACCGCCGCCATTGCCGTCGTTCCTCTCCACCTCGCCACCCCGAGCTCTCTCTGTCACCACCACTTGCCTCGCCGCACTCGCCTATGCCGTATGGTGAACTCCCCAGAGCCCTAAGACCACCGAAGCACTCTTTCCCGTCGACACCGAAGCGCCGCCGACGCCGGAGCCTCGCCGGAGACCACCCCGCCGCCCGCTATGAGCTCCCTCTCTCTCTCACAGTTAGATCTAGCCCCGACGACCGAGATTAGACGACTCAAATTACCCGAAGCGGTACGCGCTAGTTTTCGGCCATCCGCCCATCGTTTCCATTCGGTCAACTCTCTCGCCCATTCACGTTGCGCCACGTAGCCGTCGCCCGATCCGTAGTTTTTTCTTTATTTTCTTTTCTGTTTTTATTTTCAGAATAGTTTCTGTTTTAGAATTTGCAATATCTCTTAGAACATAGATCCAAATTGAGTGATTCTTTTTTCTATGGATTAAAATTTTTATGAAGTTTATGATGGTGTACTTGGATTTCAAATTTCAGTATTTTAAATTTGAATTTGATGAATTTTGTTCAAATCACTAATTTGGCCATATTTTGAGTTTTATAAAATACTTTTGAGTGATTCTTTTTGCCACTGTTTTATTATTGTTTGGCCTATCCAGTAGCATTGATTTATTTTATTTTTTTTAAATTAGGTTTTTAGCCAAAACAGTACTGTTTTGTTTATATAGTTGTTTTAGTCATTTAATTATTGTTTTTAATTATTTTTAGTTAGTTCTTTTTGTAGGGTTTTACATGTTATTATATGCTTCTGTTAGACTACAGTAGATTAATTTTATAAATTAATTATTAGTATTTAGCTACTGCCTTGTTTGTTGTTTGCTTAGCTCATAGTTGTAGTTAATAAAAATAGTTTTATTACTTTCAAAAGTAAATTGTTTTGCCCCTTTATTATACTAGGTTGTTGTTCCTGTTAAGTAGCACTAAATTAGTTTTTGTAATTATTTAGTATTGCTTAGTATTGTTTTAGTGTTTTTCTTGGTTGTTATAATTGTTTTAGTGTTAACTAGATAGTTATAATAGCTTTTAAGTTAGTTCTTTTTGCTAGTTAATAATTTAGTAAATACTTTCTGTTGTTTTATTAAATTTGTATTTTCTTTGCTGTAGAAAAGTTATTTAGAATAATTTAGTGCTGTTATGAGAGTTATTGTTTGTTATTGTGTGAGTTGGTTTCCCTTTGGTTTTCTTTGAAGTTTTCTTTTGGATTTTTAATTGGTTTCCTTTGATTTCATTATTGTTTTGTTTATTGCTTTTGACTATTATTTTGATTGATAGTATTGATTGCTAGAGTTGTTTGCTTATGTGAATGCACTGTTTGACTATATAGATGTTCTCGGAGAGACGAATAGTTCTATCAAGTTATTTCTGAGAGGGATAAATCTTCACCAACAAGTACCAGGCAAGTTCACCTTGACCATATTTTCATACCTATGTTTTTATTGCATTTAGTGCCACCATTTCACCATTTCCTCTAGTAGTATATTGAATCTTGTAGTTGAGTAGAAGCATGAGGTAGGAACCCACACCCCTGTTACCAAGCCCGGGAACGTCATTTATTTTAATGCTACGCTTCAGTAGACGGGGATTGGTATGAGAGATTGTGAGTGGTGTGAGAAGGAGGACTCTACGTCAATGACGACAACTTCAAGATGGCATCTTCAAGGCCTGCATCTACAAGACCTCAAGACTTCAAGACTCGAGACAAGAATTCAATATACCTCTGGGTGGAGAATGGTTAAGAAGGGTACATTTGGTGCCTCCAGTACTCAGTGATTCCGGAGAAGCGCCGTGATATCATGCGGAAAGCTCCACCCAGTCTCAAAGAGACGGAAGAATACTTCATGCCTGGAAGCTTACCTGTGCAACCGCAAGTCATTATGGGCTCTGGCTTGGTTGACCTTAGTTGTGCCTCTGGCTGGGACGGTGCTAGCAGATGTAGAACCACGGTAGGATTGGATGAGCACCGGACAGTGGTCAGAGGAACTCTTCGGAAGACCATGTTTCGGTTGTCTTGTTCTCAAACACCCTGAAGTGCGAGAACGTAAAAAGAGGGATCGAATCTTGTGGGTAAAGTGCACAACACTCTGCAGATTTAAAACCTAATCGATTAGCCGTGTCCCCGGTTACGGACAATTTGAGCCTCTGGACTTGGATCTATCTCGGAACTCTCAACACCGGACTGATAACTAATTGTGGGCAACTTATGATACTTATGGGCTATGAGACATCGGTTGGCGGAACCATGTCATATTAGATAACTCTGTAGTGATGACTCCTGATATTCCTTTGATGTAGGGAAAATAAAACCAGCTTTTACGCAAACAAAACTCAGACACAGAGCCACCATGCCATATTGCATATAGAATAGTTTTATCATCTGTTTCTCTTATTTGTGATCTTGCCGGTACATTCAATGTACTGACCTACACGGCTGCAACGTATCATGTTGCAGGTATTTCTACGACGGGTAAGAGTTACGAATATAGGGTTACGGTCTACATTCAACCTGCCGATGGCGTTGATGGGACTCCACACCCGTTTGTTTGTTTCCGCTGAGACTTATGAGGTATATATCAGTTTTATGTTATTTATACATGTGATTGCACTTTGATATATACATTGATGTACTGTGTGTGCCAGCATACTAATCCAGGGATGGCACAGATACACAGAGGCTTGACCGTTTGAGGCCGGGTCGCTACAAAGTCTATCACCAGCAATTTGATGGGCCTCGTCTACCTCAGCGCGACCGAAAGATTTCGCCTCATCCTCCATCGCACCTCGAAGTTAGTTTGCGTACACAACAGCTGCTACTGCAACATATAGCTGAGGATCGACGCGAGAAAGAACATCTCGCCTCTGAACTGAATGCACTTAACAATCGCACGAGGATAATGCATCTGATAGCTGATGAAAACAAGAAGAGACTCTGGAAATTGCTTCGCAAGTTCTTCACCGAGAAACAATTACTGAATGTCAATCTCCAAGAGCTTTATGACTATATTGACAAAGGCTTCACTGTCGAAGATTTTCAAGATAGGAGTACTCCTCTGCCTGCTCATGAGCCTACAACAGATCTTCTTCATCTCAAGCTTCGCAAACTGCTTGACGAATCTGAAGCCACCTCACCGACAGAGAAACCTGCCGAAGGCAATATGCATTCCCGTATTCCTCCTGTGGCCACTCCAGCTATTCCCTCGTCTGCTCAGCCCCAAGCTTTTATTCTTGAAGGAACATCTGTTGCTGCTGAAGACGAAGACAATCCCATCACTTCCGAAGAGGAACTCACCTCGGACAGCTCGTCTGGAGATGCCACCGATTGAGCCAAGCTCTGCGTTTCTTTACTCATGTTATTCCTCACCTTTTTGACACTTGTTGACAAAAAGGGGGAGAATTACATCGAGTCTCGATAGATTTGCTTTCGGTGTTTCGTTTGATTTTGGTTTCGTGTGAGTTTGCAACTTCTGGTTTAAGCTTATCCGTACGATGTTGTAAAACTCGATAACTTCTGTGCTGTAATGCTTATTACCCCTGCTACTGCACTATTTCTCTCGAAGCATTTATCTTGCAGGTGGAATTATTATCATAAGTTAAGATTGATTGCACTACGATCTCGATGGATTATATCTCATCAGTGCGAATCAATGTCTCGAATGATTGAAATTTCCTCCATATACTTCAATTCTTGAAGGAGAATTTTTCTCATATCTTTCTTCCCTGCATACATTTAGGGGGAGTCTATTTCATCTTCGAGCAAAGTAACACTTACTCACTCTTGTTGGTATTGCTTTTTACTTATCTATCTTCACTTCGATGATTATCTGTTTTGTCATCAATCGTCCAAAAAGGGGGAGATTGTTGGTGCAATTATTTGCCTCCTTATGTTTTGGAGATTGTTGACAAATAGTGAGGGACTGATGTGTTTGCTAGTGCACACAGAGTAACAGGTCCCTGGAGTCAAGAGGAGTTTGGTTTCAAACTCCGAAGAATATCCCCTACGTGGCAGTGAAGGTTATCACCGAAGATTATGACGACAAGAGTGACCCCTCAAAAATTGCTGACTTGAAGCAATTGGTTCGGTGCCTTTCCGAAGGAAGTGACTGCGTCCGAGAATATTGAAGACGAAGTGAAGACGTAGCATTCATTTCGTTGTTTCTTTTCTCTTATTGAGTCATAGGACCACCGTACTATTAAGAGGGGTGTAGTGTTCGAAGATTTGATTTGCTGATGCTAAACCCAAATCCTATGAAAGCTGCGAGAGAAATCTCTTTGTGTTCCGAGCAAATACTTGCCAGCAAGAGACTGTGATCTTCTTCGCTGCGAGAGATTTGTCTCTGACCGAGGAGTTAGCATTACTTGCTCCCCAAGTAATGTTACCGTTGCTCTTAAAATACGACCGTTGTGAACGTGTTGGTTGGCCATTGGCTGGACCGCGTGTCCAAAATGGTCATTTCCCATCCGGGAAGGCTGCGGCTATAAATAGCCACCCCGCACCGGCGTTGTCCGGTGGCTGCTCCGTTTGATTCTGATAAGATTGTTGAGCAACCCCCTCTCCGATTGATTTTAGTTTAAAATCCACCAAGAGAAAACCCCAGAGCCGAAAAATTAGATAGTGGTTCAGCATCACTCGAATCTAAGTCCAGTACGCTCCGCCTATTACTCTTGAGAGCTGCGAACTCTCTAGACGGTTAGGTGTCAATTTCTTCAGAGACCAAGAGTAATTGTGGTTCTCGAAGAAGAAGTCTGTAAAGGTTCGGAGATCGCCTCAAGCATCTACCATGTGTAATCGGCATTGGTTGACGAACCAATTGTCGAGGAGAATAGGGCGAAGAGAGTTTATCTTCTGTGTTAAATCACAACCCCTCCAACCAGACGTAGTCCTTTTGCAGAAGGGCGAACTGGTCTACCAAATACCTCGTCGCCATCGAGCATCACTGGTCACCTCTGCTACTCTCCTTTACATTCGAACAATGCCATGTGACATGTTTCAATTATGTGATTTACCTCGATGCATGTTTTAGTTTCCATTCGGCAGTCTGTATTCGCTCACTAAACACTGTTTTCATTCGTTCCGCTGCTGGGTTCCGAGAGTTTTGATATTTCCGAAAGAAAATTTTAAAACTCCCATTCACCCCCCTCTGGTAGACATACTTCGTTCCTACACTACCGCTCCCACCAGCGGTACTACCGCTTGGTGTTGAGCAACTGGTAGAAGTAGCGGAAGTAGAGGAGGGCAGTGCGGTAGTGCTGCTCAGAGCGGTACTACCGCTACTTACTGCCGCTCTACTACCGCCCGAAGGCCAGAGCAGTCCAGAAGACAAAAATAAGCGGTACTCCCTGCGGTAGTGCAACAGCGGTAGTTCCGCTGGAGCGGTACTACCGCTCCGCAGGGCGGTACTTCCGCTTAGTGCATAGAGGTTCAATGAACCAGCAGTAGTGGAGTGGTGGTTAAGGGCCGTTGTACCGCTGGAGCGGTACTACCGCGCATAACTACCGCTCTACTACCGCTCAGTTACACAGAACCCTAAACTAAGCCGAAGTCCTAGTAGCACTAAACTGCGGTAGTACCGTTGGAGCGGTACTACCGTGCAGATGAGCGGTACTACCGCTTTTGTGCCTCAAGAAGGCTCAAGCACAAGGAAGGGCAAGCTCCAAAGGCGGGAAAGAAGGAGGGTGCAAGGAAAGTGTGTACGTGTTGATTCCACCCAAACCTTTCCGACGCGGACCCCCTCTTGATAGTACGGTGTACCTACGACTCAAATCCACCGAAAAAGAAACGCAAGAAAAAAACACCGTCTTCATAATAGCTCCGAGGGGCACGAATCGTCTTGTGACATATGGTCGATTATCTGAAATGCTCAATGCACACGATTAGTCCGCAAAAGTATTGTCATCAATCACCAAAACCACTAAGGGAGAAATATGCCCTAACACTTGCCATCCTCAAAGAATTCACCTTGCAAGCCAACACAAACAACAGCCCAAACGGCGGGGTTATGACCAAGAATATGCATTTTCATCTTATGTTTCCAACTAGCAAAGTTTGTACCATCAAAATATGGACCTCTACGGTGATAATTACCCTCACTAGACGCCATACTCTCCTAGGTTGTGAAACCAAGGCTATGATCACCAAAGCAATGGAAACCAAGGCTAACGGAGACCAAAGCTCTGATACCACTTGTAGGATTGAAAGTATGTCTAGAGGGGGGGGTGATTAGACTACTTGACCAAATAAAAATCTATCCTTTTCCCAATTTTAGTTGTGGGCTGATTTTAGCAAGTATAGCAAGTCAAGCAACACCCTACACATGCAATTCTAAGAGTGTAGCAGCGGAAAGTAAGACATTACACATGTAAGTAAAGGAAGGGGTTTGGAGAAGGCAAACGCAATGTAGACACGGTGATTTTTGGCATGGTTCCGATAGGTGGTGCTATCGTACGTTCACGTTGATGAAGACTTCAACCCACGAAGGGTAACGGCTGCTCGAGTCCATGGAGGGCTCCACCCACGAAGGGTCCACGAAGAAGCAACCTTGTCTATCCCACCATGGCCATTGCCCACGAAGGACTTGCCTCACTCGGGTAGATATTCACGAAGTAGGCGATCTCCTTGCCCTTACAAACTTCTTGGTCCAACTCCACATCATGTCGGAGGCTCCCAAGCGACACCTAACCAATCTAGGAGACACCACTCTCTAAAAGGTAATAGACGGTGTGTTGATGATGAACTCCTTGCTCTTGTGCTTCAAATGATAGTCTCCCCAACACTCAAACAACTCCTCACATATTTGGCTATGGTGGAAGAAGAATTTGAGTGGAAAGCAACTTGGGAAAGGCTAGAAATCAAGGTTCAAATGGTCGGATTGGAATGTCTTGATCTCAACACATGAGTAGGTGGTTCTCTCTCAGAAAATGTATGGTGGAAGTGTAGGCACGTTCTGATGGCTCTCTTCTCTGAGGAAGAAGGGGTGGAGGGGTATATATAGCCTCCACACAAAATCCAACCGTTACATACTTTTGACCCAACTCGGTGGTACCGATCAGAAATCTCGGTGGCACCGATCTGTTCAAAAGATATGAACATTAGGAATCTCGGTGGGACCGACTGGAACAACTCAGATAAACCGATGTGCAATGGTTAGGGCAAACCTCGTCTCGGTGGCACCGATTTCCTCAACTCGGTAGGACCGAAGTGAAGAAATAAGGCAACAGAAAGTTAGCAAGCCATCTCGGTGAGACCGATTGCAAAACTCGGTGGGACCGAAATAATTGCAAACGATTACAGAGAGTTGGCAAGGCCATCTCGGTGGGGCCGAGATCCATATCGGTGGATCCGATTTGTTAGGGTGTGGCAGTGGCTAAGTCCAAATGAACTCGGTGGCTACGGATAGGAAATTTTGGTGGGGCCGAGTTGGAATGTAGGGTTTTGGACATATTTGGATGAAGGAAGTGGCTGAGGATTTTGGAGCAATATCATTGAGCACTTGAGCAAATAGATCATTAAGCAACACCTCATCCCCTTTTAATAGTATTGGCTTTCCTATGGACTCAATGTGATCTTGGATCACTTAACCAAAAATGAAGAGTCTTGAGCTTTTGCCAATTCATATCCTTAGCATTTTGAGGGGTCCACATCTCTAGTCCTTGCCATGCCAATCATTGAACATCCTGAAATATTTAACTTGAATGGACATTAGTTCAATGAGATATATGTTGTTATGAATTACCAAAACCACCAAGGGAGCAAATGTGCTTTCAAAGACACGTATTTGTATTGTTGCCATTAAGGATAAAACGATGGGGTTTATTCATATTGATGGGGTTTATTCATATTGATTGGGTTTACTTTGTCTACATCATGTCATCTTGCTTAAGGTGTTACTTTGTTTTCATTAACTTAATACCCCAGATGCATGCTGGATAGCGGTCGATGGGTGGAGTAATAGTAGTAGATGCAGGTAGGAGTCGGTCTACTTGTCTCGGACGTGATGCCTATATACATGATCATTGCCTTGAATATCGTCATAACTATGTGCTTTTCTATCAATTGTCCAACAGTAATTTGTCTACCCACCGTATGCTATGTGTTCGAGAGAGAAGCCTCTAGTGAAAACTATGGCCCCCGGGTCTACTTTAAATATAAAAAGAAAACTAAAATATACTTGCTGCAATTTATTTACTTTTATTTTGTTTTGCAATTTATCTATCTACCACTACAGGATTTAATCCTTGCAAGTAACGAGTTGATACGTCTCCAACGTATCTATAATTTTTTATTGTTCCATGTGCTATTATAGTATCAATCTTGGATGTTTTATATGCAATTATATATCATTTTTTGGGACTAACCTATTAACCTAGTGCCCAGTTTTTTGCCTATTTTTTGCCTTTTCAGAAAATCATTATCAAAAAGAGTCCAAACGAAGAAAAAATTGTGGATTAAATTTTTCTGGACCAGAAGAGACCCTGGAAGCTTCGGGAGAAGACCAGAGGAGCCACGAGGAAGCAGCAAGTCCAGGGGGCGTGCCCCAGGGGGGTAGGCGCGCCCCCCAGGCTTGTGGGCCCCTCGTGGCACCTCCTGACCTGATTCCAGTGCTATAAATTCCCAAATATTCCCAATATACCAGAGAGGCAGAAGAGAAAACCTTTCCACCGCCGCAAGCCTCTGTTCTTCCGCGATCCCATCTGGAGGCCTTTTCTGGTACTCTGCCGGAGGGTGAATCGATCACAGAGGGCTTCTTCATCAACCTTGCTGCCCTTCCGATGATGTGTGAGTAGTTTACCATAGACCTATGAGTCCATAGCTAGTAGCTAGATAGCTTATTCTCTCTCTTTGATCTTCAATACCATGTTCTCCTCGATGTTCTTGGAGTTCTATCCGATGTAATCTTCTTTTGCGGTGTGTTTGTTGGGATCCGATGAATTGTGAGTTTATGATCAGATTATTCATGAGAAATATTTGAGTCTTCTCTGAACTCTTTTATGCATGATTGTTATAGCTTTGTATTTCTCTCCGATCTATCCATTTGGTTTGGCCAACTAGATTGATTTATCTTGCAATGGGAGAGGTGCTTTGTGATGGGTTCAATCTTGCGGTGCTCAATCCCAGTGAAAGAAAGGGACATGACACGTATTTGTATTGTTGACATTAAGGATAAAAATATGGGGTTTAATCATATTGCTTGAGTTTAATTTGTCTACATCATGTCATCTTGCTTAAGGCGTTACTCTGTTTTCATTAACTTAATACCCTATATGCATGCTGGATAGCAGTCGATGGGTGGGGTAATAGTAGTAGATGCAGGCAGGAGTCAGTCTACTTGTCTCGGACGTGATGCCTATATACATGATCATTGCCATGAATCCGTCATAATTATTTGCTTTTCTATCAATTTCCCAACAGTAATTTGTTTACCCACCGTATGCTATGTGTTCGAGAGAGAACCCTCTAGTGAAAACTATGGCCCCCGGGTCTACTTTTACCATATACTAGAATCCAAAAATACCTTGCTGCAATTTATTTACTTTTATTTTCTTTTGCAATTTACTTTATCTATCTATCACTATCAGAATTAATCCTTGCAAATAACCGCTAAGAGGATTGACAAACCTCTTATTTGCGTTGGGTGCAAGTGTTTACTTTTGTGTGTGCAGGTGCGGCTAACGGGGTTCTGTGTGGTTCTTCTACTAGATTGATAACCTTGGTTCTTAACTGAGGGAAATACTTTATCTCTACTATACTGCATCATCCTCTCCTCTTCGGGGAAATACCAACACAGTCTACAAGTATCAGGAAGAATTCCTGGCGCCGTTGCCGGGGAGACATCACGAAAACCTATCAAGTACCTTCGCATAAACTATCATCCACTTGCATTTATTTCATTTGCCTTTTATTTGCATTTGCCTCTTGTTTTCATCTCTCCCACTTCTAAAACAGTTTTACAAAAACACAAAAATACTTTTATTTGCTCGTTTGTTTGTTTGTGTTGCCATGTGCTCCCTATTTGCTTGCTAAAAAACTATTGATATGGATCCTCATCCACTGGCTACTATTTTCAAAAAATCCAATTATGATGAACCAATTGCTAGTGAGTTGAGTGTACTTGATTATATTTATGAAGTTTTGCTTGAAAATCATGAATCTGAAAATTGTGATGAAGTGCTAAAAGAAGATGTTTATAAAGTGATTCATGACAGCTCCTTTAATGAAAAGCATGATTGCAATGATGTTATTATAAACTCTATTAATGTCAATTGTGCTAATAATATGCAAAACTATAAGCTTGGGGATGATGATTTTGTGATATCCACTACTCATTGTAATGATCATGATTGGGGTGATGCTTCCTATGATCTTGAAAATTTATTTAAGCCTCATGATGAATATGTTTTGTAACATCCCAAATTTTCAAATTTGGAATGTTTTACAATTATAGTTAAGCATCTATTGCATTCTGATTGAATTGAGGTGACATTTGAATTTTCAGAGGCATTTGGGTTTCATTTTGAATTTTGACTTCAATTCAATTTGGCATTTGAATTTCATTTCAAAAAAATTCCTGACAAAATACTTTGATCAAAAAGTATGAGAGGAGGTAACATGACACCCCAAAAGTCAGAAGAAAATAATGCCAAGAGTATTTGAATTCAAATTTGAGTTTATTTGGAATTTTCAAAAATTGATTTTTTATAAAGTTTTTGTTTTGCCTCTGAAAAATAGTTCATATTGTAGGATTTATTTTTCTGATCTTTTTGATATATAATGTGTATATATAATATTTTTCTTATTTTCTAGTAATTTCTTTTTCCCTCTCGGTTCAAAAAAAACTTTTAGCCAGCGCCCAGGCCGGTGCTAACCGCCAGGCCAGCCGGCCCACTGGCCGAAGCCCACTGCCGCACCTGCGCCGCACCGAACTCGCTACGAGCCGGTCGCCCGCACCCAGCTCTCTCTCGCTCGGCTCTCTCTCAGACACCAACAGGCGGACCCTACCTTTTCTCTTTCCCCTCGCCCACGCCTTGCCAAACGGAACACGCCCGACACCGCCACCGCGCCCGATCTTCTCGGGATTGCGCTCCCAAGCTTTCCCCTCGCGCACGCCTATGCCCTATATATACCCTAGACCCTCCTCTCTCGATTGCCCTTAAACCCTCACCCGAAAAACACCCGTACACGCCACCGTCTCCGTTTGGATCTCTGCCACCGAAGCTCCTTCCATCGTCGCGTCCGCTGCCGGTGAGCCTAACCGAGACCTCTCCTTTGGCCAATCTATTACTCTCGTACATGCGCTCAACGTTGACATCTTTTCGATGCCCAGGAACCACCGGAGTCACCGCCCGACCTCGCACGCTCTCGCCGGAGCGCGCGGTGCACCCGAAGCTCCGCCGCTTCGCCCCGCTCATTCCCGTCATCCCCGACCACCACCGACGCTACCCACGAGACCCCCTCGCTCCGCCGCATCACCCGGACATCACCGCCGCCGCCGCCGACCGCCGGAGAGCCGCCACCGACGACGCCGAGCCGCATCGCCGCCGTCCACCCCACAGTAAGTACCGGCGAGCTCCTCCTCTGTTAGATCTTGCTTAGACGGCCTAGATTAGATCTAATCGAATAGTTAGTTTTTTTTATATATATATAGATCGGTTTTATTACAGTTTAGATTCGGTTTTGATCGAACCGGCCCGGTCGGTTTCTTTTATTTATACACGCACGCGCGATTTTGTTAGATCACGGCTAGGCACCGGATAACTTCTATCGGACACCCTCTAGCCCAATAGCCGCATGCCACGTGGCCCATATCCGATCTGTAGTTTTTCTTTTTCTTTTTGGTTCTGTTTTAAAAAACAGAATAGTTCCTGTTTTAGAAAATTAATTTCAATTAGGATTTTTAGTATTTTAATTTGATTCTTTTTGCATTAGGTTAGAAATTTTATGTAGTTTCTGTAGATATCAAGTTTGACTATATTTGAAAGTTTGAATTTGAATTTGGATGAAATTTACCCAAACCACTATATTGGCTATAATTTGAGCTAGGAGTATTATTTTTGAGTGATTCTTTTTGCTACTGGTTCTTTGTGACCTTGTTTATCATTAGGATTAAATTGGCGAATTTTATAATTATTTAAAATTAGGTTTTAATGAAAACAGTACTATTTTAGTGTTTTATAGGTTTTGTGCTATTTCTTTTAATTTTAATTGCTTTAGATTGTTTTCTTTTGTTCTTTCTGACATATTCCTTTTTGTTTCTGTTAAGTTATCAGTAGCTATTTTATTTGTAGTAAAAAAAATATTTTTGTATTTCATTTCTTTTATCCTACTAGAAAAACTTGTTTTGAGCATAATGGGAGTTTTATAAATGATTTTATTGTGATTCTTTTTGCATAAAATTTCTTTGTTGTTTTTATTCTGTTATTTAGTAAAAAAACCCTTATTTTTGCTTCTATTAAAATTTATTAGTAGTAGAAAATTTATTTGTAGCTTGTTTTACTTATAGTAGGACTTTGCATTGAGGCTTGTTACTACGAGTCGTTAGATTTTGGAGATCGTCACCAAGGCAAGTCATTTGATCACGTATTTCATTACCAATGATTTTTATTGCATTAGTTGTTATCCTCCCCACCATGCATGCAAGTAGGTGAAATTGAGTTATGTTCTTGAGTAGTATCATGTGGTAGGTTGAACCCAAATCCCCATGTTACCAATGCCCGGGAACGTTGTATGTATTTTTGCTATGCTTCGTAGACGCGGTTGGTTGAGTGAATTACATGGGAGTTGTGAGAGTTAAGTTGATGACTACAACCCCAAGACTTCAAGATCTCAAGACGGACTTCAATTCACTACTGGGTGGAGGACGGATGGAAGGGCACCCTGGAGCACCCAGTGGTTGACCCAGGGATGCATGGAGAAGCGCCATGACATCTTGCGGAAAGCTTCACCCAGCCACGAAGAGACGGATGGATATACCTTGACCGGAAGCTTACCTGTGCAGCCGCAAGTCACCATGGGCTCTGGCTTGGTCGACCCTAGGCGTGACTCTGGATGGACGGTGCCAGCAGATGTAGAAGAACGGTAGGAAATGGATGGGCACCGGCAGTGGCCCAGAGGAACTCTACGGAAGACCATGTTTCGTTCGTCCCGTCTTCAAACACCATGCAGTGCGAGGACATAAAGGAGGGAACGATTCTTGCGGGTAAAGTGCACAAGACTCTGCAGAGTGAAATCTAATCGATTAGCCGTGTCCCCGGTTACGGACATCTGAGCATCTGGAATTGGATTTATTCGGAACTCTCAACACCAAGATAATTAATTAATTGTTGGGTTAATAATGATTTCGGGTATGAGACATTGGTTGGCGGAACCATCTCATTAACAACAATAACTTTGTAGTAATTACAAGCAAGTCCTTTTGTTGTAGGAAAAAATCTGCTTTTCGCAAAAACCTAAACTTAGAGCCCCATAGCCAAAATTGCATATAGTGATAGCATTTTATTATTGTTTTCTCTCTGTGACTTGCCGGCATATTCAAAATGCTGACCTACACGGCTGCAACATCTCATGTTGCAGAGGTTTATTCCGAGCAGGAGTGAGGCTACGATCTACGCTCGGTGATTGCCCTTTGGAGTAGGATGGACTCGCTTTTCGTCTACGCTTCCGCAGTAGTTTATCTCATGAGTTGGCCTTCGGCCGAATTTATTCTGATGTAATAAATACTCTATATGAGATTCGATGTAATAAATCAGGTGTGATTGAACTTTAATATTTTCATCAATGTACTGTGTGTGCCAGCATGATCTTGGGATGGTATAGTTACACAGAGACTTGACCGTTTTCGGGTCGGGTCGCTACAGAGATGGTATTCAGAGCACACGCTGACCGTAGGACGTAACCCCTAGGATCAGAAAGCCATAGGAAGAAATTACTTTATTTTATGTTTTTATTTTTCCGTAATTCTCCCCTGTTCATTTCTGACTTCTCCCCAATTTCAACATTTTAGATGGCCGCCGAGTTCACCCCAGTCGTGCTGCCGGAGTTTTGCCAGCCGGATGAGACGATGCCTTTCGGCAAGCAGCTAGTTCAGATCATCAGGGAGTTGAAGATTGCTCTGCCTTCCATCACCAGGACTCCTACCATGGCACTTCCGACGGACACTCGTTATAGGATTGTGGTGCACATACCAGGGAGGACCTTCAGAAGCTTCTCGGCGCCCATTGACTTCCAGTTTACTTCCCCCACTTGGATCCTCGGGAGGAACATAGCTATTCATCGTGCACTTGGACACATCCGGGAGGAGTACAGGGCCGAGCTCATCGGATCAGACTTCACCATGATCTCTTGCAGAACTGCAGATGGAGAGATCATGCACACCGTGAATGACGATTCCATCCTCTCATTTGTCCAAGACCTGGAGGCTCACATCAGGACTTTGGAGGTTCAGACGTGCAGAAGCACGAAGATGTTCAGGAAGTTGTTGTTCCATGAACTGGATTTGGAGGACAAAGTGCGCGAAGACCACGATGAGCATGAAGAGGAAGTCAAGGACCTTCTGGAGATGATCCAGAACTTGAAGACTTATATTGCCATGGTGGAAGAGAAGATGGACCTGGGAGAAGACCTTTGTCCAAATGGTGACGATGGACCCTTTGTGAGCAATGATGAGGACTATGAGGAGAGCACCACTAAAGGACGCACCAAGAGAAGACGCACCACTGGAGGACGCACCAAGAGAAGACGCACCACAGGAGGCGACAACATGGATATCTGATGAGGACACTTAGTCATGACCGCCATGTTATTTTTATTTTCTCGTTGATCGATTAGGCCGATGTTTCCGATTTGTCGTAAGACTTGTATTCCGAGTTTGAACTATGATTGAGTTGAATAAATGAATGATTGGTGTGTTAATGATTGTTGCATGCATATGGGTAGTGTTATTTTCTCTTTAGACCCTTGTTTTATTCTAATTCTCATCCACTCTAAACATCAGATGCCTCCGAGAGGTGACCCCGGATTCAACTTCCCACCGGAGCTCACTCAGCTGATTCAACAGCAGAATGCACTGATGCAGATGTTGATCCAGAACCAAGGCAACAACAATAACAACAATCCACCACCACCACCCCCTGTCGACAACCTCACCCGTTTCCTGAGGTTGAATCCGCCGGTGTTCTCTAGCAGCACCGAGCTGATTGTTGCTGATGATTGGCTCCGCAAGATCGGAAGGGAGCTAGTAACTGCTGGATGCACGGATGCGGAGAAGGTGCACTTTGCCGCACATCAGCTTGATGGACCCGCAACCTCTTGGTGGGAGAACTACACCACCACTTTCCCCATTGCCACAGTTACCTGGGATCAATTTCAGCAGGCCTTTCGCACCGCTCATGTCTCAGCTAGTGCCATGAGTTTGAAGAAGCATGAGTTCCGCAACTTACGCCAGGGGAATCGTACTGTGGCGCAGTACGTGGACGAGTTTAGTCAGTTAGCTCGCTATGCCCCAGATGATGTGGCCACAGATGCCGCAAAGCAGGAGAAATTTCTGGAAGGACTCAATGATGAACTGGGAATGCAGCTGATGGTGGCTACCTTCAACAACTACCAGGAGCTGGTAGACAAGGCCATCATTCTTGAAGGCAAGCAGGAGCAGATAGAGAACCGCAAGCGGAAGTATGGCCAGGGAAAGTACAGCTCTGGAGCTCAGCAGAAGCCCCGCTACACTCCGTACTCGGGAAACACTGGATCAGGAGAACACACTCACCACACCCATGGAGGACATACTCATGGAGGACATAACCATGGAGGAAATGGGAACAGTCATCACAACAACAGCAACTTCAAGTCTGGCAATGGAGGCAATGGCAGTCAGCACCGTCCCGCTCCGGCTCAGAAGGATCTGAGTCATATTACCTGTTTCAAGTGCAAGAAGACAAGACATTATGCCACTGAATGTCCCGGGGCCAAGCAGGGAAATGGAAACGGCAACGGCAACGGAAACTCAACAACCAAGAAGCCCAATCCTTTTCCCCGTGCTCATGTGAACCACATTGATGTGGAGGAGGTTTATGATCAGCCAGAGACTGTGGTTGGTAAGTTCTTATTAAATTCACGTCCATTATTGGTACTTTTTGATTCTGGTGCATCGCATTCATTCATATCAAGGGTAGTTGTGGAAAAGTATGGTTTGCCCACTAGAACCCTTAGGAGCCCTCTTCAGGTCAGTTCCCCAGGAGGTGAGATGACGGCAGGATTAGGTTGTCACTCGAACCTCAGCATCGGAAATCATGAGTTTCCCGTGGACCTCATTGTATTGGAGTCACAGGGATTGGACGTAATCCTAGGCATGGATTGGTTGACGAAGTATGAAGGGAACATTGACTGTGCCCGCAAGACGATTTTGCTCACCACCCCGGAGCAGAAGAGGATCAAGTATGTATCCAGGCACACACCGAAGAATACTCGGGTAAATTCCCTCACGGGAGTTGTCCAGGAGAAAGTGCCGGTTGTACAAGACTTCCCCGATGTATTTCCGAAGGAATTGCCAGGCATGCCACCGGACAGGGAGATTGAGTTCCTGATTGAATTGTTTCCAGGGACAGCCCCAATATCCAAGAGACCCTATCAGATGCCCGCTAATGATTTGGAAGAAATCAAGAAGCAGATCAAGGAGTTATTGGAGAAAGGATATATTCGCCCAAGCTTGTCACCTTGGGGAGCCCCAGTTCTTTTGGTAGAGAAGAAAGATAAAACCTTGAGAATGGTTGTAGATTATCGTGCACTGAATGAGGAGACGATCAAGAACAAGTACCCTCTACCGATGATTAATGATTTGTTTGATCAGCTGGTTCGAGCCATAGTATTCTCCAAGATCGATCTTCGATCAGGGTATCATCAGTTGAAGATTCGTGAACAGGATATACCCAAAACAGCTTTCACCACAAGGTATGGTCTATATGAGTATACCGTCATGTCATTTGGATTGACTAATTCCCCTGCATATTTTATGAGTATGATGAACAAGGTATTTATGGAATATCTGGACA
Organism: Elymus sibiricus; assembly: GCA_039707655.1. Classification (NCBI taxonomy): domain Eukaryota; kingdom Viridiplantae; phylum Streptophyta; class Magnoliopsida; order Poales; family Poaceae; genus Elymus; species Elymus sibiricus. The sequence goes on along the minus strand of CM077670.1, from coordinate 83,739,964 downwards.
AGTTTGTCGTGGTGTTCATCGATGACATATTGGTTTTCTCCAAGAGCGAGGAAGAACACAAGGAGCACTTGCGTCTAGTTCTGGAGAAACTTTGAGAACATCAGTTATATGCCAAGTTCAGCAAATGTGAATTTTGGTTGAAGGAAGTCGGATTCCTCGAACATGTTATTTCTGGAGAAGGAATAGCAGTAGATCCTTCCAAGGTTGAAGCCGTCACTAAATGGAAAGCACCCACCTCAGTCAAGGAGATTTGTAGTTTTCTTGGACTTGCCGGATATTATCGAATGTTTATCAAGAACTTCTCGAAGATTGCAAAGCCCATGACCGAGCTGTTGAAGAAAGAGACCAATTATACTTGCACTGAGGAATGTGAAGCCAGTTTCCAGGAGTTGAAGAAACGTTTGGTTACAGCCCCAGTGTTGATTTTGCCGAACATCCGTAAGGATTACCAGGTGTATTGCGACGCTTCTTGTCAAGGACTCGGAGGAGTGCTCATGCAGGAAGGAAAGGTTGTAGCTTATACCTCCAGACAGCTACGGCCTCACGAGATGAACTATGCCACACATGATTTGGAGTTAGCAGCCATAGTGCACGCACTCAAGACCTGGAGACATTTCCTGGTCGGAAACAGTTGTGATGTTTACACAGATCATAACAGCTTGAAGTACATTTCCACGCAGAAGGAGTTGAACCTCAGACAGAGAAGATGGCTAGAATTAATCAAGGATTATGACATGAGATTGCACTACCACCCAGGGAAAGCAAATGTTGTAGCAGATGCCTTGAGCCGTAATAGTTATGTGAACACCCTCATAGCAGGAGGATTACCCCAGGAGTTAGCCAACGATCTCAGAGATCTTCGATTGGAGATAGTTCCGAGAGGATATGTTGCCACACTGGAGATTCAGTCCACCTTGACCGAAAGAATTCGAGAAGCCCAGAAGTCGAACAAGGAAATTGCAGAGATATAGTAAAGGATGAGTAAAGGAAAAGCTAAAGGTTTTCGTGAGGATGAACACGGAACTATATGGTTTGAGGATCGTATCTATGTGCCCAATGATCCAGAACTCAGGAAGTTGATACTTCAGGAGGCCCATGATTCACCATACTCGATACACCCAGGCAACACCAAGATGTATCTGGACTTGAAGGAATGTTTCTGGTGGATAGGTATGAAGAAGGATATTGCCGAGCATGTAGCAATATGCGATGTTTGTCAGCGAGTAAAGGCAGAACATCAGAAGCCAGCAGGGTTACTTCAACCTCTGCCGATACTCGATTGGAAATGGGAAAAGCTTGGAATGGATTTTATCACAGGATTACCCAGGACTCGTTCAGGTTATGATTCCATCTGGGTATTGGTTGATCGTTTGACCAAGGTAGCACACTTCATTCCCGTGAAGACCACATATACCAGTGCTAAGTTAGCCAAGATATACATGACCAGGGTAGTATGTCTGCATGGAGTTCCGAGGAGTCTCGTGTCAGATAGAGGAACACAACTTACCTCAAAGTTTTGGAATCAGTTGTATGAAACTTTGGGTACGAGGCTGGAGTTCAGTACAGCATTTCATCCGCAGACAGATGGACAAACCGAGAGAGTCAACCAGATTCTGGAGGACATGTTGAGAGCTTGTGCGCTAGACTATGGAGCTAGCTGGGATGATAATTTGCCCAACGCAGAGTTCTCATACAACAATAGTTATCAGATTAGTTTGAAGATGGCCCCTTCGAAGCTCTATACGGAAGGAGGTGTAGGACACCATTGTTGTGGGATGGTGTTGGAGACCGAAAACTCTTTGGTCCCGATCTTATCAGAGACTCCGAAGAGAAGTTCAAGTTGATCCGCGACAGACTCAAGATAGCTCAGTCGAGACAGAAGAGCTACGCTGACAGTAAACGCAAGGAGGTAACGTACGAAGTAGGAGACCGAGCATATCTCCGTGTGTCTCCACTTCGAGGAATCAAAAGGTTCGGTGTTAAAGGAAAGTTAGCACCCAGATTCATAGGCCCATACAAAATCCTTGAACGTAGGGGAGAAGTTGCATACAAACTGGAATTGCTGGAAGGATTGTCAGGAGTTCGCGATGTCTTCCACGTTTCCCAGCTGAAGAAATGCCATGCCGAGATGGCTGATATTCCTTTGAGAGAAACCGTGCCCCTAGAGGCCATACATCTTGACAGTGATTTGACTTATGAGGAGAAGCCCGTCAGGATCCTCGAGACTGCGAGCAGAGTGACCCGCAGCAAGATCATCAAGTTTTGCAAGGTTCTGTGGAGTCATCATACCGAGGAGGAAGCCACCTGGGAACGAGAAGAAGACCTCCGTCGAGATCACCCGCACCAATTTTCTAGCCAACCCGAATCTCGAGGGCGAGATTCATCTTAAGGTGGGTAGGTTTCTAACATCCCAAATTTTCAAATTTGGAATATTTTACAATTATAGCTAAGCATCTATTGCATTCTGATTGAATTGAGGTGACATTTGAATTTTCAGAGGCATTTGGGTTTCATTTTGAATTTTGACTTTTATTCAAATTGACATTTGAATTTCATTTCAAAAAAATTCCTGACAAAATACTTTGATCAAAAAGTATGAGAGGAGGTAACATGACACCCCAAAAGTCAGAAGAAAATAATGCCAAGAGGATTTGAATTCAAATTTGAGTTTATTTGGAATTTTCAAAAAATGATTTTTTATAAAGTTTTTGTTTTGCCTCTGCAAAATAGTTCATCTTGTAGGATTTATTTTTCTCATCTTTTTGATATGTGTATATATAATATTTTTTCTTCTTTTCTAGTAATTTCTTTTTCCCTCTCGGTTAAAAAAAACAAAACTTTGAGCCAACGCCCAGGCCGGCGCTAACCGCCAGCCCAGCCGGCCCACTGGCCGAAGCCCACTGCCGCACCCACGCCGCACCGAACTCGCTATGAGCCGGTCGCCCTCACCCATCTCTCTCTCGCTCGCCTCTCTCTCAGACACCGACAAGCGGACCCCACCTTTTCTCTTTCCCCTCGCCCATGCCTTGCCAAACGGAACACGCCCGACACCGCCGCCGCGCCCGATCTTCTCGGGATCACGCTCTCGAGCTTTCCCCTCGCGCATGCCTACGCCCTATATATACCCTAGACCCTCCTCTCTCGATTGCCCTTAAACCCTCGCCCGAAAAACACCCGTACACGCCACCGTCTCCATTTGGATCTCCGCCACCGAAGCTCCTTCCGCCGTCGCGTCCGCCGCCGGTGAGTCTAACCGAGACCTCTCCTTTGGCCAATCTGTTACTCTCGTACATGCACTCAACGTTGACATCTTTTCGATGCCCAGGAACCACCGGAGTCACCGCCTCGACCTCGCACGCTCTCGCCGGAACGCGCGGTGCACCCGAAGCTCCGCCGCTTCGCCCCGCTCGTTCCCGTCATCCCCGACCGCCACCGATGCCACCCACGAGACCCCCTCGCTCCGCCACATCGCCCGGACATCACCGCCATCGCCGCCGACTGCCGGAGAGCCACCACCGACGACGCCGAGCAGCATCGCCGCCGTCTGCTACTTGTAGCTTGCGTTGGTATTATCCCCGCAGAGGAAGGGATGATGCAGCACAGCAGAGGTAAGTATTTCCCTCAGTTATGAAACCAAGGTTATCAATCCAGTAGGAGAACCACGCAACACCTCGTTAGCAGTACCTGCACACAAACAACAAATCCTTGCACCCAACGCAAACGAGGGGTTGTCAATCCCTCGGCGGTCAATTGCAAGATTAAATTGTATATGATAGATAGATAGATAGAAACAAAAATACAAAATAAAATAAATAAAGAAAAAGTGCAGCAAGTATTTTTAGGGTTTTAGTAATATGATTTAGATAGACCCGGGGGCCATAGTTTTCACTAGAGGCTTCTCTCAAAAAAATAGCATACGGTGGGTAGACAAATTACTGTTGGGCAATTGATAGAAAAGCAAATAATCATAGCGATATCCAAGGAAATGATCATGTATATAGGCATCACGTCCGAGACAAGTAGACCGACTCCTGCCTGCATCTACTACTATTACTCCACACATCGACCGCTATCCAGCATGCATCTAGTGTATTAAGTCCATAAAAGAACGGAGTAACGCCTTAAGCAAGATGACATGATGTAGACAAGATAAACTCATGCATGAATAAACCCCATATTTTTACCCTTAATAGCAATGATACATACGTGTCATGTCCCTTTCTGTCACTGGGATTGAGCACCGCAAGATCGAACCCATTACAAAGCACCTCTTCCCATGGCAAGATAAATCAATCTAGTTAGCCAAACCAAATCAATAGATTGGAGAAGAAATACGAAGCTATAATAATCATGCATAAAAGAGATCAGAGAAGACTCAAATAATATTCATGGATAATCTGATCATAAACTCACAATTCATCGGATCCCAACAAACACACTGCAAAAAGTGATTACATCGGATAGAACTCCAAGAACATCGAGGAGAACATTGTATTGAAGATCAAAAAGAGGGAAGAAGCCATCTAGCTACTAACTATGGACCCAAAGGTCTGTGGTAAACTACCCACGCATCATCGTAAGGGCAGCAAGGTTGATGTAGAGCCCCTCCGTGATCGATTCCCCCTTCGGCAGAGTGCCGGAGAAGGCCTCCAGATGGAATCTCTCGAGAACAGAAACTTGTGGTGGCGGAAAAAGTATTTCGTGGACTCCCCTGAGGGTTTCTGATTTTTTGGGAATTTATAGTGGTGGAATTAGGTCAAACGGAGCTCTGTGGGCCCCACGAGGTACCAGGGCGCGCCAGCCCCCCCAGGCGCGCCCTGGTGCCTCGTGGGCCCCCCCTAGGGCTTCTGGCCTTCTCCTAAAGCTTCTAGTGTTTATCTTGTCCAGAAAAATTCTTCAAAAAGTTTCGTGACATTTGGACTTCGTTTGGTATTGATTTTCTGTAAAACCAAAAACAGGCAGAAAACAGCAACTGGCACTGGGCACTAAGTTAATAGGTTAGTCCCTAAAAATGATATATAATTGCTGTAAATGTATATAAAAACATACAAGATTGATAATATAACAGCATGGAACAATAAAAAATTATAGATACGTTGGAGACGTATCAGCATCCCCAAGCTTAATTCCTGCTCGTCCTCGAGTAGGTTAATGATAAAAACAGAATTTTTGATGTGGAATGCTGCCTATCATATTCATCACATATTCTTTTCTTTTATAGCATGGACATTGGACTTGAATGATTCAAATCAATAGTCTATAGTTTGACATGAAGATATAAATACTCAAGCATGCTAACAAGCAACCATGTCTTTCAAAATATCAATGCTAAAGAAAGTTATCCCTAGCCCATTATGCTCAATCATTGATCCATTCATGAAACACACTCAAATATTAGCTACATCCAATGCACAAGTATGAAAATAGTGCTCTCTAGTTGGTGCTTTATAAGAGAAGATGGAGACTCAAATAAAAATAAAAATTGCATAAAAGTAAATAGATAGGCCCTTCGCAGAGGGAAGCAGAGATTTGCTAATGTGCCAGAGCTCAAGGCTGAAATTAAAGAGATAAAATTATTTTCAGAGGCATGCTTTTCCTGTCAACGAAAACGACCGAGAATTCCCATTATTTTCCATGCTAGACACATCATAGGCGGTTCCCAAACAGAAAGTAAATTTTATTTCCTTTCCACCATTCTTTCACAATCCATGGCTAGCCGTATCCACGGGTGCTCTTCATACCAACACTTTCCAAGGAATTTTGTTGTTATTAATTTTTGATTCATTGTGGGACTGGGCATCCCTATTACCAACCATTCTCTCGTGCAATGACAAGTGAATAAACACTCATCGTGAGAATAAAACACCTAGCATGGAAAATAATGGCCACCCACTGCCGCTTCATGAGCGGTACGGGCACACAAAACGGAAATATTATTTTGAAATTTAGAGTTGGCACACGCAAATTTACTTGGAACGGCATGGCAATACCGCATATAGGTAGGTATGGTGGACTCATTTGGAACAACTTGGGTTTAAAGAGTTTGGATGCACAAGCAGTATTTCCGCTTAGTACAAATGAAGGCTAGCAAATAGATTGAGAAACAACCAACCAAAAAGCGAAAACGGTCATAAACATGCATTGAACATAACTAACACCGAATAATGCACCATAAGTAGGATATAATTTCGTTGCATAACTATTGACTTGATGTGCATGCATAGGGAATCACAAACCTTAACACTAATATTCTTACTAAATCACAATTACTCACTAACATGACTCACATATTATCATTTCCATATCGCAAAACTATTGCAAGGAATCACACTTATCATATCCAATGATCTATATGAAAGTTTTTATTATATCCCTCTTGAATATTCATCACTTTGGGACCAAATTCATATCTTGTGCAAATTACCGTTACTATCATCAACTCTCAAAAAGATATAAGTGAAGCATGAGAGTGCAAATATTTCTTCAAAATTTTAATCTTATCAATTCTCAAAATAATATAAGTGAAGCATGAGAATTCATTTCTTCAAAATTTTAATCTTATCAACTCTCAAAATAATATAAGTGAAGCATGAGAGTTTATGTCTTCAAAATTTAGCCACCACCGTGCTCAAAAATATTTAAGTGAAGCACTAGAGCAACTGCCTAGCTCAAAAAAATTAAGTGAAGCACATAGAGTATTCTAACAAATGATGATAAACGTGTGGCTCTCTCAAAATAGGTGTGTTCAGCAAGGATGATTGTGACAAACTAAAAAGCAAACAAAGCAAAGACTCATATAATACAAGACGCTCCAAGTAAAACACATATCATGTGACGAATAAAAATATAGCTCCAAGTAAAATTACCGATGGTTGGTAGAAGAAAGAGGGGATGCCTTCCGGGGCATCCCCAAGCTTAGACACTTGTGTCTTCCTTGAATATTACCTTGGGGTGCCTCGGGCATCCCCAAGCTTAGGCTCTTGACACTCCTTATTCCTTCATCCATCGTGATCTCACCCAAAACTTGAAAACTTCAATCACACAAAACTCAACAAAACCTTCGTGAGATCCGTTAGTATAACAAAATAAATCACTACTTTAAGTACTGTTGCAAACCCATTCATATATTATTTTTGCATTATACCTACTGTACTCTAACTTCACCATGGCTTATACCCCCCGATACAATCCATAGGTTCATCAAAACAAGCAAGCAGTGCATCAAAAACAGAATCTGTCAAAAACAGATAGTCTGTAGCATTCTATTTAAAATCCATACTTCTGTAACTCCAAAAATTCTGAAAAATTAAGAAAACGTGGGAAATTCATATACCAATACTGTGTAAAAATTTCAGATTTTTGTGACGCTCCAGTACAGAAACAAAATTCCAGCACTGGATGCAAAACTTTCTGTTTTCCAAACAGCATCAATTATACTATCTTCCAAATCATCCTAAAGGCTTTAATTGGCACAAACACTAATTAAAAACACAAAAACACAATCATACTAGTAGCATAATTGTGAAGACACACAATAACAGAAACAATAAGTAAAAATTTATTTTATTCATTGGGTTGCCTCCCAACAAGCGCTATTATTTTATGCCCCTAGCTAGGCATAATGCATAGTTTCAAGTATTGTCATCTTTCTTCTTCTTATCCAAAGATGCACTTTCATCAAAGGGTTTTTCAAAGGTAATATGAAACACATCATCCATATAAATTTTAGCGTTAGCAAGTTGTCCATCTTTAAATCCCTCTTGATTACCGGCTACAATCCAAGAGTATTGTCTATTGACGCAATTGAAAACTTGTTGGATTAAATTCAAAGGAGGAACTTCCTTTTTAATATTCTCATCAAAGATGTGGTCATTGCGGAACATATACCTCAACAAGTAATCATTATTATAAAGGATCTCATCTATTACCGGTTTTTCACGGTTCATACCATAGAAATCAAAGATCTCCCTAGCTTCTCGCACTATATGATCAAATTCATTCATGAGAACAAGGGTAGCTATTTTCTTAGGTCTAGGATCTTTTATAACCGGTAACTCATAAAAAAATCTTTGCAAAGTAGGATGGGTACGAATAAATCTTCTTTCAAGTTTAAGAACAAGTGCGGAAATAGCATTGGCATAATTCTTAGTTTCTTTAAGTATAGGTGCATCATCAAAAGCCATGGTCCCAATGCAATTAAAGAATTCTTGGATGACACTTTTTCCGATAACATTCCCATGTCCCAACACAAAAATTTTAGCATCAAGATTGGTAGAGCTTCCTATTTTAGGAGTTTTACCATCGTCAGTTTCTGCCATGCCAAAATCACTCATGATAACAATCTTCAAGCAAGCGAACAAGCAAACAAGAAAAAGGCAAATGGAAAATATTTTTGTATTTTTGTAAAAACTTTTTAGAAGAGGGGGAGATGAAAATGAAAGGCAAATAAAATAAATGCAAGGAGATGAGAGTTTATGCAAAGGTACTTGATAGATGTTGTTGATGTCTCCCCGGCAACGGCGCCAGAAATTCTTCCTGCTACTTGTAGCTTGCGTTGGTATTATCCCCGAAGAGGAAGGGATGATGTAGCACAACAGAGGTGAGTATTTCCCTCAGTTATGAAACCAAGGTTATCAATTCAATAGGAGAACCACGCAACACCTCGTTAGCAGTACCTGCACACAAACAACAAATCCTTGCACCCAATGCAAACGAGGGGTTGTCAATCCCTCGGCGGTCAATTGCAAGATTAAATTGTATATGATAGATAGATAGATTGAAACAAAAATAAAAAATAAAATAAATAAAGAAAAATTGTAGCAAGTATTTTTAGGGTTTTAGTAATATGATTTAGATAGACCCGGGGGCCATAGTTTTCACTAGAGGCTTCTCTCAAGAAAATAGCATACGGTGGGTAGACAAATTACTGTTGGGCAATTGATAGAAAAACAAATAATCATGACGATATCCAAGGCAATGATCATGTATATAGGCATCACGTCCGAGACAAGTAGACCGACTCCTGCCTGCATCTACTACTATTACTCCACACATCGACCGCTATCCAGCATGCATCTAGTGTATTAAGTCCATAAAAGAACGGAGTAACGCCTTAAGCAAGATGACATGATGTAGGCAAGATAAACTCACGCATGAATAAACCCCATCTTTTTACCCTTAATAGCAATGATACATACGTGTCATGTCCCTTTCTGTCACTGGGATTGAGCACCGCAAGATCGAACCCATTACAAAGCACCTCTTCCCATGGCAAGATAAATCAATCTAGTTGGCCAAACCAAAACAATAAATCGGAGAAGAAATATGAAGCTATAATAATCATGCATAAAAGAGATCAGAGAAGACTCAAATTATATTCATGGATAATCTGATCATAAACTCACAATTTATCGGATCCCAATAAACGGAAAAATTATATTGAAAATTAGAGTTGGCACACGCAAATTTACTTGGAACGGCATTGAAATACCGCATGAAACATCCAAGATTGATAATATAATTGCTGTAAATGTATATAAAAACATCCAAGATTGATAATATAACAGCATGGAACAATAAAAAATTATAGATACATTGGAGACGTATCAGCGGTGAGTATCTTCCATGCTAAGCGGGTTATTCTCATGATGAGTGTTTATTCACTTGTCCTTGCACGAGAGGGGCTGGTAATCGGGATGCCCAGTCCCATTATTAAAATTGTAAAATAAAAAAACAAACTCCCCCAGAAAGTTGTTGGTATGGAGGGCACTCGAGGATTCGGCTAGCCATGGCTTGTGTTTGTTGGTGGAGGGGGAGTAAACTTTACTTTACCGCTTGGGAACCGCCTCTAATGTGTTTAGCATGGAAGATATTGAAAACTCTCGGTCGTGACATTGACAGGAAAGGCATACCTCCCAAAATTTTATTTATCTCTAATTTAAGCTTCGAGCTCTGGCACCTCTGCAAATCCATGCTTCCCTCTGTGAAGGGCCTATCTATTTACTTTTATGTTGTTTTACTTTTATTGTTGAGTCATCACCTTCTCAAATAAGCACCAGTCCTGAGAGCACTATTATCATTCTCATGCATTGTGAATAGTTAATGTTGTGTGCATCATGACGGGATCTCTTCTACCATGAATTACAATGTTTAGTCGCTGCTTGAACTTTGGAGGTGCTCTGCATTTATGTTTTGCGGTCTCAGAAAGGGCTAGCGAGATACCATGTTGTCATATTATATCATGACCGTTTTGACAAAGTGTTGGCATTTGAGATATCTTATTATTGCTCGCTAGTTGATTATGCCATTGATATGAGTGAATATAATTTCTAAGAGTTGTCATTTGCATGGTTAGTTATAATCTTTGCTGAAAACTTGGGTACTATTTAAGCATATATATATAGATACAAGAACAAAAGAGTTTGTAAAAGTTTTCTTTATCACTTTCAGTTTGTCAACTGAATTGCTTGAGGACAAGCAATGAGTTAAGCTTGGGGAAGTTGATACGTCTCCGTCGTATCGACTTTTCCAAACACTTTTGCTCTTGTTTTGGCCCCTAATTTGCATGATTTGAATGGAACTAACCCGGACTGATGCTGTTTTCAGCAGAACTACCATTGTGTTGTTTTTTGTGCAGAAATAAAAGTTCTTGGAATTAGATGAAACTTTTTGGAGATTTTTTATGGAATAAATAAAAAATACTGGAACCAAGACCCACTGGAGGGGGGCCACCCAGTGCCCACGAGGCACCAGGGCGCGCCACCCCCCCAGGCGCGCCCTAGTGGCTCGTGGGGCCCACGTGGCTCCGCTGACCCTAATCTCTGGCCTATAAATTCACAATTCCAGAGAAAAAAATAAGAGAGGAAGTTTTATTGCGTTTCACGATACGGAGCCGCCACCACCTCCTGTTCTTCATCGGGAGGCCAGATCTGGAGTTCGTTTGGGGCTCCGGAGAGGGGGATCTTCCGGCATCGTCATCATCAACCATCCTTCATCACCAATTTCATGATGCTCACCGCCGGGAGTGAGTAATTCCTTCGTAGGCTTGCTGGACGGTGATGAGTTGGATGAGATTTATCATGTAATCGAGTTAGTTTTGTTAGGGCTTGATCCCTAGTATCCACTATGTTTTGAGATTGATGTTGCTATGACTTTGCTATGCTTAATGCTTGTCACTAGGGCCCGATTGCCATGATTCCAGATCTGGACCCTTTATGTTTTCATGAATATATTTGTGTTCTTGATCTGATCTTGCAAGTTATACGCACCTGCTATGTGTTATGATCCGCATACCCCAAGGTGACAATAATTGGGATTCTTTCCGGTGATTGCCATAGTTTGAGGAGTTCATGTATTCACGAAGTGTTAATGCTTTGTTTCGGTTCTCTATTAAAAGGAGGCCTTAATATCCCTTAGTTTCCTTATGGACCCCACTGCCACGGGAGGGTAGGACAAAAGATGTCATGCAAGTTCTTATCGCAAGCACGTATGACTATATACGGAATACATGCCTACATTACATTGATGAATTGGAGCTAGTTCTCTGTCGCCCTAGGTTATGACTGTTACATGATGAATGTTATCCAATATAATCACTGATCCAATGCCTACGAGTTTTTCACATATTGTTCTTTGCTAAGTTACTACTGTCACAATTGCTACAAAACTATTGCTGCTACCGTTGCTGCTACTGTTACTATTATTGTTACTGCTATCAAACTATCATACTACTATGCTACTGATCACTCTGCTGCTGATATTTAGTCTCCAGGTGTGGTTGAATTGACAACTCAACTGCTAATACTTGCAAATATTCTTTGGCTTCCCTTGTGTCGAATCAATAAATTTGGGTTGAATACTCTACCCTCGAAAACTGTTGCGATCCCCTATACTTGTGGGTTATCAGTGGGGTAGCGCTTCGCAGCGAGGCATGCTAAGTAGAGCCGCTAGCCGCCGGAGGCGGGAGCGGGCGTTCCTGGCGGCGCTGGAGGAAGAAGACGACAGATTGAAGATGCATGCTGGCCGTTGGATGTAAATCCAATGGCTATGGATGTCAGAATCATTTGTTGACCAAGTTGACAATGCCTTGCGTGGGCTTCGACCTATTGGCCCACATGTCAGCCTGCAACAATGTGGCACATATTCAACCCATGTTTTTTAGAATTTCCAGTCCATTTGCTGGGATGGGTGAACAAATAATGTAGCATCTATGCGGTCCATTTAATTTTCTTCTTAGAAATCACAGCCCATTTGCATTTTCTCGAAATACACAAATTTGTTGGGCTTGTTGTAAATATAATGTTGGGTTGGACGGAGCAATGTTATCAAAAAATAAACCGGGGATGGGCATTTTATTATATATAAAATTAGATAATTAGCACGTTATTGCTCAAAAAAATGAGCGCGTTATTATTACATTGGTCCTTAAATCCAAGCAAGCTTTTGTACGCAATCACCAGGATTTTCGTTGTAAAAAAACCAGGATTTTCCTTGTGAACTTCTGTTAAAAAATTATTTTCTATAAGTTAATAAGGCGTGGGATATTTTTATATATATGTATCTATTAAATATATGATAATAATATATAATAACATAAAATAATTTAAATATATATAATATAGTTAAAAGGGAAAACATAAGTTGGACCTGGCATTCTTATTGTTATATATAGAAAAATAGAAAAGAGTTCTGCGTTTTCTTCAAAAAAACATAAGTTGGGTTGCGGATGTTTAAGACAAAATAAAACCTAGGTTGGGAGGCCCATGGGCCAGTAGATACATGCTGGAGGTCAAAACAATAAGTTTAAAACGGGCATGTCGTGGGCTACGCCCTGCGCATGTTAAAAAACAAAACCTAGGCTGGGCAGGCCACAACCCTGCTGATACTTGTTCGCTTGCCTAAAAAAAAGCTGATACTTGTTCGCCCTCTGAAAAAATTATACCCGCTAGCTCCCCAATGACAGTCTTCATTGTAAATTTATCTCGTTTATTGACTACGTTGACAGACCCATGGGCCCCATGTCAGTATAACATTAGGAGAAACGAATATCCATTTCTGAGAGAAAGCTTTTTTTTCCAATGAGGCACTTGCTTGCGTAGGGCCATGGACCTTGTGGATCCCGACTGTCAGCCTCTCCACGTACAGGACAGAAACGAACTGGAGCCGGGGAAGATGGGGCAGTGTAGTAGTAGTTTGCGCGCCTTCTTTGTGTTGAGTACGCCGCAATAGCCCAGTAGCTATACCCCCTTACTCGCACCTGCTCGGGCCGGGATCGATTACCCCTATATTCCCAATTTTTTGCCTCTGCTATTACTGACATGTGAGTATCCCCTTGTCATCCACACACACCACCTCCAACACTAGCCGGAATTTCGTCCCTAGTTTTCTCTGTTTTTCGCACTCTCAACATTGTCTGGGCATTTTGAAAATAGCATATCTTTTTGACTGTGCATCATATGAAGATGTGCTATACATGAATGTTGATCGGCATGATGTTAGCTTGCTGTTAGTTCCATTTTCGGCCATGAATAAAATTTGGAACATGTTGTTATCCCTGTTTGAAAAGGGTGTGTTGATATAAATGCTCTGCCTCTGAAACTTGCAGTTTCTTATCTGAAACTGAAACTTGCAGTTTCTTCTCTGAAAATCACATGGTCTGCACTTTTATATGAAACTACATTTTTGAAAGTACTAAAAATAGATCTCTGGAATTCAGAAAATACTTCATATGCACAATACTGCAAAGATCTGAAATTCAAAAGACATTCATATCTGAAAGTACCCAAAATACACAATACAAAACACAATTCACAACCTGCAAATACTAATAACCCTAAGCTCCTCCTATGATTATTCATCGGGGCACTCCCCTCCTATTCCTCGGCGGCAGACTACCGCCCCGTGAGACGAGGTGGACGATGAGAGAGCCTTGGAGAATGGAGGGGAAGCATCGTCGCGCCAACTGCTTTTCTCCTCTTGTGGTTGGGTACGGTCGACGAAGACTCCACCAGCTCGCTCTGACACGGCACCCTCACAAACGGCACCGTGTGGCTGTTCGATCCTTGATCCTCTGGATGCTCGATCTTGGATCGATACTCCCACCACCTTCGCCTCACGACCGGATTCGGCGAATCTGTCTGCTCCATGGCCTAGAGGAGCAGCTCTATGGACTCCCGCGCGACTCCATTCGGGTGGATCGCCGCCTTTTCGCTCTTTTTAAGATATTTGGCCATCGCCATCACCGTCACCACTAATTGCCGCTGGTTGTCAAACCAAGATTGTATCTCCATCATCCTGGCTAGCTTCACAGGGTCGCCATCTGCGATCGTCATGTATCGGTTGTACTCCTCCATCGATCTACTTCTTCACAACACCTTCACTCGCCGGCAGTGGTTTTGGAATGGAAGAGGAGCGGCGGCGGTTTTGGAAAGGAAGAGGAGAGGAGCGGCGGTGGTCTTGGAATGCAAGAGGAGCGGCGGGTGGCGGTTTTGGAATGGACGAGGGCGGCGGCGCGCTGTCAGTGGATCCATCCTAATAACTAATTTACCCCTCACTTATGAAGTGACCCCACATAAACTTGAGTACTGACCCCACGTTACCTAGTGCTGACCAACGGAAGGCTTACAAAAATGCCTACTAGCCTAAAACTTTCTTTTTAGTTTGCATATATAATTTGGTCAAAGTCAAACTTTGTAATGTTGGACTAATTTGATAGGAAAAAATACCAACATTCACAATATGAAATCAATATTATTAGATGCATCACGAAATTAACTTTCATATACCATATATCTTTGGTATTGTAGATGTTGATCTTTTTTTATATAAATTTGGTCAAAGTCAAAAGAAACGGAGGGAGTATTGAAGAGCTTGATAGGGTTGCTGTCGCCTGCATCATCATGCCTTGTTTCACGGCTTCCAAGATTCACAACCAACTCATAAGATTCCCATAATAAGTACAACAAAGATGCCTATGCATCTCATTGATTCACAAATCAGAGCCAATATTAACTTTAAAACTAAAACAAAGTTGTGAGAATGTGTACATGTAAAGAAA
The DNA here is from genome assembly GCA_039707655.1 of Elymus sibiricus. Taxonomy (NCBI): domain Eukaryota; kingdom Viridiplantae; phylum Streptophyta; class Magnoliopsida; order Poales; family Poaceae; genus Elymus; species Elymus sibiricus. The sequence goes on along the minus strand of CM077670.1, from coordinate 83,724,909 downwards.
AATCGATTGATGCTTCTCTGAGAAAAGAGTAATCCCTTGAGAAGGGCCAATATATCCAGCAAACCATAAACCTAATTCATGTAAGCTATTTGATTCAAGGATTTGCTGCAATACTGAAACCAGTCTAGTTTATGGGCACGCATGTCAAACACCGGCAGATTAACATGTTTTGCATAAGCTGGTCGCCAAGAACTTGTGGAACCATCCGAACATCTGTGCCCGTTGGAAGCCACATTATTTTAGATGGTGGCACTCACACTCTGCATATGCGGGTTCCATCCAAACATTTGTGCAGTTCCACTAAAATGTAGCATGATTAATATAATAGTGGCACTAGTTAATGAAATATACACAAATAAATAGAAGAAACTTCATTTTCTTAATGGGAAAAGATTGCGATACAATAAGTTTATTAAAAGAAAATACAACAGTAGCACAGTATGACAAAGCACGATGATGTGGATGAAGGACAAGACCGACCTGTGTGAGATGATGTAGTGAGATCAAGTTATTCTTCAGGTTATCGTATCTTGCCATGAAGGCAATTCGTTGAAAACTATGAACAAATTCAGTGCGGCAGTAGGAGGGGACTTGAGTCATTCCAATCTCTTTTTTGTGCAATTCAACTAAAACTATGGCTCCCGCCGTGCTGCGAGGGAGAGAGGGGCCCTGCGCCACCTCGACGGTAGGCGTCATAGGGACCGATGAGTGGACTCAACGGTAGGCCTAATAGGGCACATCGACCCAATTCTCCTGGATACACCTTCTACAAGTGATGAACCAGGAAGGGCCTTGCGCCATTCCAATCACTTTTTTGTGCAGTTCAACTAAAATTAAGCATCCCTATTTGCAGAGATACTTAAACGTGTCATTACTTTAAGAATGGGACTATTTGATGAAATGTATACTAACAAAGAGAAGCACTTTCATTATCTACATTGGAAATGAAATGATAGCAAAGACAGTAGCTCTATTTTAACTGTATTATTACTTCATTTTATCAGTGGCACTAGCGATGCCAAAACATTGCCTCAAATTATTAGTGGCATTAGATTAAGGTGCGAAATAATACATAACATTATTGCTTTCTTATGGCAGTGCCAAAACATTAGGACAAGATCCCTAGCTGCATGAAGAGTCAACATGCAGGATCGTTCTGGCAAAGGGTAGTACCAAAAAGGAACATACCTCGTCATGGGAACCATATCTACAGTCAATGCCATAGTAGATGGGTTGACACCAGTCACCAACATGGATGATTATATTCATGCGACCTTTTTATGCAGCTCACCTAAAATGAAGCAATGTTTGCATCATGCAGTTAGCAAGAAGTACTTGGTCCCATGAGCTGGCAACTTCTTCATTAGTTGCACTAAAACTGAGCAACATCAAGGTTGGTCATCAAGCTCGTGGAATGTGCAACTATAATTTGGATATGCTTTTATGCAGTTCAACTAAAATCAAGCGTCCATGTTCGTTACACAAATATGTGCAAAGTGCCATTGTGGTGACAGTGACGGCTAATCTTGCAAAGGCTAATTAACTGTTGGAGGAGATTAACCATAGAGTTCAACGAGAAGGTTAGGAACTCCAATCACCCTTTGTGCGGTTCCACTAAAATCAAGAGATGTTGCTGGTTTGACATTTTAGTAGAACTGCACAAGACACTCTTTCCAAAAAAGAAGTGTTTTGTGCAGTTCACCAAATGGTCGCAATAGCAACAAGGTGAAATGTATATCTCTGTTTGCACAAATAGGTAGAAAGGCGGGTGAATAACAAGTGATGAAACATACGTCAAATGAAAAGAAGCATCGTCCTTATCTTAATGGCAATCATAGAAGGACAGTACCAATTTCTAAAGCTGCAACATTGCTTCGTACTATCGGGGGCATTAAGATTAACAATGACAACTGTTAACTTTGACATTACTTTAATGGTGCCATTGCTTGATTTTACCAGCTACATTAGATTAACAGGTGCTAAAGAGTTGGTATAAGGGCATGTTACAGTAGGCAGACCAGGACAGTTGCATTTCTAACAAAAAGAAGCAACTTACTTATCTTACGGGAAATATAGCAGGACATTAAAACATGGCCATTGCTTCATATTACTGGGGGCATTACATTAAAAAACAACATTGGTTAAACATGTCCTTACTTTAACAGTGAGATTGCTGCATTTTACCAGCGGCATTAGATTAACAACAGCTAAAAATTGCCATAAGGGCATCGGACAGTGGGTGCACCAGCACCATGTACCTCCCTCGATGCATAAAGTGGTGATGCAAACAAACATCCAAACAGGATATCTGGGTTGGTCCCATTTTTGTACACTATAGCCACCTTTTACTATGTGAGGGAAGCAAATCTAGTGCTGGAAATACTCTGTTGACTTGTCCCCCAGTCCCCACTTTCTTTCCTTTTTCAACCAGTAGATCGGTTCTATATCCAGTTTGTACTTTGTTTTCCCTTTTCATCCAAGAGACCGGTTGGGTAGCCAGTCTCTACTACCCCCAGCCCCCCAATCTTTCCTCTTTGAACCAAGTCCTAGAGTCATGCTAGAACTTTTCCCCCGTTCTTCCCGCTTTGAACCAAGTCATAGATTCGACTGCATGAACTAGCTTCACCTCTAATAGTAATAATTTAGGTGGCTTTGGAACAGCCGATCGAGCCAATCTACGAGGGGGGCTGAGAAGTAGAAAAAGATTCACATGCATCAACGTGGGGACCTGGGGCAGTAGAGGTAGGCCGGTTTCGAAGGAAATTATACCTGAGGTTCGTCGGGATTTGGCTAGGTGGGCGGCGGGAGGCCGGATCTGCCCACACCACGGCAGCGAGGAAGACTGGGTCGAAGGCCCTCCCTAGCCGGCGCTATGTGGGAGAGAATGGCAAGGCATGCATATCGGGACGCGCCGGCAGTGGGTTTGCTCCATCGCTGACGAGGACCGTGTGAACATTGCACCTTCACCCCTTCCCCGGCGGAGGGGATCCGGCCGGATCCGTGACCAGCGGTGAGCAGAGAGAGAGTGTGGTCACCGCTGTCATGTTTAGATCTGGAGAGGATGAGTGTGTGAAGAGAGCAACCCTAGCAAGCAAGAGCGGAGGCTCCTGCTTATATACATATAGTGGAGTAGTTTTCTTCTTTTCTCTCCATAAAAACAATCATTTAAAATTGCGTACGAGCCAGGTCACACTTTGTATTGTTCACTTCTGGTCCCCGGCCCTCCATTAATTGAACAACCACACGGGTCAAATTATCACGGCTGAAAATATAGAACGAACAAGCTCGAACTCTTTTGAATTTGAGATATCGATGGCACCATTTGAACACATTGCATCCATGGACTAAGTAGTTTGAATTTGAGGTAATGTGTGGCTTTTGTAGTTCACATCTAAATGGGGGCACACCATACATTTTGTTTGCTTACCACGCTATACTTATAAAACATGCACAATTTACATTTCGAATAGCTAGCTAGAGCTTGAAATGTATTGTTTCCAACATAAAGGGAAATCAAATTTCTAAAAATTTGTGATCTTAGCATTTGCAAAAAAAATGTAAGAGCCATCAATCATTATTCTGATTTTGAACATAAACTATATGCAACCTTTTTTGAGGGAGACCGGGTCTATTGTAAATGTTTGCAAGTACATAGCATCTTTGATAAAAAATGCATCCAAATTCCGAGACCAACGAACAACCAACTGCAGTCAGAAAGATCCGTCGACGCGTCGTTGTCGCTGCTATCCTACCGGAGCCGGCTTGACCTCGTCAATGACTGTCGAGGAGTCTTCGTGCACGTGCCCCTAAGGAGCAGCGCCCCGGAGGCGTAGTTGTCATCATTGATCTAAGGCACCTAATTAATATAACACCAAATTCTCCCATATGACAAGAAACACTAACCTCACTGCCCCAAGGAGAAAACATGAATCTACACCGGAGCTCCATCGACTACGTCCCGACAGACAAACTCGACGAGGATCAAAGCTCAAAGAGCAAACTAGTAGAAAAGGCGTCAATCGATGTTGCCGATGTTCGAACGTAGCCGACTTCACCTTCTTGATGGCAACCGAGTAGTCTTCGTGCATGTGCCCCTAAGGAGCAGCGCCCTGGAGGAACACACTTGTCATTGTTTAACCCTCGCATTGATCCAAAGCACATGACACCAAATCTCGCCGGATGACAAGAAACCTTAACCTCACCGCCCCAAAGGAGACGGCAAGAATCTACGCTGGAGTTCCATCAACTATATCTAGACGAATGAACTCAAGGAGGATCGGAGCTCGGAAGACAGACTCAGAATAAGAAGTGCTGACATCGTCCGCCTGAGCGTTGCACATGCGAGGACTAAAACCCCTAAAATAAACTAATAACCGGAGCATAGGCACCGGGATTTCCCTCCCCGCCACCGGTCGACGGAGCGGTGGGAAGAGGGGAGGGGTGAATCCACCGGCTTATCGGTGAAGCAGGGAGGGGAGAGGTTGCCCTAGCCGCCTAGGGTGAGTGGACTAGATTTGTATTCATACCGAGAATGGATTCAAATTTTATTGGTATTGCAATATACTTAGTGCTGATCCTACTTTTTTTTAGATTTATCAACACAACTACAGCCGTATGTTAGTACGACACAGCCTGCATGATATGTACATGATAGCCAATCCAGCTGTCTGTTGGACTCTGGTCACATGGATGGACGAACTGATCTCCCCTGTCGTGTAGGGATCGTCCAGGCAACGACGTGTGTACAGCACTACTCAAGTACTACTATCGCTGGTGTCTCTCTTCTAGTACAACTCAGCCGACGCGTCGGGCCTGAGGGACGGGGGAGAGTGTGCCTATGGTCGGCTGCTCAATTGCGGTCCCACATGTGAGTGCAAACGCAAGATGACTCGCGTTCCATTCCGTGAGCGGCGTGCCGGACCAACTGACCATGTGGGGTGCGACGCGAACGTGACGTGCGTGCTGTATACATGTAGTACCACCGTTTTCTTTTTGTTTTGATCCATGGCGCAATCCATCGATACAAAATTATACTATTTAAAAGTGGAGGGCGGGGCTTTTCCCGCGCGTTAGGCGGGGCAGTTTTGCCTAGTCGGTTCGACAGAGAGGCGAGGAGGACGAGGGAGTAGCGGATTCAACTTACTGCTGGAAAGGTGGGACTGTGTGATTTGACGGCTCGTTACTGATGGAAAGGTGGGGCCTTGTGATTTGACTGCTCATTATAGTCATTATTACTGCGGTGCTACGACCGGGGTGAGTCTCCCCCTCCATGGTGTACAGGTGCTAAGCATGCCACATATGCAAAAAAATCTGATGTGACAAGGTAGGAGTAAAGAGAAGAGAGAGGAGTTTGGTGACCCTAGGAAGAACGAATGCGAAGCGCGCGGACCTATGCAAAACACTTAAATGAGAGAAGTTTATGCAACACATGAAGGAGTTTAGTTGTCAAAGAAAGACTTAGCACCTCATCTAAGCACGTAGTACTATGCATAATTTGGTGCATGAAATGTCGATCCAGCTGGTGGCTGTCCCTCATCCTGCATCATATACTAGTATAGCAGTACTACGTACGTACTGTACTAGTATCGATGTTCTCTCTTTTCTACTTTAGTAGTAACTCAGCCGACGCGCGTTCCATTCCATGAGCGGCGTGCCGGACCGACCATGTAGGTGCGACGCGAACGCGAGGAGCGTGCTATATATGTCCCACCTTTTTCTTTAATTTGAGCTTGTTAGTTTTGCTCCATGGCGCAATCCATAGATACTTACAAAACTATAGGCGAGGGCGGGGCAAGTTTCGCCTGGTCGGTTTGACAGAGAGTTGAGGAGGACGAGGGAGTAGTGGATTCAACTTACTGTGGGAAAGGTGGGGCTTTATGATTTGACGGCTCATTACTGCTGGAGTGGGGCCTTGTGATTTGACTGCTCGTTATAGTCATTATTACTACGAGGGGTAAGTCTCCCCTTCCGTTCCCCACTCTAATCTGGTGCATGACACGTCGACCCGGATGCTGGCTGTCCCATATGTCGGCGAAAGGAGGTATAATTGTTGCCGACGACCTAAGGAGCAAAGAACCGTGTAGTATACTCTAGTTTTCCACCGGAGTACTAGCCCGACGCGGAGGAGTGCGGAACACGGCAGCCTAGAGCGATATGGCGATAAAAAATGATCTAGTTTGCTTGTGATCCCACGGCACCGCTCATCGTTAGCACTATTTTAGTCGTGCCTCGCAGCCTAGTACAAACGAAATAATATGATGAGAATGGCAACGGATAATAATTGTCTTACCTATTCAGGATAATTTGGAAGGACACATGCGGAAACGCCCGAAAGACACAATGGCAAAAGAAGAAGACACAGGGACAAATGAAGAAGGAATATTACCCGCAAAAAAAGAAAAAAGGAAGATGCAGACAACGGTCTGGGTGCTGCTCTCTACTTCATGAAGGGTTGCTGGGCGCGGAGTTCTAACTACTTCTTCATCGCCTCCACGACCTTCATCTCCTCTCGCCTCTCGTCCGCCATCTTCTTCATTGCTTCCATGGCGCGGGATTTCTCTAGGCGAGCATGGATGATCTCTTTCACGTCCGCATGATGTTGCTTGACGGCAGCCACATTCTCGGTGCGGAGCTTCACCATGTCATCCCTAAGTTCCCCGATGACGGCGGTCAGCATCTTCACCGAGGCACTGCCCTTCTCTTGCAGCTTCTCCCAGCCGGCGATCTCCTCCTTCAGCAGGTCGAGCTCGTGGCAGAGCTTTGCTTTGTCCTCCCGAAGTTGCACGATTTCACCGGTCGCCTTATCAACCGAGGCATTGCTCTCCTTCACCAGCTTCAGCAAGCCGGCGATCAAGTCCTTCTGCTTGTTGAGCTGAGCGGGCATGTCATCACGGGCTAATGACTTCAGCATTGCCCGGTCGGCATGTTCGCCTCCGCGGCGAATGCGCTTCTGAGAGCCCACTCCTGCCCATGAGAGATCTTTCGAGGCCTCCGCGGTGCGGCGGGCCCTCTCTTCTTTTTCCACGGCCAAGGCTGTCGCTCCCTTGTTCTTTCTTGGCCCAGAGCTCTTCAAACTGGCCATGGCAGACGCAAGGAACGACAAACAAGAAAGGCTTATGAGGAGGAATGTGTAGTAATATTCGAGTAGTTAGTTTCCCTTTTTATAACCTAGTACTAATATGCTGCAAAGTGGAAACACGTTTAGGTTAGATCGGTGTGAACAGGTTTGCAATTAATTATAGCGTGGTACTTTGGAATGTGATGGGAAACTAGCTCGAAATTTATTGATGGTTTTGGAACGGCTCCCGATGAGTTCTCGCGACCAAGTGATACGTCTCCAACGTATCTATAATTTTTGATTGTTCAATGCTGTTATATTATCAATCTTGGATGTTTTTATATACATTTACAGCAATTATATATCATTTTTTGGGACTAACCTATTAACTTAGTGCCCAGTGCCAGCTGCTGTTTTCTGCCTGTTTTTTGGTTTTACAGAAAATCAATACCAAATGAAGTCCAAATGCCACGAAACTTTTTGGAGATTTTTTTCTGGACAAGATAAACACTAGAAGCTTCGGGAGAAGGCCAGAAGCCCCAGGGGGTGCCCACAAGGCACCAGGGCATGCCTGGGGGGAGGGGGGCAGGTGCGCCCTGGTACCTCGTGGGGCCCACAGAGCTCCGTTTGACCTAATTCCACCACTATAAATTCCCAAAAAATCAGAAACCCTTAGGGGAGTCCACGAAATACTTTTTCCGCCGCCGCAAGTTTCTGTTCTCGAGAGATCCCATCTAGAGGCCTTCTCCGGTACTCCGCCGGAGGGGGAATCAATCACGGAGGGGCTCTACATCAACCTTGCTGCCCTTCCGATGATGCGTGAGTAGTTTACCACAGACCTTCGAGTCCATAGTTAGTAGCTAGATGGCTTCTTCTCTCTTTTTGATCTTCAATACAATGTTCTCCTCGATGCTCTTGGAGTTCTATCCGATGTAATCACTTTTTGCGGTGTGTTTGTTGGGATCCGATGAATTGTGAGTTTATGATCAGATTATCCATGAATATTATTTGAGTCTTCTCTGATCTCTTTTATGCATGATTATTATAGCTTCGTATTTCTTCTCCGATCTATTGATTTTGTTTGGCCAACTAGATTGATTTATCTTGCCATGGGAAGAGGTGCTTTGTAATGGGTTCGATCTTGCGGTGCTCAATCCCAGTGACAGAAAGGGACATGACACGTATGTATCGTTGCTATTAAGGTTAAAAAGATGGGGTTTATTCATGCGTGAGTTTATCTTGTCTACATCATGTCATTGTTCTTAAGGCATTACTCCGTTCTTTATGGACTTAATACACTAGATGCATGCTGGATAGCGGTCGATGTGTGGAGTAATAGTAGTAGATGCAGGCAGGAGTCGGTCTACTTGTCTCAGACATGATGCCTATATACATGATCATTGCCTTGGATATCGTCATGATTATTTGCTTTTCTATCATGCCCAACAATAATTTGTCTACCCACCGTATGCTATTTTCTTGAGAGAAGCCTCTAGTGAAAACTATGGCCCCCGGGTCTATCTAAATCATATTATTAAAACCCTAAAAAATACTTGCTGCAATTTTCTTTTATTTATTTTATTTTGTAATTTTGTTTCACTCTATCTATCTATCACATACAATTTAATCTTGCAATTGACCGCCGAGGGATTGACAACCCCTCGTTTGCGTTGGGTGCAAGGATTTGTTGTTTGTGTGCAGGTACTGCTAACGAGGTGTTGCGTGATTCTCCTACTGGATTGATAACCTTGGTTTCATAACTGAGGGAAATACTTACGTCTACTGTGCTGCATCATCCCTTCCTCTTCGGGGAAAATACCAACGCAAGCTACAAGTAGCACCAAGCATTCAAAAACTCGTGATAAATCAATGACCATCTTTTTCCAAACGACCAACTATTTTCATAGAAATACAACACATATAGATGGAGTATTTTCATAGAAATACAATATATAGATCGAGTGATTGTCGCGGTTGCAAACCGCCATGGCGCTGCATGTTCACTGCAGCAGCAATTGAGCAGGCCAGTCCATCGCTGGCGGGGAAGGAGGGCAGGTCACTGATGTCTACTACACAACTTCATTCTTGTAGACTCCTGTTGGGCCTCCAAGCGCAGAGTTTTGTAGGACAGTAGCAAATTTCCCTCAAGTGGATGACCTAAGGTTTATCAATCGGTGGGAGGCGTAGGATGAAGATGGTCTCTCTCAAACAACCCTGCAATCAAATACAAGAAATCTCTTGTGTTCCCAACACACCCAATACAATGGCAAATTGTATAGGTGCACTAGTTCGGCGAAGAGATGGTGATACAAGTGTAGTATGGATAGTAGAAATAGGTTTTTGTAATCTAAAAATATAAAAACAGCAAAGTAGCAAGTAACAAAAGTGAGCATAAACGGTATTGCAATGCTTGAAAACAAGGCCTAGGGTTCATACTTTCACTAGTGCAATCTCTCAACAATGTTAACATAATTGGATCATATAACAATCCCTCAACGTGCGACAAAGAGTCACTCCAAAGTTCTTATCTAGCGGAGAACATATGATAGAAATTGTTGTAGGGTACGAAACCACCTCAAAGTTATTCTTTTCGATCAATCTATTGAGCTATTCCTATAAGTGTCACAAACATCCCTAGAGTTCGTACTAAAATAACACCATATGACACGTATCAACCAACTCTAATGTCACCTAGATACTCCAATGTCACCACAAGTATCCGTGAGTTGATTATTCGATATGCATCAAACAACTTCAGATTCATAATATTCAATCCACACAAAGAACTTCAAAGAGTGCCCCAAGATTTCTACCAGAGAAAATAGGACGAAAACGTGCATCAACCCCTATGCATAGATTACCCCAATGTCACCTCGGGAATCCGCGAGTTGAGTGCCAAAACATACATCAAGTGAATCAATATAATACCCCATTGTCACCACAGGTATTCATATGCAAGACATACATCAAGTGTTCTCAAATCCATAAAAGTATTCAATCGGATAATAGTGAAACCTCAAAGGTAAAAACTCAATTCATCACAACAAGATAAAGAGGGAGAAACACCATATGATCCAACTATATTAACAAAGCTCGCGGTACATCAAGATCGTGCCATATCAAGAACATGAGAGAGAGGTCAAACACATAGCTACTAGTACATACCCTCAGCCCCGAGGGTGAACTACTCCCTCCTCGTCATGGAGACCACCGGGATGATGAAGATAACCTCCGGTGATGATTCCCCCCTCCGGCAGGGTGCCGGAAAAGGGCTGTAGATGAGATCGTGGAGGTACAGAGGCTTGCGGCAGCGGAGTCCAAGTTCTAGGGTTATTTTTGGGGGTTTTGGTATTTATAAGAATTTTTTGCGTAGGAATCACGCGAAGATGTGCCACAGGGGCCCACGAGGCACCAGGGCACGCCCCGGGGGGGGTGGCGTGCCCAGGTGGCTTGTGGGGCCCCTGTGGGTCTTCTGCTGCTCCCCCGAAGCTTCCTGGGTCTGTTTCCTTCCAGAAAAAATCGTCAAAAATTTTCGCTGCATTTGGACTTCATTTGATATGGATTTTCTGGAAAACCAAAAACAAGCAGAAAACAACAACTTGCACTGGGCACTTGGTCAATATGTTAGTCCATAAAAATCATATAAAATCCATATAAAAGTGCCCCAAAACCATACAAAACTATAATAAACATGGCATGAATACTTCATAAATTATAGATACATTGGAGACGTATCAACATCCCCAAGCTTAATTCCTTCTCGTCCTCGAGTAGGTAAATGATAAAAGAAATAATTTATGAAGTGTGAATGCTAGCATAGTGCATAAGTTTGATCAATGATAATTTCAATCACTTTTCCTAGCATCATAACAACAACTCTTTCTCATAAAACTCATCATGATAAAGTAGCAATCAATTCACATGTTATGGTTCAAACAATGCATTCTCTTGAAACTTAACAACCTATGTTCCTAGTCACCAAACAATTGCAATTCAACTTAATTTCAACAAAGTCTAAGTAAGAGCTCCACATACTCAATTATCATATAGTCTTCTATGATTGCTAGTACTCAAAGCATATTTTTAGAACAAATAGCATCCATCGAACACAGAGAAAGATAGGGGCTTAATGTTTCGCCTCCCAACTTATTTATCATATAGATAATTGTCAACAATAATAAACCATGATCTAATATATTTGACTGGCCATATATGCCTGGATCTTTCCCCACCACATGATACTTGCCAACTAGAGAATAATTGAGGTTGAAATGAGAAGGAATACTATTGACTCTTGCATGAAAGTAAATACATAAAGTAAAAGATAGGCCCTTCGCAGAGGGAAGCAGAGGTTGTCATGCGCTTTTGATTTTTGGATGTGCAAGCCCTTAATGCAAAGGAACGTCACGTTATATTGCCCCTTGTGATAGCAACCTTTATTATGCAGTCCGTCACTTTTATTTCTTTACCATCACAAGTTCGTACAACGCTTATTTTCCCTTGCAATAAAAGATCATACATATTTTAGGAGCAATTTTTATTGCTTTTTGCACCGATGACAACTTACTTGAATGATCTTATTCAATCCATAGGTAGATATGGTGGACACTCATGTGAAGAAACTGGGTTTAAGGGTTTTTGGATGCACAAGTAGTATCTCTACTTAGTATGAATTTTTTACTAGCAAAAGATCCTAAGCAAGCACCACATGTTAGAGGATCCATAACAATATAACTTCTATGCAAATATACCCAAACATAACTCATTACGTTGTCTTCCTTGTCCAACTTCAACTAATTTGCTCAAGTTTGAAAATAATTAATGGGTATTGACAATCATAAAAGATGTCCAAGGTAATATATTTATATGTGAAAGTTCTCTTCCTTATACTAATCATTCATGAATTGCTTGTATGACCAATATTGTGATTGTCAAGCTTCAATAGATTTCACTTTCTAACCCAAATGTGAAACTACTACTAGACATGATACAAGCATATGAAGCACATATAATTTCAACTTTATGATATTCAATTCATTCAATAATTTACTCTTAGGATATAAGTGAAGCACAAGAGTAAATGACAAACTACTCCAAAAAGATATAAGTGAAGATCAATGAGTAGTCAAACAATTAAGTAGCTATGTGAGGACTCTCTCTCATAAAAAAATCAGATCTTAAATATTTTATTCAAATAGCAAACAAAATAAAATAAAATGACATTCCAAGAATAGCACATCTCATGCGAAGAAGCAAAAACTTATGCTCAACCGATACTAACCGATAATTGTTGAAGAAGAAAGGTGGGATGCCTACCGGGGCATCCCCAAGCTTAGATGCTTGAGACTTCTTGAAATATTATATTGGGATGCCTTGGGCATCCCCAAGATTGAGCTCTTTTGTCTCCTTAATTCCTCTCATATCATGGCTTCTCCTAAATCTTAAAACTTCATCCACACAAAACTCAACAAGAACTCGTGAGATAAGTTAGTATAAATCAACTCAAAACCTTAACATTCTCTACTGTAGCAAATCACAAAAATTATAATTAAACATTGCATACTAAATGCCTCTGCATATTTAATACTCCTATCCACAAATAGAAACATTAAACAAGCAAACATATGCAAACAATGCAACTATAACAGCAATCTGCCAAAACAGAACGTCTGTAAAGGGTGAATAAGAATTCATACTTCCCTAACTCCAAAACTTCTGAAAAATTACCACGTGACAGAGAACTCATGCATTATTACTGTGTAAAATTTTCAGATTTTTATCATGTTCTGACTATTCAGGAATATTCTGGACATAACAGAAAAACTTTCTGTTTTCAAACAGCAACACATGAACTTGCAAACTGAGCATGGTAAAGGATATACTTGGCATTTTATTGAACTAAAAGATACAAAACATGGTTATTGATAACATCAAGAAAATCCAAACAAAATAAAATGACGCTCCAAGCAAAAGTCATATTATCTGACGAATAAAAATATAGCTCCAAGTGAGGTAACCTATAATGTTGAAGACGAAAGAGGGGATGCCTTCCGGGGCATCCCCAAGCTTAGATGCTTGAGTCTTCCTTGAATATTACCTTGGGGTGCCTTGGGCATCCCCAAGCTTAGGGTCTTGCCGCTCCTTATTCTCCTCATATAGATATCTCACCCAAAACTTGAAAACTTCAATCACACAAAACTTAACGGAACTTGTGAGATAGCTTAGTATGATAAAAATAAATCATCCACTTAGGTACTGTCAAGACAAGATTCATAATTGTTCTCACCTAATTCCTACTGTATTCTATCATTTCCACAATTTATATCTCATAATATAAGCTATGGAAACACTAAAACAAGCAAACTATGCAATAAAAACAGAATCTGTGAAAAACAGAACAGCATGTAGTGAGCGATTTAAAAACCATACTTATGTACCTCCAAAAATTATGAAAAATTAGGAAAACGTACAAAATTTGTAGCCCAATACTGTGTAAAAATGTCAGAATTTTCGCATTCTCTAGTACAGAATATAAATTTGAGTAATGGACGCAAAAATTTCTGTTTTTGCACAGAATCAAATCAACAAGTATCCACACTATCCCAAAGGCTTTACTTGGCACATTATTGAAAGAAAACATAAAAAACATGATTACTACAGTAGATTAATCATGTGAACACACAAAAACAGTAGGGGTAAATTTTGGGTTGTCTCCCAACAAGCGCTTTTCTTTAATGCCTTTTAGCTAGGCATGATGATTTCAATGATGCTCGCATAAAAGTAAAGAATTGAAACATAAAGGGAGCATCATGAATCATATGTTCCTCTCTCATAATAATTTTCAGTAGCATCATGAATGGATTCATCAATATAGCTATCACATAAAGCATTCTTTTCATGATCCACAAGCATAGAAATTTTATTACTCTCCACACAAGCAAATTTCTTCTCATTAGTAATAGTGGGAGTATCATATGAAACTCGAATACTACAAATTGTTTCCACATTAAAGGGGTAATGTTAAGTAAAAGGATATTCATAATTATGACAAGTTTTATAAAGATAATCATCACTACTTTTTATAACATATGTATCATCACAATAATCATCATAAGTAGCAACTTTGTTCTGATCATAGTCAATTGAAACCTCTTCCGGGATAGTGGAATCATTACTAAATAAAGTCATGTCCTCTCCAAATCCACTTTTATCATTATAATAAGATTCAACACCCTCCAAAATAGTGGGATAATTATTATCAAAAGTTTACACTCTTCCAAACCCACTTTCATAAATATTGCAATCATCATAAATAGGAGGCATGCAATCATCATAACAAATTTGATCATTCAAAGTAGGGGGAGTAAAAATATCATCTTCATTAAGCATAGTATCCCCAAGCTTGGGACAAACATTAATTGCAGCAAATAAATTCTCAAACATGTCATTCTCATCAAACATACCATCCCCAAGCTTGTGGCTTGGCATATCATAAGCATAATCACTCTCATCATTAATAGTATGAATAGCACCAATAGTATAACAATTATCATCATAATTTTCTAAGTTGGTGCTAAAAAGATTCTCAAGATTATAAGAAGTATCATTATCTTCCCAATCATAATTATCACAACAAGTAATAGGTATAATAAAATCATCATCAATAGCTCCTTCGGACATTGTACCATAAGACAAAGAAGCAATATCATCATCAAGTATATCATCTTCCACAATTATTTTTGATTCATTCTCATGAGGCACAAAAATAATAGGAGCAAAATTATTTGGGAGAGATACATTTTTACCTCTACTTTTTCTTCTTTTCTTCTTCTTCACCACATCATGTGTGGGTTTAATCAATTTTTCCGAGCTTCTTATTGATGAGATTGGTTGAATAGGAAGCTCCTCCTCATCACCTATTTCATCATGAGAGACAATAGGAGGGAAAGTGGAAATATTTACCCTTTCATTAGTGTTCGTTTTATAATCTATTTGTTTTCCCGTCGTTCTGTAGTTGGCAATATAAGCATTCTCATTGTAATTTACCATACAAAACATATAGATTTCCTCTAAATTATTTTCAATGTCTTTTGTGAGAATGAATACTTCAAACCAACTATTTTTATGTGTCAATTCTTCACACACCAAAAATAGATAAAGCTCATTATAAAGCTCAAGGGCGGTCAAGTCATTACAATATTTGGCCATGATTCGATCATGAAAAAGTATGCATTGAAAATTAAGGTGACCAACTTTATTGCAAAGTTCACAAGTAATAGGATAAAGAGAACATAATTTTGTAGCAAATTCATCTATCACTTTGATCAAAAAATTGGTTCTATCATGTTTATGCTTCTTACAAAATCTATCATCCCTATAAGGCATGTCTTCACAAACTTTATGCACTCCACAAAAATTGACATGGTTATAAGAAGCATTTTTGTCATGACTAGTGCAATCATCATTAGTATTTTGGATATTCATAGAATTGATACTAACAACATTGCAATCACGCTCATCATTCATGGATTTTATGCCAAACATTTTATTGAATTATTCTTCTAGCAATTGAGCACAATTTTCCGATCCATCATTTTCAAGAAAGACATTATAAAGACGAATAATATGACGCAACCTCAATTCCATTTTTTTGTAGTTTTATTTTATAAACCAAACTAGTGATAAAACAAGAAACTAAAATATTCAATTGCAAGATCTAAAGATATACCTTCAAGCACTCACCTCCCCGGCAACGGCGCCAGAAAAGAGCTTGATGTCTACTATGCAACTTTATTCTTGTAGACTCTTGTTAGGCCCCCAAGCGCAGAGTTTTGTAGGACAGTAGCAAATTTCCCTTAAGTGGATGACCTAATGTTTATTAATCCATGGGAGGCATAGGATGAAGATGGTCTCTCTCAAACAACCCTGCAATCAAATACAAGAAATCTCTTGTGTCCCCAACACACCCAATACAATGGCAAATTGTATAGGTGCACTAGTTCGGCGAAGAGATGGTGACACAAGTGTAGTATGGATAGTAGAAATAGGTTTTTGTAATCTGAAAATATAAAAACAGCAAAGTAGCAAGTAACAAAAGTGAGCATAAACGGTATTGCAATGCTTGAAAACAAGGCCTAGGGTTCATACTTTATTTAGTGCAATCTCTCAACAATGCTAACATAATTGGATCATATAACAATCCCTCAACGTGCGACAAAGAGTCACTCCAAAGTTCTTATCTAGCGGAGAACATAAGATAGAAATTGTTGTAGGGTACGAAACAACCTCAAAGTTATTCTTTCCGATCAATCTATTGAGCTATTCCTATAAGTGTCACAAACAGCCCTAGAGTTCGTACTAAAATAACACCATATGACACGCATCAACCAACTCTAATGTCACCTAGATACTCCAATGTCACCACAAGTATCCATGAGTTGATTATTCGATATGCATGAAACAACTTCAGATTCATAATATTCAATCCACACAAAGAACTTTAAAGAGTGGCCCAAGATTTCTACCGGAGAAAGTAGGACAAAAATGTGCATAAACCCCTATGCATAGATTACCCCAATGTCACCTCGGGAATCCGCGAGTTGAGTGCCAAAACATACATCAAGTGAATCAATATAATACCCCATTGTCAGCATGGGTATTCATATGCAAGACATACATCAAGTGTTCTCAAATCCATAAAAGTATTCAATCCGATAATGGTGAAACCTCAAACGTAAAAACTCAATTCATCACAACAAGATATAGAGAGAGAGAAACACCATATGATCCAACTATATTAACAAAGCTCACGGTACATCAAGATCGTGCCATATGAAGAACACGAGAGAGAGATCAAACACATAGCTACTAGTACATACCCTCAGCCCCGAGGGTGAACTACTCCCTCCTCGTCATGGAGACCGCCGGGATGATGAAGATGGCCTCCGGTGATGATTCCCCCCTCCGGCAGGGTGTCGGAAAAGGGCTGTAGATGATATCGTGGAGGTACAGAGGCTTGCGGTGGCGGAGTCCAAGTTCTAGGGTTATTTCAGGTGGTTTTGGTATTTATAAGAATTTTTGGCGTTGGAATCATGCGAAGATGTGCCACAGGGGGCCCACGAGGCACCAGGGCGCGCCCCGGGGGGGGGGTGGCGTGCCCAGGTGGCTTGTGGGGCCCCTGTGGGTCTTCTGCTGCTCCCTCGAAGCTTCCTGGGTCTGTTTCCTTTTAGAAAAAATCGTCAAAAAGTTTCGCTGCATTTGGACTTCATTTGATATGGATTTTCTGGAAAACCAAAAACAAGCAGAAAACAACAACTGGCACTGGGCACTAGGTCAATATGTTAGTCCATAAAAATCATATAAAATCCATATAAAAGTGCACCAAAACCATACAAAACTATAATAAACATGGCATGAATACTTCATAAATTATAGATACGTTGGAGACGTATCAGTCACCTCGCCTATGATGCATCCCCAGCGCCGCCGCCGCCGCTGGTTGAGCGATTTGGCTTCTCCTACCGCCATTTGAACAGTTGCACCGGCTTCTCATGCCATTCCGCAGGCATGCACGTTCTCTCCTCCGTAGTCGACTCCGTGAATATGATCTCTGCCATTAGCCCCAGCTCGAAATCAACGCGACGCTGCCAGATGCTGGCATCCCTCAGCATCTCACCCCTGAGATCGACATGCGCCTCCGCCTTGTGCTTCGCCAGGCGCAGCTCCTTCGAACTTGTCTCCAATCGATGCGACGCTTCCTCGATCTGATTTGCCCTTGCTGCCCACCACCCGAAACGCAGCCCCGGCATGTCCTCCGGTGCCACCGATCTGTGATTCCAGAGCAATGGATCCCCTATAAAACACATGTGGGTTTCACTCAAAGGCGGCAGTGTTGCGGGCCGCAGGGAGAGGGAAGCCCACGGGATGCTGGGATCTAAGGGATTATCCATGGTGCAATCGGATGGTCGAGGCGGGGAGGCGAGCGTAGGCGGTGGGAGAGCCCTAGTAGGCGAGCGTAGTACTCCACTCCATCCATTTTTAAATACAAAGGCCACCAACAGTAACCTAGGCAAAAATTGATGACGTTGCCTCGTACTACCTCCGTCCTGGTTTATTGGTCCTCATTGTATTTTGTGCCAAATTTTGACCAAAGATTTAACTAATAAAATGTTAATGCATGTCACCAAAAATTATATCATTGGATTCGTATTTCAACATAGTTTGAGATGATATTATTTTTGATGACATGCATTAATATTTTGTTAGTTAAATCTTTGGTCAAAAGTTGGTACAAAATACAATGAGGACCAATAAACCAAGATGGAGGTAGTAGTACTAGCAACCCATGATTTAACTACTCGCATGCATGGAGTGGATGATAGTAATGTCATTCTGAACTATAGTACTTCCTCCCTCACGAGATCACGCCACTCAATTTGCATGCGCTGTATTAATTGACCATCCATTAAGTGAACGACTCTACACGCGTCAAATTATCACGTGGGGTGGCTCTTGGTAACAAAATGCGTTCCACCGTCTACCCGCGTGTGTGTGCGAAGAAATGAGTGCATGCGTGCACATCTTCTCTTCGTGCACATACTCCACCAGTGTGTGTGGGGGGGAGAGAGAGCATGGTATACATTGACCTAGAGAGAGATGGTGTGTCTCCGCAAAAGAGAGAGAGATGGTGTGTGTCAGAAAGAGTACCCGCGCGTGTGTGTGACAGTGTGAGAAAGGACGAGTGCATGCGTGCACCTCTCCTCTTTGTGTACGTACTAAACCTAGAGTACAAGTGTATGTGTGTGACATCGACCTATAGAGATGGTGTGTGCCAGAAGTCCCGAGAAAGTCGTCAGTGTAGGTGTGTGCGTGGGTAGGAGGGATAGAGATTATACTTATGTGTCAACGCAGTGCGTGTGAAAAAGAGGCTAGTTAATAGTTCGCCACGAGACTATTCCTGGCGAACGCCCCAATAACCATAAGATCTGCATCCGACGGTGGAAATTATTGGACGAAAACAGCACTAAAAAAAGAAATGCCATGGCATTTCTTTTTACTAACACACCACGCCCCTCCCCTGCACATGAAACTGCCACGCGATTGTTCGCAACTGCCGGTTTGCTAGAAATCCCGATAGGCCGGGCTTTTGGCGGTAGGCGGGGAGCTTGGACTGTCGGTTTGCTCGCATGCGGTCGCACATGTGAGTGATGTACCAAGTTGATGCGCGTCCCTTCGGTGAGCGGCGGGCCGGACCGACCGTGTGTTGGTGCGACGCGAAGCCGACAGGTTGTAAGTTTACCACCTACTCCTTGACGTGATTGGTCGATACGAATCCCGATTAAGAGCATGGTTAATAGTATAGCCAACAGTTGGCTATATGGAGTTGTCATGTCACTTATAGCCAACCTAATAGCCCACTCATACAATAGTTAGTCATACTAATATACTATACCATTATATATGGCCCACCTCTTCCTCTCACAAAGAGTGTTGGAGCTCATGCTACAGCCGGCTGTAAGTTAGTAGCCCGCTTTTCTTCTCTCTCCTCTTCTCTTTCCTCCAACTAGGCAAAAATCTGATGTGGCATCTCTTATAGCCCGCCTACATATCTTTGCCATTATCAATTGACGCATACGCATCAACTATGTTCTCACCAAGAACACTCAAGAGAGCAGCCTTAAACAAGGTATCAGTTTTCTAAAAAGCTTGTTCCTATTGAGGATCAAGATCTCCTTCAGGTTTGCCAAGAGTGGCATCATAGCAGCTCATGGTTTGAAACCATAAAATGGCTCTCACGTGCCACCTCTTATAGTGCACACCTTCTAACATAGGGGAGCTCATGGAAGCAGCAAAACCACTCGGGGTAAATTGCCTATAATAAGGTTTTTGGATAGAAAGGGTAGGGCGGCGTTTTTGCCGTGCGAGAGGCGTTGTAGTTTCTTTTTTTTTACAATGGGATGGACCCGGCACTGCAAAAGTCAAAGCGGTGGGCAGTACTACTACACTTGTCGGAGGCGTACGTGGGCCCGCGTTCTCGGATGCGTACATGGCGGAGCCGGACGCCCGCCAACCTCTCGTAGCGATAACGAGGAGCCCGCTGCTGGCTATTTTCTATATAATCTTTTTTTTGCGAATATATTTTCTATATAATCAGCTTTGAATTCAATCGTTCATGTGTGTACCCTGTTGTGTCTACAACATTCTTCTGGAACCAGCATCACGTCACTGTGATCAATCCACAGAAGAAGCTCGCAACAACCCCTCCCCCATGTGTCACATGGCCTCATGGGTGCACCCACATCATTTTAATCATAATATATTGACTGAAAAAAGAGAGACATTTTGTAGCGTGCCATTGGAATTCTAACTTACGTGCTTTTGCACATACCGGGAGGGGGGAGGGAAATATAGATGGAGTATGTGTCAATGATGCAATTTGTGTGAAAGAGAGGCCTATATTATACATATATGTATGTGCATGCGGGTGATATACGAGAAGGGAGGGGAGGGGTCGTCTGCGCGATATATCGATAGAGACAGATGGAGGGAAGAACTCTACGAGCCTACAAGCACTTGGAGAGGGGGTGTTGGGAGATGGTGCGAGAGGCCAACTGGACGGAGACTCGGAAGGAGTGTACAAGTGCGAGATCGATATTTTAAGAGAGGGGGCGAGAACGTGTGCGGTTGCGCGCGTCTGAGAGATGAAGCAAAAGGCATGGATGATGAGAGGTGAGACGATGGATAGACAAATGTGTGTGTGGTAGCTAGCCAGTCCTATCTAGAGAGGTAGATTGATCGATGTGTACGTGGGAAAAAGGGCGAGACCTGACTAGATATAGATCGATCGCTTTGTGTGGAAAACAGGGAAAGACCTAGCTATATATATATACAGAGAGGAATATCGATCGGTGCGCATGCATGTGAGAGATAATTAAAGAAGGCCCGAAGTGATGAAGAGGGGGAGGTGTGTGTGTGTGGGGGTGGGTGAGAGAGTCCTACTAGTTAACTAGAGGTAATGTACGAGTGCGAGATCGATAATAAGAGATGAGGGGGCGAGAGCGCGCTCGCGCGCGCGCGTGTGTGGGCTTGCGCGCCTCGTAGCTGGGGCATGAGGGATGGATGGTGAGAGGGGGAAGGGACTGTGTGTACATGTGTGTGTGGTAGGTAGACCTGCTAGCTAGAAGGGGTATATCGATCGATGTGTGTGTGTGGGAAAGAGAGGGCGGTGGAGAGATCTACCAAGCTTGAGAGATCGTGGTAGACAGACCTGAAGAAAGATATTGTGTGTGTGTGTGTGTGTGTGCGATGGATAATGCTGAGTGGGAGAGTGTGTGTGCATGCATGCACGAGAGAAATTTAGTGGTACAACGATAAAGAGAAGACGACTGTGTGGGTGCAAGAGAGATCGTGGTAGACAGACCTGAAGAAAGATATTGTGTGTGTATGTGTGCGATGGATAATGCTGAGTGGGAGAGTGTGTGTGCATGCATGCACGAGAGAAAGTTAGTGGTACAACGATAAAGAGAAGATGACTGTGTGGGTGCAAGTGAGATCATAATCAATATAAAAGTGAATTCAAATACTTGAATAAGAGATCATGATGTTTGAAACCCATACATGCATGATATAATGGAGATATGTGGTGTGGTTTTGAATCGAGCATGCTATACTATATACACATCGAACAAGGCCAAATTGATTTGAATTTGATATACCGTTGGTAGGCATCGTTTGACCACATTTCATCCATGCATGGACAAAACTATTCAAATTGGAGATAATGAGTGGCTTTGGCAGCTAACATCTAAATGTTGTGTGTGTGTTGTGTATTAAACACATTATGCATATCAAACATCATTTAGATTCTGAACATCTAGCTAGAGCATACATGTACTACGATTTGAATTCAACATAAAATGGATACACATATTTGAATTCGAGATCATATGGTACATGTAGTTCATATTTAAATGGGAATTTAGTACTATATTCATGTCATGTGTTGTGAAGATAATATTTAGATGATGGTATAACTAACCTGACAACAATCCCATTCAAATATGGAAAATGGCCTCAATTTTAGTCCGTACGGTACACGGTACAAATTGTTTTTTGTTGTTGTTGAGGGAAGTACGAATTGATATGGCACCGTACACGGTAAGCTTGTTCTCCCGAATTTTTAAGTTGTTCATTGTTGTTTTTGAATGGCATTTGTAGTAACTCATATAGTAAAATGGGACATGACTCTCTCTTGTGTGGTGCGAATTGTTTTTTTTACACGTTAAGATTGTTCTCCCGAAATTTCAAGCCGCGCCTTGTTATCCCGAAATTTCAAGCTATCTCTTTGTCTCATGTGCTGCGAAACTCCCGCCCCTTCAACCCGCGCCTTGTTATCCAGAAATTTCAACGCGCGCGAAAACTCCCCCCTCCTTCGAAATCGGTCGCGCTGCCCCGACACGCGAAATCCCCCTTCTATCCCTCAGCCGAAAATCCCGCCTCGACATCCCATTGTCCAAACGGGTAGGGGTACTTTCATAACTTACCCCACATTTCGTACAAGCATGTCCCTTAGCCATGGTTCCCCCCTCCCACCTCCTCCGCCCCCATTCGTACACCGAGTCCGCCAAAACCTGCGAAACCCCATGCTCCTCCGTCCGCCACCCGACCGCCGCCCAGCCGGAGCCTCTTCCCCGACGACATCATTCGCCGCAATAGCTCGACGTCCCTCATCCACCGCACCGGATGAGGATCTGTCGTCAATCTTGTCGTCCCGCCGGTTCAGCTGCCCCATCCTCCACCTCCAAGGAGTTGCCCCGACGTTCGCCTCGTCTATCGCGCCACCTCCATTCCCACAGCGATGTCTTCACCTACACCACCGGAACCGCATCACCATCACTGATTCCTCGGATGAAGCTGAGGCCTAGTCGGCACCACCAAAGAGGTTCTACACTAATCGCTGGATTTTCTCCTTTATTTGATCTCACGGTGCTGCCGCTGCTCAATCCCGAGCCGCCATGGCGCGGCTCCATCGACGGCGGCGTTGCTACTTGTAGTTTGCGTTGGTATTTCCCCGAAGAGGAGAGGATGATGCAGTATAGTAGAGATAAGTATTTCCCTCAGTTAAGAACCAAGGTTATCAATCCAGTAGGAGAACCAAGCAAAATTCCGTTAAGCGCACCTGCACACACAAGAGCAAACACTTGCACCCAACGCAAATAAGAGGGTTGTCAATCCTCTTAGCGGTTACTTGCAAGGATTAAATCTTATAGAGGTAAATAGCTAAACTAAAATACTAATTAAAATAAAAGTAAATAAAATTGCAGCAAGGTATTTTTAGGTTTTTTATATGATAAAGATAGACCCGGGGGCCATAGTTTTCACTAGAGGCTTCTCTCTCGAGCGCAGAAACATACGGTGGGTAAACAAATTACTGTTGGGCAATTGACAGAACATCAAATAATTATGACGGATTCATGGCAATGATCATGTATATAGGCATCACGTCCGAGACAAGTAGACTGACTCTTACCTACATCTACTACTATTACTCCACCCATCGACCGCTATTCAGCATGCATCTAGGGTATTAAGTATGAAACAGAGTAACGCCTTAAGCAAGATGACATGATGTAGAGGAGCAAATTCAAGCAATATGAATAAACCCCATCTTTTTATCCTTAATGGCAACAATACAAATATGTGTCATGTCCCCTTCTGCACTGGGATTGAGCACCGCAAGATTGAACCCATCACAAAGCACCTCTCCCATTGCAAGATAAATCAATCTAGTAGGCCAAACTAAACCGATAGATTGGAGAGAAATACAAAGCTATAACAATCATGCATAAAAGAGTTCAGAGAAGACTCAAATATTTCTCATGAATAACCTGATCATAAACTCACAATTCATCGGATCCCAACAAACACACCGCAAAAGAAGATTACATAGGATAGAACTCCAAGAACATCAAGGAGAACATTGTATTGAAGATCAAAGAGAGAGAAGAAGCCATCTAGCTACTAGCTATGGATCCATAGGTCTGTGGTAAACTACTCACACATCATCGGAAGGGCAGCAAGGTTGATGTAGAAGCCCTCCGTGATCGATTCCCCCTCTGGCAGAGTACCGGAAAAGGCCTCCAGATGGGATCATGGAAGAACAGAGGCTTGCGGCGGCGGAAAGGTTATTTCTTCTGTCTCTCTGGGGGTTTCCCAATATTTGTGAATTTATAGAAGTGGAATTAGGTCAAACGGAGTCACGTGGGCCCCACAAGGCAACACGGTGCCCCCCCGAGGCGCGCCCTGTTGCCTTGTGAAGCCTTCGTGAGGCTTCTGGGCTCCTCCCGAAGCTTGCAAGGTTTCTTTTGTCCAAAAAAAAATCTCCAAAAATTTTAGTGGCATTTGGACTTCATTTGGTGTTGTTTCTCTGAAAAGCCAAAAACAAGCAGAAAACAACAACTGGCACTGTGCACTAGGTTAATGGGTTAGTCCCAAAAAATGATACATAATTGCATATAAAAACATCCAAGATTGATACTATAATAGCATGGAACAATCAAAATTTATAGATACGTTGGAGACGTATCAAGCATCCCCAAGCTTAATTCCTGCTCGTCCTCGAGTAGGTAAATGATAAAAACAGATTTTTTTGATGTGGAATGCTACCTATCATGTTTCATCATGTAATCTATCTCTTACGGTATGAATAATAAGATCCAAGTGATTGAAAGCAATAGTCTATAATTTTATATAAAGACATCAATACTCAGGCATACTAATAAACAATCATGTCTTTCAAAATAAAAATGCTAAAGAACGTTATACCTACAAAATCATACAATCCTGTCATGCTCCATCTTCTTCACACAAAATATTTATCATGCACAACCCCGGTTTTAGCCAAGCAATTGGTTCATACTTTTTAACGCGCTTTGGCTTTTTCAACTCCCACGCAATACATGAGCGCAAGCCATGGATATAGCACTATGGGTGGAATAGAATATGGTGATAGGGATAAGTAAGAGAAGTCAAAAATGGAGAAAGTCTCACATCGACGAGGCTAATCAACGGGCTATGGAGATGCCCATCAATTGATGTCAATGCGAGGAGTAGGGATTGCCATGCAACGGATGCACTAAGAGCTATAAGTGTATGAAAGCTCAACATGAAAACTAAGTGGGTGTGCATCCAACTTGCTTGCTCATGAAGACCTCGGGCATTTGAGGAAGCCCGTCATCGGAATATACAAGCGAAGTTCTATAATGAAAAATTCCCACTAGTATATGAAAGTTACAAAATAGGAGACTCTCTATATGAAAAACATGGTGCTACTCTGAAGCACAAGTGTGGAAAAGGATAGTAACATTGCCCCTTCTCTCTTTTTCTCTCATTTTTTTTTCTTTTTCATGGCTCCTTTTTTTTTGCCTCTTTTTTTTCTATTTTTTTCTTTTCTCTTTTTTTAGAACGGTGATGTCTACAATGCAACTTTATTCTTGTAGACTCGTGTTGGGCCTCCAAGCGCAGAGTTTTGTAGGACAGTAGGAAATTTCCCTCAAGTGGATGACCTAAGGTTTATCAATCCGTGGGATGCGTAGGATGAAGATGGTCTCTCTCAAACAACCCTGCAATCAAATACAAGAAATCTCTTGTGTCCCCAACACACCCAATACAATGGTAAATTGTATAGGTGCACTAGTTCGGCGAAGAGATGGTGATACAAGTGTAGTATGGATAGTAGATATAGGTTTTTGTAATCTGAAAAATAAAAAAACAGCAAGGTAGCAAGTAACAAAAGTGAGCACAAACGGTATTGCAATGCTTGAAAACAAGGCCTAGGGTTCATACTTTCACTAGTGCAATCTCTCAACAATGCTAACATAATTGGATCATATAACAATCCCTCAACGTGTGACAAAGAATCACTCCAAAGTTCCTATTAGCGGAGAACATAAGATAGAAATTGTTGTAGGGTACGAAACCACCTCAAAGTTATCCTTTCCGATCAATCTATTGAGCCATCCCTATAAGTGTCACAAACAGCCCTAGAGTTCGTACTAACATAATACCATATGATACGCATCAACCAACTCTAATGTCACCTAGATACTCCAATGTCACCACAAGTATCTGTGAGTTGATTATTCGATATGCATGAAACAACTTTAGATTCATAATATTCAATCCACACAAAGAACTTCAAAGAGTGCCCCAAGAATTCTACCAGAGAAAGTGGGACGAAAACGTGCATCAACCCCTATGCATAGATTACCCCAATGTCACCCCGGGAATCCGCGAGTTGAGTGCCAAAACATACATCAAGTGAATCAATATAATACCCCATTGTCACCACGGGTATTCATATGCAAGACATACATCAAGTGTTCTCAAATCCATAAAGGTATTCAATCCGATAATAGTGAAACCTCAAAGGTAAAAACTCAATTCATCGCAACAAGATAGAGAGGGAGAAACACCATATGATCCAACTATATTAACAAAGCTCACGGTACATCAAGATCATGCCAAATCAAGAACACGAGAGAGAGAGAGATCAAACACATAGCTAGTAGTACATACCCTCAGCCCCGAGGGTGAACTACTCCCTACTCGTCATGGAGACCACCGGGATGATGAAGATGGCCTCCGGTGATGATTCCCCCTCCAGCAGGGTGCCGGAATAGGGCTCTAGATGTTATTTCGAAGGTACAGAGGCTTGCGGCTGTGGAGTCGAAGTTCTAGGGTTATTTCTGGTGCTTTCTCTATTTATAGGATTTTTCAGTGTTGGAATCACGCGAATATGGGCTAAGATGGGCCCACGAGGTACCACGGCGTGACCCCCCCAGGGCGTGCCGTGGTGGTTTGTGAGCACCTCGTGAGGCTTCTAGTCCTTCCACGAAGCTTTGGGGGTCTCTTTTGGTCCAAAAAAATCGTCAAAAAGTTTCGTCCAATTCCGAGAACTTTTATTTCTACACAAAAAAAAACACCACGGTAGTTCTGCTGAAAACAGCGTCAGGCCGGGTTAGTTCTAATCAAATCATACCAAAACCATATAGAATTGTTATAAACATGGCATGAATACTTCATAAATTATAGATACGTTGGAGACGTATCAAACGGTCTCATGGACCTCATCCCCACTTTTTCGAGGACTCATTAGTCTCCACCATTCTTACCTCACTGGGACAATGCTCTAATAATGATGATCATCACACCTCTATTTACTTACAACTCAACATTACAACTCGACACTAGAACAAAATATGACTCTATATGAATGCCTCTGGCAGTGTACCAGGATGTGCAATGATGCCAGCGTAACATGTATAAAAATGATGAACGGTGGCTAAGCCACAAATACTATGTCAGCTATATGATCATGCAAAGCAATATGACAATGATGATGTATGTCATAAAAACGGAACGGTGGAAGTTGCATGGCAATATATCTCGGAATGGCTATGGAAATGCCATGATAGGTAGGTATGGTGGCTGTTTTGAGGAAGATATAAGGAGGCTTATGTGTGATAGAGCGTATCATATCACGGGGTTTGGATGCACCGGCGAAGTTTGCACCAACTCTCGATGTGAGAAAGGGCAATGCACGGTACCGAAGAGGCTAGCAAATTGCGGAAGGGTGAGAGTGCGTATGATCCATGGACTCACATTAGTCATAAAGAACTCACATACTTATTGCAAAAGTTTATTAGCCCTCGAAGCAAAGTACTACTACGCATGCCCCTAGGGGGGAGGTTGGTAGGAGTTAACCATCGCGCGCCCCCGACCGCCACACAAAGGAAGACAATCAATAATAAATCATGCTCCAACTTCTTAGCATAACGACAGATCATACGTGCATGCCTCGGGAATCACAAACCTTAACACAATTATTCTTACTAAACCACAATTATCTACTAATACCTCCCACATATTACCATCTTAATATCGCAAAACTATTGCAAGGAATCAAATTTATCATATTCAGTGATCTACATGAAAGTTTTTATTATATCCCTCTTGAATACATATCATATCAGGACCAAATTCATAACCCGTGCATATTACCATTGCTATCACGAGACTCTCAAAAATATATAAGTGAAGCATGAGAGTGCAAATATTTCTTTAAAATATAACCACCGCCGTGCTCTAAAAGATATAAGTGAAGCACTAGAGCAACTACCTAGCTCAAAAGATATAAGTGAAGCACATAGAGTATTCTAACAAATCACGAATAATGTGTGTCCCTCTCAAAAAGGTATGTTCAACAAAGATGATTGTGACAAACTAAAAAGCAAACAAAAGCAAGCAAACTATTTCACCAGACGCTCCAAGTAAAACACATATCATCTGATGAATAAAAATATAGCTCCAAGTGAGTTACCGATAGATTGTAGATGAAAGAGGGGATGCCTTCCGGGGCATCCCCAAGCTTAGACGCTTGAGTATTCCTTTAATATTACCTTGGGGTGCCTTGGGCATCCCCAAGCTTAGGCTCTTGCCGCTCCTTATTCCTTTATCCATCGTAGTCTCACCCAAAACTTCAAAACTTCAGCACACAAAACTCAACAGAAACCTCGTGAGATCCGTTAGTATAACAAACAAATATTCAACTTTAGGTACTGTTGTAAATTGATTCATATTTAATATTGGCATAATGCTACTGTACTCCAACTTCTCCATGACTCATACCCCCCGATACGATCCGTAGATTCATCAAAATAAGCAAACTATGCAACAAAAACAGAATCTATCTAAAACAGAACAGTCTGTATAGATCTATTTAAAAGTCATACTTATGTAACTCAAAAAATTCTGAAAAATCAGGAAAACGTAAAAAATTCATATAACAATACTGTGTAAAAATTTCAGATTTTTCTGACGCTCCAGTACGGAACTAAAATTCCAGCACTGGACACAAAACTTTCTGTTTTCCAAACAGCATCAATTATACTATCATCAACATCATCCCAAAGGCATTACTTGGCACAAACACTAATTAAAACATAAAAACACAATCATAACAGAGGCTATAATTGTGCAAACACACAAAAATAGAATAAAAATTTATTGGGTCGTCTCCCAACAAGCTCTTTCTTTATAGCCATTAAGATAGTAACCTCGAAGAGAGCATCATGATGAATATGTTATTGATAGATAGTAATTTATTGGTTGTCTCCCAACAAGCTCTTTATTTATAGCCATTAATATAGTAACCTCGAAGAGAGCATCATGATGAATATGTTATTGATAGATAGTAACCTCGAAGAGAGCATCATGATGAAGCTCACATGAAAGATAGTAATTTAAACACGAAGAGAGCATCATGAAACATGTGAAAAACACATTTAAGTCTAACATACTTCCTATGCATAGGCATTTTGTAGGCAAACAAATTGTCAAGACAAAAAGTATCTAGCATATGCAAGGGAGAAGAACGAAGTATTAACAATTTGAACTTCAAGAGAGGTAATTGAGTAACATGAAAATTTCTACAACCATATTTTCCTCTCTCATAATAATTACATGTAGGATCATAGTCAAATTCAACAATATAGCTATCATATAAAATATTCTCTTTACGATCCACATGCATAAAAGTTTTATAATCTTCCAAGATAGTGTGATTAACGTCAACTAAAGTCATGACCTCACCAAACCCACATTTATAAAAAAATTCATAAGATTGAACACTCTCCGAATATGTGGGATTCTTTTTACCTAAAGTTGACACTCTTCCAAACCCACTTTCAATATTATTGCAAACATTATTATCAATAACATAATCATCATGAGGCTTAAATAAATTTTCAAGATCATAAGAAGTATTATCACCCCAATCATGATCATTGCAATAAGTAGTGGACATAACAAAATTGCCATCCCCAAGCTTGTAGTTTTGCATATCATTAGCACAATTAACATTAATAGAATTTATAATAACATCATTGCAATCATGCTTTTCAATCAAGGAGCTATCATGAATCACTTTATAAATTTCTTCTTCTAACACTTCATCACAATTTTCAGATTCATGATTTTCAATCAAAATTTCATAGAGATAATCAAGTACACTCAACTCACTAGCAATTGGTTCATCATAATTGGATCTTTTAAAAAGATTAGCAAGCGGATGAGGATCCATATCAATAGACTTTTGCTTTCACCTTCTGTTTTTGTGTGTTGTCATGAAGGCAATAAAAGCAGGCAAGCAAACAAAAATATTTTTGTGTTTTTATAAAAAAAATAGAAGTGGGGGAGATGAAAACGAGAGGCAAATGCAAATAAAAGGTAAATAAAGTAAATGCAAGTGAATGATAATTTGTGTGAAGGTACTTGGTAATTTTGATGATGTCTCCCCGGCAACGGCGCCAG
Source organism: Elymus sibiricus (assembly GCA_039707655.1). Lineage (NCBI taxonomy): Eukaryota > Viridiplantae > Streptophyta > Magnoliopsida > Poales > Poaceae > Elymus > Elymus sibiricus. Next base: position 83,694,482 of record CM077670.1, on the reverse strand, counting down.
AAATTCTTCCTGCTACTTGTAGTCTGCGTTGGTATTTCCCCGAAGAGGAGAGGATGATGCAGTATAGTAGAGATAAGTATTTCCCTCAGTTAAGAACCAACGTTATCAATCTAGTAGGAGAACCAAGCAAAATTCCGTTAAGCGCACCTGCACACACAAGAGCAAACACTTGCACCCAACGCAAATAAGAGGGTTGTCAATCCTCTTAGCGGTTACTTGCAAGGATTAAATCTTATAGAGGTAAATAGCTAAATGATACGTCTCCAACGTATCTATAATTTATGAAGTATTCATGCCATATTTATTATAGTTTTGTATGATTTTGGTGCACTTTTATATGGCTTTTATATGATTTTTATGGACTAACATATTGACCTAGTGCCCAGTGCCAGTTGCTGTTTTCTGCTTGTTTTTGGTTTTCCAGAAAATCCATATCAAATGAAGTCCAAATGCAGCGAAACTTTTTGACGTTTTTTCCTGGAAGGAAACAGACCCAGGAAGCTTCGGGGGAGTAGCAGAAGACCCATAGGGGCCCCACCAGCCACCAGGGCGCGCCACCCCCCAGGCGCGCCCTGGTGCCTCGTGGGCCCCCTGTGGCACCTCTTTGCGTGATTCCAAAGCTGAAAAATCATATATATTCAGAAACCCCTGAAAGTTAACCTAGATGAGTTTTTACGCCGCCGCAAGCCTCTGTTCCGAAGCAATCTCATCTGGAGCCCTTTTCCGGCACCCTTCATCATCCCGGCGGTCTACATGACGAGGAGGGAGTAGTGCACCCTCGAGGCTAGGGGTATGTACTAGTAGCTATGTGTTTGATCTCTCTCTCTCTCTCTCTCTCGTGTTCTTGATTTGGCATGATCTTGATGTAACGCGAGCTTTGTTAATATAGTTGGATCATATGGTGTTTCTCCCTCTCTATCTTGTTGTGATGAATTGAGTTTTTCCCTTTGAGGTTTCACCATTATAGGATTGAATACTTTTATGGATTTGAGAACACTTGATGTATGTCTTGCATATGAATACCCGTGGTGACAATGGGGTATTATATTGATTCACTTGATGTATGTTTTGGCTTTCAACTTGCGGATTCCCGAGGTGACATTGGGGTAATCTTTGCATAGGGGTTGATGCACGTTTTCATCCTACTTTCTCCGGTAGCAATCTTGGGGCACTCTTTGAAGTTCTTTGTGTGGATTGAATATTATGATCTCAAGTTGTTTGATGCATATCGAATAATCAACTCACGGATACTTCTGGTGACATTGGAGTATCTAGGTAACATTAGAGTTGGTTGATGCGTATCATATGGTGTTATTTTAGTACGAACTCTAGGGTTGTTCGTGACACTTATAGGGATGGCTCAATAGATTGATCGGAAAAGATAACTTTGAGATGGTTTCATACCCTACAACAATTTCTATCTTATGTTCTCCGCTAATAGGAATTTTGGAGTGATTCTTTGTCGCACGTTGAGGGATTGTTATATGATCCAATTATGTTAGCACTGTTGAGAGATTGCACTAGTGAAAGTATGAACCCTAGGCCTTGTTTTCAAGCCTTGCAATACCGTTTGTGCTCCATTTTATCACTTGCTACCTTGCTGTTTTTTTATTTTCAGATTACAAAAACCTATATCTACTATCCATACTACACTTGTATCACCATCTCTTCGCCGAACTAGTGCACCTATACAATTTACCATTGTATTGGGTATGTTGGGGACACAAGAGATTTCTTGTATTTGATTGCTGGGTTGTTTGAGAGAGACCATCTTCATCCTACGCCTCCTACGGATTGATAAACCTTAGGTCATCCACTTGAGGTAAAATTGCTACTGTCCTAGAAAACTCTGCGCTTGGAGGCCCAACACGAGTCTACAAGAATAAGTTGTGTAGTAGACATCAAGCTCTTTTTTGGAGCCGTTGCTGGGGAGGTGAGTGCTTGAAGGTATATCTTTAGATCTTGCAATCAAATCTTTTTGTTTCTTGTTTTATCACTAGTTTGGTTTATAAAAGAAAACTACAAAAAATGGAATTGAGGTTGCCTCATATTATTCGTCTTTATAATGTCTTTCTTGAAAATGATGGAGCGGAAAATTGTGCTCAATTGAAAGAAGAAGAATTCAATAAAATGTTTGGCATAAAATCTTTGAATGATGAGCATGATTACAATGTTGTTAGTATGAATTCTATGAATATCCAAAATACTAAAGATGATTGCACTAGTCATGACAAAAATGTTTCTTATACGCACGTCTTTTTTTGTGGAGTGCATAAAGTTTGTGAAGACATGCCTTATAGGGATGATAGATTTTATAAGAAGCATAAATATGATTGTCGCGGGAACGACCATCTATGGGGCCATCTAGCCCCTTTGTGGTTCAGCAGGGGAGATCAACGTGCACAAAGAGCAGAATCAATAAAGAGCGCAAGGGATTTACCTAGGTTCGGGCCGCTGAGAAGCGTAAAACCCTACTCCTGCTTTGGTGTATTGGATGTGTGGGAGCACAGGTACAAGGAGTGCTTCTCCCGAAAAGGTGCGGAGAGAGCAGCTACGCATGCAGGACGTGCTAGTATTTGGAAAGGATCCGACCCCCTCACTGTTGCCTTGGCCCTCCTTTTATAGCTCAAGGGGTTACCACAGTGGCAAAACAGTAATTACAAGTTGATTAGATAGCAAACAGTGCTATCATACCTAACCCTGCCAGTTTAGGACAAAAGCATTAAATACTCCATTGGGTGTCATGTGGAGAGGTAGCCCCGGCAAGGTTTCTGCACCGCTCACCTAGCTACCTCATATTATTCTACCACGCCTCCTGGATGGGTGTCGTTAAAGGCAAATCTTCTCCCTGCGTGTTGACAGGTGCCCGACAAATCCCACCAACCAGCCTGCGTGGTCGACACCTCATCGATTAGCGACTGGCTGCCCGGTGAGGTAGAGCGCTGACGCGCTGGCGAAAGCTTGCCGGCACGGAGCTTGCCGGGTTTCATCTTGCCGGTTCGGCCTTGTCGGCAAGGAATGTCTTTATCTTTATTACTAGTTGAGTGCTTGTTGGTGCGTCGTCTTGAACTTCTCTCTAGTAGCTTTTGCAACTGGGCCCTGAATCTTGGTCTCGATGGTTCCCGTCAAGGAGGCGGCTACCGTCTGTGCATAAGTCAGGGTATAAAATACCCATGTTTTATACACCGACAGGAGCCCCCGGGCCTGGGCCATACACGCGTCCGAAGCGTGGTTGGGCTAGGCCCAAACAATGCACAGACACGCGGCGGGAAAACTGCCGCTGTAATTTTCGTCATGATGGTTTTCACCTCTTGAGATCTTCTTTGCTTCTTCATTAATCTGGACTTGAGTGTGTTCTTGGTCATCTTCCGGTAAACATCGCCGTCGGACGGACAGCTGTTAAGCGTGTCCAGACCAGGAATACGCACACATGCGGGGCGTCATTGGTTCAAACTGAACCGGCGCACAGCCACATGTGGCAAAGGGAAATTGCCATATCTGTCTTTACTTCTCCTTTTTCTGCGCCCTTCCATCGTGCGCGTTTGCATGCATGCAAGGCAGCGGATTGGCTAAGAAGGGCGGTCGTTGGAGTGATGCGCCGGGTCAGGGACGCAGGGCACGGGATTGGCGAACTTGGACGGTTGCTGGAGTAATGCGCCCGGCCAGAAGCGCAGAGCATAGGATTGGCAAATCTGGGCGGCCGCCCGAAGACAGTGATGAACTAGCCCCCCGCGCTCTCCCTATAAAGAGGGGGATGCGGGATGCGACCCTCATCCATCTCCCTTCGCCCCAGTCTTCAACAACTGTCGCCTCCTTCTTCTATCTTCTTCCTCCTCATCTGCCGATGGTATGGCGAGGGGAAGAGGCCGCGGTCATGCCTCCGTCGCCGCGGCGAGAGCTTCTCCTAGGCTCCATGCCCACGCCTCGGCCGCGGCTGCGGAGGCCGGTTCCAGTGCTCGAGGAAGGGCCGCGGCCCGTGGTCGTGGGAGACGCTGCGCTCGTGGTCGAGGCGGCCATGGTGGAGCGCTTGTCGTCTCATCTTCGGTCCTTCCTCCATCGGCAGAAGGCCATACGGAGGACACGGCGCAAGAGTTCGTCGTGCAACTGCACGATCGGCCGCGGTGCTGGCTGCAACATCCTCGCCCTTTCGCTAGGGAGATGGAAGGCCGCCAGCTGCGCGGCTTGTGGCTGCATGTGGATGGTTGCTGCAACGGCCCAGTCTGGGCGACCGTTGAGACTTCCAACAACGGCATTATGTACCTTATGCGCGGGTGGAAATCCTTTGTCCGTGCTCATTGCTTAGGGCAAGGGCACCTCCTCCACTTCAGGTTGGACAGGCCAGACACGCTCGTCGTGAAGTTCTTCGGGGCTTCGGGCACTCGTCTGGAGTGCTGCGCGGAAAGCTCGAGCGACAGCGACACCGCTTCCTCCAGCGATGCTGAGGATGACGATGATGATGGCGATGACGATGGCGCCCCAAACACAGAATCGTTCAAGGGAAATCGCGAATGTAACAAGGAAATTGTTTCAAAGTTTTTCAACTTAGCTTTTCCTTGCGCTGTTTTCCTTGCCGTACGAAATGATCACTTGAACGTCATTAAAATGGTATCCCATCGCCCCCCCCCCCCCCCCCGGGGGAAACTTGTACACGAGGGATCCTTCTGTCCTTTCAAGAAAAAGAAAGAAGAGAAAAGAGCGGTTTGGGAACCTTGATGGTTCATCAGTCATTCCATACAAACTAAAGTGCAAACCACAACATCACATGCATCCCTATATAAATGAATATGTACGAAGAGTTGCAAAACACTTAGCTTTATTATGCACAGGATCTACGCCTGGCTTTGTACAAAGGGTTACAAGTCTTGCCGACAAAGCTTGTACAAAAGGGGTTGCCAGGAGACCCGGCAACAACACCTTATGGGTAGAACTTGCGAAGATGCTCAATATTCCATGAGTTTTGCACCGGAATGCCATCTTCGGTCTCCAGACGGACTGCGCCAGGCTGGTGACTCGTACTACCCGATAAGGGCCTTCCCACTTCGGCGTCAACTTGTTTGATCCTTTGGCGGACTGGACGTGCCGAAGGACAAGGTTGCCTTCCTCAAGACTTCGGGCATGAACTTTGCGGCTATGATAGCGGCGCAAGGCTTGCTGGTAGCGTGCAGCTCGCACAGCTGCCCGAAGATAGTCCTCCTCAAGGAGCGTTGTGTCCTCTTGCCGCAATTGCTCTTGCTCAGATTGATCGTAAGCGAGCACTCGAGGTGACCCGTATATGAGTTCCATGGGGAGCACCGCTTCTGCACCATAGACTAGGGAGAAGGGTGTTTGGCCAGTAGCTCGATTTGGTGTCGTCCTGAGTGACCAAAGAACTGCCAGCAACTCATCAATCCAGCGTCTTCCGCACTTGCGCAGCCTGTCAAAAGTTCTTGTCTTGAGACCACGCAACACTTCAGCATTTGCTCTTTCCGCTTGGCCATTGCTTCTCGGATGAGCAACAGATGCAAAACAGATTTTTCCGCCAAGGTCCTGGATGTACTGCATGAAGGTGCGGCTCGTGAATTGTGTGCCGTTGTCGGTGATGATTTTGTTAGGAATCCCGAAATGGCAAACTAATCCTTTGAAGAACTTGACGGCTAATTGCGCTGTCACCTTTCTCACTGGCTCCACTTCAGGCCACTTTGTGAACTTGTCGATGGCGACGTACAAGAACTCAAAGCCCCCAGTAGCACGGGGGAAGGGGCCCAAGATATCGAGCCCCTAGACCGAAAAGGGCCAGGAGAGAGGGATTGTTTGGAGAGCTTGAGCTGGCTGATGTATGTTCTTTGAATGGAACTGGCATGCTTCACACTTTGTTACTAGCTCAGTTGCATCCTGGAGGGCAGTGGGCCAATAGAAGCCTTGCCGGAAAGCTTTGCCGGCAAGCGCTCTTGAACCTATGTGAGAACCACATGTGCCTCCATGTATTTCTGCCAACAGCTTCAGTCCATCTTCCCGGCAAATACGCTTCAATTTCACACCGTTTGGTCTCTTTCTGTATAGCGTGTTATCCACAAACTGATACATACTCGATTGGCGGGCTACTTTCTCAGCTTCTTCTTGCTCATCGGGAAGTTCTCCTATTTGAAGGAAATGAACTATCTGCTGTGCCCATGCCGGAGCCTGCGGTTCGACGACAAGGACTAAAGGCATTTCGTCAGCCCCGGGAGCGGTTGCCTCAGCAGCAAGAACCTGAGGTTCCACGCGAAGCTGCTGCTCACTGACAACTGTGTCGTTGTCTCTGGCAACCTTTTTGCCGGTGGTTTCAAGGAGCTATGTCGGAAAATACTTGCCGGTATTCAACTTCCTTCTCTTACTGGCCTACGTTGATGGAGTGACTGTTGGTTGATTCAAATGGGGCATAAAAGTCCCCGGTTCCACAGGTAGCTTTTGAGCAGCACACTTTGACAGGTAATCAGTGATGATGTTGTCCGCACGAGGGATGTGCTCTGTTTGCAACCCGTCAAAGTGTTCCTCCAATTTTCTTACTTCTTCCACATACGCTTCCATCAACGGGCCTTGGTAATCTTTGTTTACTTGCTTTACAACGAGCTGCGAATCACCGCGGACGATCAATTTCCTGATCCCAAGGTCCACTGCGATCCTAAGGCCGGCAAGGAGCCCTTCGTACTCAGCAGTGTTGTTTGTAGCTTGCTCCCTGGGAAAGTGCATTTGAATCACATACTTGAGGTGCTCTCCGGTGGGTGCGACAAGCAGCACTCCGGCACCGGCGCCTTGCAGCGAGAAGGCACCGTCAAAGTACATGATCCATTCTTTGGTTGTCTCTTTGCCGGGAAGAGCTGTTTCTTGAATTTCCTCGTCTTGCGTTGGTGTCCATTCTGTAATGAACTCCGCCAAGGCCCTGCTCTGAATGGTTGAGGTGCTTTCAAACTTAAGTTCAAAGCTTGACAGTTCCAACGCCCACTCCACTATCCTGCCAGTTGCCTCTGGATTTCTCAAGATGCGTTGCAACGGAAAGCGAGTGACGACAGTGATCTCATGTGTTTGGAAGTAGTGGCGCAGCTTTCTCGAGGCCATAAGAAGGGCGAAGAGCAATTTCTGCACCCCAGAGTATCTTGATCTAGCCCCCCTACAGAAGGGAACTTACAAAATACATGGGTCGCTGCACCACTTTTTTCTTCGGCACCACTTGTTGATTAGCTTCATTTGCCTACGCTGACCTTGCCGGAGAAGATTCCGGTTTGTCGCTGGACGGGCTTGTCGTGGATGCTTCCTCGTCATCGACTTCCCTCTGCGCCACTAATGCAGCACTAGCCACTTCATTTGTTGCCGCTACATATAGCAGCAACGGCTCTTGTGGTCTAGGTGCAACTAGTGTTGGCGCGGAGGAGAGGTATCTTTTCAAGTCCTGCAGCGCGGTCTCCGCTTCCGGAGTCCATTTCATCGGACCTGCCTTTTTCAAGATCTTGAAAAACGGCAAGGCGCCCTCAGCAGATCTCGAAATGAACCTACTCAAGGCAGCCACACAGCCGGCAAGACGCCGTACATCCTTGACGCTCTTTGGTGCTTGAATTTGCTCAATTGCTTTGATCTTGTTGGGATTTGCTTCAATTCCACGCTGAGATACAAAGAATCTGAGAAGTTTGCCGAATGGGACGCCGAACACACACTTCTCGGGGTTGAGCTTTAAATTGATCTTGCGCAAGTTCGCAAATGTTTCTTCTAAATCTTGAATGAGGGTTGATTTGTCTTTGGTTTTGACCAGTATATCATCCATATATGCTTCCACATTCCTGTGCAGCTGGGGCTCAAAACCAAGTTGGATGTAGTACACCTCTAACCAAACCTGCTGCTTCAAGCTTCTTGATTTCCTCGGCAATGAACTATTGCCGCTCCAAAGCTTGCTTCCTGACTTTTTGCTTGACGGGCCGAGCGTGGGGACAGACAGCAAGGTGGTGCTCAATTACCTCCCTGGGAACACCGGGGATGTCAGATGGTCGCCATGCAAACACATCGACATTCGCCCACAGGAAGGCAATGAGCGGGCTTTCCTATTTGCTGTCAAGGGTGGCACTGATGGTGAAGGTACCTTCAGTGCCGTCCTCCCTCGCCGGCACCTTTTTGGTTGCCGGTGAAGTAGCTTTGGACTTCTTACAAGTAGAGCACTCCGGCAAGTCCTCAACAGGCACGCAGCACTCCGAAGAGGCGCGCTTCCCGGAATCCTTGCCAGGGGTCTTGCCGGATTTCTTGTTTTCCTTTTTCTTGGCGGGAGCCGGCGCTTTGGCGGCCTCTGCTGCAACCGCATCTCTGTACATCTTATCGACGCAAATAACTGCATCTTTTTTGTCGGAGTTGATGGAAATGACACCCATTGGCCCTGACATCTTCAATGTATTGTAAGGATAGTGAGATGCTGCCATGAATTTTGCCAAGGCTGGGCGGCCAAGAATTCCATTGTATGGCAAAGGGATCTTGACAACGTCAAACACAATCTTTTGTGTTCTCTAGTTCAATTCCCCGCCAAACATCACCGGCAATGTGATCTTTCCCTTGGGCTGGCTTCTTCCCGGGTTTACTCCTTGAAATGTGCCTGTTTTCTCGAGCTCCTCGTCCGGAATCTACAGCCTCTTGATTACTTCTCGAGAAATCAAGTTTAGGCCGGCCCCACCGTCAACTAACATTTTCGTGACCTGGAGGTTGCGAATTGTTGGTGACAACAACAACGGCAAACACCCGACCACGGTTGTGCGATCAGGGTGATCCTCGGCATCGAAAATGATAGGCGTGTGTGACCACTTGTGTCGGGGGGATAACCCCCGGGTAGGCAAGCTGACCCGGAGCCCCTTTTCAAAAATGTCGGGGCAGCCCGTGCCCCTCCCCACCGGCTGGCCGTCCGGCCGGCTTCCCAACGCAAGCCGGCTAGGCCCGGCCCCGGGCCGGGTCCGGCTGTCCGCTAACCGGCTGACGACGGGTCAGCGGCCGTCCCATCGCTCCCAAGGACAAGACAGCCCTCCACGACGAGAGAGCGTGGCTATAGTGCAATCCGTCTCGGGAAGGCGCGACCGCAGAGCTGCCGACCCTGCTGACCGGGACGGCCAGCGTCAGCACCAGCGCGCCACTGCAGTCCCCACGACGTCAACCACTCCGTGACGCACCAGGCGACGGGCCACAGTGCCGACAAGCCGGCGGCCCCCGCAGCCGGCGGGGCCCAGCAGCCGGCGGACCCCACGGCCGGCTCTAGACGCCGACATCCGGGACCCACAGTATGCAATCTTACCAATGTAACCCTGGGGGGTTGAGCTATAAGACCCCCCAGGGGGCCTCCATGCACGGGGCGATCATCATCTGGGGTTCAGCTCAGTAGCAACACACACACACACACTCACATGAGAGGCAGAAGGGGGAGCTAGCCCCTTCTTCCTCCTCCGCCCAAACAGCTCCAGGAGCACCATTGTAACCTTTGAGCCTATCATCCCATTCGGCAGGACTAAGGGTGTTACCTCCCCGGAGGGCCCCGAACCTGGGTACGCCTTGTGTCTCCCGCACGCGCGTGCCAACCTCGCTTCCGGAACCCACCGGCGTCCTCACGCAGCCCCCCACTTTTAGCCATCTCATGGCATCTGCCGTGATTTCACCACGACAGTTGGCGCCCACCGTGGGGCTACTCGCGGCGTCGGCCGGAGTCAAGTTCTGGACGAGGCCCTTCACCAGCTCCGGCGAGCGCATTTCGCACGGCCTGGTCCGCACGCCTCGCGCGGCCAACCCGGTCGGCTGCGACGCTGCGCCTGGCGTGGACGCCGCCTGCCCCGCAGGCTACCTCATCGTCCCATTCGGCGCGCTACGCGTCTTCATCGCGCTCATTCCCGACGAGTACCCCAGCGAGGTACACAGCTTCGCCGACTCGCCCGTCCCCGTCGGCTGCGCCGTCTCCGATGACGTCGCGGCCCTCTGCCCCCGTGCGGAGGTGCTGACCATCGGCGCTAGCTCCGGCTCCTCGCGCAGCAAGGAAAAGGCCGCCGCGGCTGCCGCTACCGCGGCTGCGGCCCTGCCTCGCCGGGTCGACCCGCTTCGCGAGACGATCCGGAGCCTACAAGCCCCCATCACGCCATATGCCGACACAGCGGCCGCAGCGGCTCAGCTCAACGAGGACCGTCAGCATCTGCTGGTCGAGGCCACGGCGCTCGCGGCAACGTGGTGCCGGCTGGAGTCCGCCCAGCGAGAGTACAACAGCGTCCACGGCTTCACGCCAGCCGCCGCTGAGCCCAGCCGGGTCGCGGAAGTGCGGATCCGTGGGGGCATGATCGGCCATGCGCTAGGCACAGGCCGGCCTGTGTATGACACCCCCGTCAAGAACATGCGCGCGGCGTAGGCGGCCATGGCGGATCTCGAGTTCCTGGAGGGCGAGGTGCTGCTGCAGAAGCAGCAGTAGCGCATCCGCAACCTCATCACCGCGGCGAACGAGCAGCAGAAGCGCTTCAACCCGGCCCAGCCATCCGCCTCCGCTTCAGGAAACACCGCAAACCAGGAGAGGGCCCTTCGGGAGACGCAGCAGGTGTCTTCTCCTGACAGCAGCGCCAGCCGCTCTGGCCGACGCCGGGCAAGCCGGAGCCATTACAACCGTGTCACGACAGCTGGCGACGGCATTGCCGACGAGACTGCCGGCAACGACCGGGTCCAGCAGCCGAAACTTCCTCCCCCGCCGCCTCGACGGCCTCGGTCGGCTTCCGCTGGCGCGGTGCCACGCGGCCCCGTCGCGAGCCGGCTGGGCCCCCGCGAACCCTACGACGAAACCGATGCTTGCCACCGCATCGACCGGCTGGCGCGGTCCACGCTTCTTGAGGAGGAGAGCTCTGTTGGCCCCGCCTGCTTCGACCCCGCATCCGCGAAGAGCCCTTCCCCAAAGGGTTCACGCTGGCCCGCGACACCCCCAAGTACAGCGGCATCACCAAGCCGGAAGACTGTCTAACTGACTACACCACGGCTGTCGGCATAGCCGGCGGCAACAGGCGCGTGGCGGTCCGATACGTCCCCCTCATACTGCTCGGCTCGGCCCGGACATGGCTTAACAGCCTGAGGGCCGGCAGCGTCAACTCCTGGTTGGACTTCGAGGATGCATTCGTACGCAACTTCACCAGCACGTACAAGCGTCCGGGTCGGCCTCGCCGCGACTTGCTCAAGCACCGCCTGATGTGTGACGAGCCGGACACCCTGGCGGAGCTCCTGGCGGTGGCGGACAAGTACACCACGGCCGACTCCGTAATGCGTGTAAAAATCACCGTCGACGCAGACGGCAAGCCGGTCCCGGTCCAGCTGGCCACCCCAAAGCCGGCTGGTGAAACCAACCTGCGCCGGCAAGACAACAACAACAACAAGCGGAAGGCCGAGCAGCCGGCTCCTCGCAACAGCAACCAGCAAGTGGCCGCCGTGGCGGAGGCACAGCCGGCAGAGCAAGGCGGCGTCAAACGCCAGCGCACCGGCAAGATGGCCTGGCAGCCCAAATTCTCCTTCGAGCAGATGCTGGATGCCCCCTGCAAGCATCACAGCGGCGCGAAGCCATCCACGCACACGCTCCGGAACTGCAGCATCACACAGCGCCTGATGCGTGGCGATTTCCCACCACCACCGCCCGGTCCAGACCCGCAACTCCCGCCGCCTCCTCCACCACCTCCGGCAGCCGGCGCCCTCGCCAACAACCCCTACCCTCAGCAGGACACGGCCTACGTCGTCTTCACCAGCGAAGGCGACGACAAGCACAGCAAGCGCAAGTACCAGCACGAGGTGAACGCCATCATCCCCCCGGTCCCCCGGTACATGCACTGGTCCGACCGTCCCGTCAGCTGGACCCGGGAGGACCACCCGGCCGTGATGCCCACGCCGGGTGTCTATGCGCTTGTCCTCGACCCCACCTTCATCGCCGAGAAGCGCACCTACCACTTTTCGTGGGTGCTGATCGATGGTGGCAGCAGCATCAACATCCTCTACCGCGACACCATGGTAAAGCTCGGCATCGAGGAGGGCCAACTGCAGCCCACCCAGATGGTGTTCCACGGCATCGTGCCGGGCGCCTCATGCTCGCCCATTGGCCGGGTGTGGCTGGACGTGCTGTTCGGCACCAGCGCCCACTTCCGCCACGAGCCGATCTGGTTCGAGGTGGTCAACCTCGCCAGCCCCTACCACGCGCTTTTGGGCTGGCTCGACATGGCCAAGTTCATGGCGGTTCCCCACTACGCATACCTCAAGATGAAGCTGCCGGGTCCCAAGGGCATCATCACCATCACCGGCGACTACAAGAAGTCCCTGGAGTGCGCCAAAGCTAGCTCTAAGTTGGCCGAGTCGCTTGTCATCGCCGAAGAGAGGCGCCAGCTCGACAGTCTCGTCGCACTGGCTGGCGAGCAGCCGGTCATGCCGGCCCAGCTCAAGCAGCCGGCCGATGAGGGGTCCTTCAAGCCGAACAAGGGCACAAGGAAAGTTTCGCTCAAACCGGCCAATCCCAACTCCAGCGAGTACGTCGTCGTGGGCTCCGACCTCGACAGCAAATAGGAAGGCGACCTCGTCGACTTCCTCCGTGAGAATCGGGATATCTTCGCATGGTCCCCTAAAGACATGCCGGGTGTTCTGAGGAAGTTCGCCGTGCACAAACTCCACGTCCAGCCAGATGCCAAGCCGGTCCGGCAGCCGCTACGCCGCTTCTCCGAGGAGAAGCGAAGAAACATTGACGAAGAGATCGCCCGGCTGCTCAAAGCCGGGTTCATCATGGAAGTGTTCCATGCCGAGTGGCTAGCCAACCCGGTCCTCATCCTGAAGAAGAACGACACTTGGCGCATGTGTATCGACTACACCAGCCTGAACGAGGCCTGCCCCAAGGACCCGTTTGCCCTACCCCGGATCGACCAAGTCATCGACTCCACCGCCGGCTGCGAGCTCCTGTCCTTCCTGGACGCGTACTCCGGCTACCACCAGATCAAGCTGGACCCAGTGGATGCCCTCAAGACATCCTTCATCACCCCCTTCGGGGCGTATTGCTACATCACCATGTCGTTCGGCTTGAAGAACGCCAGCGCCACCTTCCAGTGCTGCATGCAAAAATGCCTCCTGCCTTAGATCGGCCGGAATGTGCACGTCTATGTCGATGACATCGTGGTGAAGTGTGGCACCCCGGCTCAGAGAGACCGGAACACCCCGTATTACAGCCCAGAGATCAAATCTTCTGGAATACGGCACTGCTTGGCATAGAAAAAATCAGCTCTTTATTACAAATAAGACAGGAACAAGGGTTCTGAAGGCACAAAGGTTACAGGGGCACGGCGACATTTCGCCTGCTAAGGTAGTTCTATGCTAGCAGCGGAACAACGACGACGGTGATGAACTCCACTCCACGGGGACTCTGGCTGGGACGCATCCTAGAGCGCAACCTCGGAATCCTCGACAAGCAAGCAATCACAGCATCACCTGCAATCTGGCATGACACGACAGGTTAGTACTTTGAATGTACTCGCAAGCTCACAGCAACCAAAGCAATCAAGACATACAACATCATGGCATTTACAGGTTAATCATCAAAGATGAACACGATACTACAAGAACAACATGAGCATGGCAACAACATGGGCATGGCATGTACATATAATTCATGATATGAACAGGATGATACTAGCACTAGCATGCAAGGGGTCGACGTTTAAGGTCTCATGGACCAACTTACTCTGCTCGGAGGTTATCTCGTCACCACCTTAGGTATCATTCTTTCTTACCGTCGTGATCATCACACGATCACCTCATGATCAACCATCATCAAGAATACCATCGTGGTCATCTCGTGGCCACATAAGGATCAACCAACTTCTTTCCTCATCGAACCGGGGTTGTTATTATCCAGGTTATTATTTCTGTTGACCCATAGTGTGGCCTACTACGAACTGTGTCCATGACCGAGGACGCGGCTATCGATAGATTATACACTCTGCAGAGGTTAGTACACTGTACCCACACCACGGAACTCATGGCCTCGTGCTCCCATTCGGGTGGACCAACGACATTCCGACAAAACCAATCTATTGCATGACACTCTCCCGGCCACTCCGACAAACTCCCCTTTGGGCTATGTCCTGGGTGACCCCGGTGCCAACATGTGACACCCGCCACCTCTGTGGCTGCCACCGTCGTGGCCAAACATAAACATCGTCCCAAACGGGGACCTTGGATATCCATACAACTCGGGCCTTCAAGGCTATGGCCGCCTACCTGATCAGGGTAGCGCGCACCCATAACCTTCCCTAGTAGGAGGCACCGGTGAGAGGCATGACAATAGACCGCATTAGGGCCACCCATATGGCAAGTGTGGCTGCACCGGTTAGCTCGATTCGGTGGCACCATGACTCAGCCAACAGATTTGTTCAAGTTCGATTAATGTGAGGTTCAACTTGAATGGTGATGAGCTGAGTCATAACAACATAATGAAATAACAATGCATATGAGCATCATATCAGTGTAACCATGGATGGGCAACATAACCATTTAACATCATTACATCAACGATGATATTTTTTTTATTCTACTAGATGCAAATGAGCATAGCATAACGATGATCACGAATATCACAAGTATTTTCATATTAAACCATAACTACTCATGTGAGCATATCAGTATCACTAGCATCGGAAATGATTACAAGAATAAAACATGATAAGAATATCATTAGCAATTAATCATATCACTTACTAGATGAAAATGACCATGGCATAAGCATAGACATGGATTCACAAGCATATACATAGTATTCACAAAATAAATAAAGTAGCAAACACTTATTAAATATTCAAGTGTAAACCATGGCTATTGCAATGCCATCATGCAAGTGGATGTTGTGGCTTGCCTGGGGGTGAAGGATTCACCGGGAAGAAGTGCGAGGCACTCGCGGAAAGAATAGCCGGAAAAGTTTCCCTCTCGGCAGAGCAGTTTTAAGGGCAGGGGCAAAATGGTCATTTTCACAGTGTGACAACCTCATGAAAATGATACCATCAGAACGGGCTCGGCGAACTGAGATCGTGGGCTTTGGAATCACCTGATTCGGAGTCACGGTCGCGAAGTTACGGCCGTTCATTCGTTAGGCAGAAAAAGAATTAAAAACTGTCCATTTCTGCTGTTAACGGACGAACGTCCGCAATTTAGAGGTTTCGGCCGGCGGCTGGAGATAGGAAGCGCACTTTCTGAAATACGCTTCCAGAACAATGAAAACATATCCCACCCCAAAGTGGTGACAGAATACGCTTCCTGAAGGCGAAAACGTATTTTTGAAAATATGCTTTCACTTAAGAATACGCTGGCCCGGGGTTAAGCCGCTGACGAGGGGGTCCCGCGTTGACTTTGCTATCTCTCCTGGCTCCCTTCTTCCTCCTCGCGTTGGGACAGAGGGAGGGCGAGGTAGAGGTGCGGCCGCCGCTGGCCCCGGCGCCACCGGCCACCTCCGGCCGAGGCCCGGCCACTGGCGAGCTCAGGAAGAGGCACCGCGCCTGTCTGGCCTGGTCACGGACGCCGAGGAGGGCCGAGGCAACTGCGGCTTGGGGCACCCGCGGACGAGGCCGTCTGCCAAGCTCGGGCACGCGGCCACAGGTGCCCTAGGGATCCAGCGAGGAGATGAGAGAGGTTGTGGAGTCTAGGAGAGGGCCCTGGTGAGGTCAGGAGGGAGAGCAGGAGCTCGGATAGCTCGAATTTGAGCGGAGCCCGTGGCGGCCATGGCGGCCGTGGGAGGGGCAGAGGAGCTCCCCGAGCTAAACGAAGCGGCTAGGAGGGGGTTTGGGGAGTGCAGGAGGCGAGAGGTGAGGAGAGACGCGACCGGGGAGGGCTATATATAGCCGTGGCAACGATGCCGTGCCCGGACGACGACGGGAGCGTGCGGTGGATGCTTCTGGCACGACCGCGTGCGCGCGCACATGCGCGGAGGGGGAGAGAGGTCTAGGGGAGGTGCATTCGGTGCTGGGATGCTACGGGGAGGAAGAAGACAAGGGCAAGGCGACGACGGCCACGGGCATCTCGGTGCGGCGTGGCTCGCCGGAGAGGAAAGAGGAAGGGGAGAGGGGTCTAGAGAGGTGGCGTGGACGCAGGAGAGTGGGTGCAACGCAGAGGACATGCCGCGGTGTCCCGAGGATGGCGTTTGGGCGGCGGCAGAGGGACCTGAAGTCCATAGCACGCTTTCGGCGCGCCAGGCAGCGTGGTCACCACGTGCACAGGCGCACGCGGTGCGCTCTAGTCATCAACAGGATGTCTAGCGTGTAGTCCCTCCTAAGTGGGACCTATCTGAAGTGATAAATCGAAGAAACGCACTGTGGGTTGATGGGAGTGATCAGAGAAAGTTTGTTGTTGCAAACTTAGGCATGAAGTAGTGATCAAATGGTATGAGATAAGGTCTAACCATGATGTCACAGAGGATTACGGTAGGAAGGACTATGAGCCTGTGGATTTTTAAGAGATTTGGACCAGTATTTAACATAGTTGCTTTACAACTACAAAAACTGGTCCAGAAGCTAGATCAGGAAGTAGCACTCGCATGGTTGCTTGGGTTGAGCTGAAAACTTGTGGAGTATGATCATTTGGGCATATGAAGGTACCATAAAAATTTCATCCCATTTGGATAAGTATAAATGGCACTTCCTTCACAATGCTCCTCACAGGACAGAAACTTGGTAGAATTTTGTGGGAAAAATGGCTTGGCAAAATGATGTGAATTTTGGCATGCTCAAATTATATAGGGATATTTAGGTCTTGGATTATTTTCTGATTTTATGAAGCAATATAAAATATAGTTGCTTCACAACCTGAAATTGTGACCGGAAACCGAGATTTGAAGGTGTGCTCACATAGATTGTTGGATGGAGATGAAATTTTGTGGAGAGTAATTATTTAATCATATAAATGATCTACCAAAATTTCAACTCATTTGGATTAGCCTAGCTAGTACTTCTTTCACAAAGCTTCTCTCTGGCCAGAAACTTTGGAAGTTTGCTGAGGAAGATTTACTACGCAAATGAAGTTGAATTTGGCATGTGGAAATTATTTGGATAGGAAAGAGTGCCCAAAAATTTTGAGGGTAATCAAGAAAATATAAATAGCACTTCCTTCACAAAGTGTCAATCTGGACAGAATGGAAAATGAATATTCCTGAATTATTTTTGAACTAGGAAAGGATGGATTTTGGCATATTTGTGGAAGATATGATCCAAAGAATTTATGAGAATTTTTTGGGAATTTTTGGAATGGCAAAAATATAGGTTGCTTCACAACCTAGGGCAAACAGGGTTATTCCTTTAATAGAAAAAGGAATATTCCCAAGGAATACAATTAGGGTTGGGCTAAGATGGAAATGACGTGGCCTTGGGATAGGTTTGAGAATGACAAGCCACTTGGAAGTGGCAGGAGAGAAGATCTCCCCAGGTTTTAAGACCACATAGCCACGGAAAAAGGCACTCCAAATAAAAATTCGAAGAAATCCAAAAGAAAAAGAAAGGGCCAAAAATCGGGGTGTTACATGAAGACCAAGCAGCACCTCACCCTCCTCGAGGATCTCAGGGAGACGTTTGCCAATCTGCGCCAATTCCAGATCAAGCTCAACCCGGAGAAATGCCTTTTCGGCGTACCAGCCGGCCAACTCCTTGGTTTCCTCGTCTCGGAGCGTAGCATTGAGGCCAATCTGGAGAAGATCAAGGCCATCGACCGCATGCGCAAGCCGGCTCGGCTGCGCGATGTCCAGAAGTTCACCGGCTGTTTGGCCTCTCTCAGCCGGTTCGTCAGCCGGCTGGGGGAGAGGGCCCTGCCCCTATATCAGCTGATGAAGAAGATGACGCCATTCGAGTGGTCCAACCAGGCGGACGAAGCTTTCCGCGACCTCAAGCGCATGCTCTCCACCACGCCCGTCTTGGCCGCGCTGGCTGAGAAGGAGCCGCTCCTGATGTACATCGCGGCAACCATCCGCGTGGTCAGCGTGGTGCTGGTGGTAGAGCGCCCCGAGGAAGGCAAGGCACAGCCGGTCCAGCACCCTGTGTACTACCTATGCGAGGTCCACTCCACCTCCAAGCAGAACTACCCCCACTACCAGAAGATGTGCTACGGCGTGTACTTGGCCGCCAAGAAGCCGAAGCAGTACTTCCAGGAGCACGCCATCACCGTGGTGAGCACGGCCCCCATCGGCGAAATCATGGGATGCCGGGACGCCTCTGGCCGGATCGCCAAATGGGCCATCGAGCTAGCCGGCCACACCATCCTCTACGAGCCTCGCACCGCCATCAAGTCGCAGGCGTTGGCCGATTTCCTCATCGATTGGGCGGAGACCCAATACTTGCCGCCGGCTCCCGACGCAACGCACTGGCGCATGCACTTTGACGGCTCGAAGACGGCCTCTGGCTTGGGAGCCGGCATCGTGCTCTCCTCCCCCAAGGGCGACCGGCTGCGCTACGTGCTTCAAATCCATTTCGCCGCCTCCAATAACGTCGCCGAGTACGAAGCCATCGTCCACGGCCTCCGGCTGGCCAAAGAAATCGGCATCCGGTGCATCCTCTGCTTCGGCGACTCCGACCTGGTGGTCCAGCAAGTCTCCGGCGAGTGGGACGCCAGGGACTCCAACATGGCCAGCTACCGCAACCTGGTCTAGCAGATGACCGGCAGCTTCGACGGCTGCGAATTCCTCCATGTCCCCCGAAACGAGAACGAGGCGGCGGACACTCTAGCCAAGCTTGGCTCCAGCCGGCAAGCGATCCCAACCGGCGTCTCCCTCGAGCACCTGCGCAAACCATCCATCAAGCCGTCTCCGGATTCGGAGTCCATCTTCGTCCCGGCCGACCCAACAGTCCCTCCCTCTGTCTCGGGGACTGCCGGCTCCGGCTTGGGGACCGCCATCCCAGCCCCGGGGGCTGCCGTCTTGGACCCAACCCCCGGGGCTGCCGCCTCTGGCTCGGGGACTCCCAATGCCACCCCGGGGACTGCCATCCCGATCCCGGGGGCTGCCACCTCTCACCCAGCCCCGGGGGCTGCCGTCTCCGGCTCGGGGGCTGCCGGCTCCAGCTCGCCGCCTCCCGACCCGGCCAAACCCGCGCAAGTGGCCGTCCTCACGGTGCTGGAGGCGCCGTCTTGGGCCCAACCGATCCTCGCTTTCCTGGCAAGCGGCGAGCTCCCGGCGAACGAGGTCGAGGCTCGGCAGGTGCAGCGCCGGGCCTCCGCCTACAACATCATTAACCGCGAGCTCGTCAAACGCAGCACAACCGGCGTCTTCCAGCGATGCGTCGAGACGGCCAGGGGCCTCGAGATCTTGCTCGACATCCACCAGGGCGAGTGCGGGCACCACGCCACCTCCCGGTGTCTGGTGGCCAAAGCATTCCGCCACGGCTTCTACTGGCCAACTGCGCTGAAGGACGCCGAGGAGCTGGTCCTCAAGTGCAAGGGCTGCCAGCACTTCAAGG
The DNA here is from genome assembly GCA_039707655.1 of Elymus sibiricus. NCBI lineage: Eukaryota > Viridiplantae > Streptophyta > Magnoliopsida > Poales > Poaceae > Elymus > Elymus sibiricus. The sequence goes on along the minus strand of CM077670.1, from coordinate 83,675,040 downwards.
CCCAGACCCACCAGCCGGCTGCAGCTCTCCAGACCATCCCCATCGCATGGCCCTTTGCCGTTTGGGGCCTCGACATGGTGGGACCCTTCAAAACCGCTCGTGGCGGCATGACGCACCTCCTGGTGGCCGTCGACAAGTTCACCAAGTGGATCGAGGCAAGGCCGATCAAGAAAGTCGATGGCCCCACAGCCGTCAAGTTCATCAAAGACGTCGCTATCCGCTATGGCGTCCCCAACAGCATCACCACTGATAACGGCACCAACTTCGCCAAAGGCGCGCTGGCGCTACTGCTCCGTCTCCGGCATCCGGCTTGACGTGGCCTCCGTCGCACACCCTCAGTCCAACGGCCAGGCGGAGCCGGCAAACGGCCTCATCTTGGCCGGCATCAAGCCGCGACTCGTCGAGCCGCTTATGCAATCACCGGGCAGCTGGATCGACGAGCTGCCGGCCATCCTATGGAGCCTTCAGACCACCCCCAACCGCTCAACCGGCTTCACCCCATTCTTCCTCGTCTACGGGGCCGAGGCGGTCATCCCCACGGATCTCGAGTTCGACTCGCCTCGGGTCACCCTGCACACGGAAGTGGAAGCCGAAGCAGCACGCGAAGATGGCGTCGACCTGCTAGAGGAGGCGCGCCTGCTGGCCCTCAGTCGGTCAGCCATCTACCAGCAGAACCTACACTACTACCACAACAAGAAGATCAAGCCCCTCACTTTCCGTGAGGGCGACCTCGTGCTCTGGCTAATCCAGCGAACAGCCGGCCATCACAAGCTATCCTCCCCATGGGAGGACCCCTTCATCATCCGCAAGGCCTTGCGCAACAACGCGTAGTACCTCATCGACGCGCAAAAGCAAAACAAGCGCAAGAGAAACGCCTCCGGCGAAGAGATGGAACGCCCCTGGAACGCGGAGCTCCTCCGTCCGTTTTACAGTTGAACCATGTATGTATGTATGTATCACTACCCCTTTTGGAAGTTAATGAAAGCAGCAGGTCCCCCGAACGACACTCGAGGGCTACCTTTTCATCTCTACCAAGTTCTTGCGCACTTTACCGAATTCGCCTCCCTCCCACCGGGTCGGCACGGCTGGCTCAGGGGCTCAGGGGCTCGCCGGCTAGCCCGCGCCGCGTTCTCCTCAATCCGGCCAGTAACGTGCGCACCGCCAAGGCCCTCTCTCTGCCATAAGCCATAGACCGGCTCCCGGCTGTTCAAAGCTGGCAAGAGCCAAAGGCTGCAAGCGTCCTCGCGCGAAAAACGGCTAAGTACAAACGACCGGCTCGGCCAACCCGGCCCTTCTCCCTTCACCCTCGGCTGCACAGACCGGCTGCGCTCCAGCCGGCTTCGCCGCCTGCAGCCAGCCGGCCCAGTGGGTGTTTCGCTTGCGCTCAAATCCTAAGGCCTAAGTACTAATCGCTCTCTTCCGAGTCCGGCTCCCCGTCCCAGCTACAGAACGGCTCCCGGCTGTCCGGCTGGCGGGGAGGAGGACTAAAGGGGGAGTGAACAAGAAAACGGCTAAGGGAAAAGAACAAAAGCGAAACCGCCAGACGGCAGGCACAAGCATACAAGAGACAAACATGCATCTATATATACAGCAAGGCCCGCGGCCAGTAGTCCATTACATTAAACTCACACCCCCCCAGTGGGTGGATCTGCCGGCTAACAAAAGTTTCAAGTTTAAAAGAAAGAGATACAGGACACTAAAACACCCTAGGCGGCGGCCTCGTCGGCGTCACATGGCGCCGGATCCTCCGTGGTGGCGGTGTCCTCCAAGTCGGCGGCGTCGTCATCCGCGCCGGTTCCTGTCTTGCCCGAGCTCCCCTCCGGGTCCTCGAGCACCAGACCGAAGTCGTCGGCGGGTAGCTCCACGCCGTCCGACGCCCGCTCCGGCACAAACTCACCGTGCGGGGTGAACAACGCGATATCGCTGGCCCGCACGGCGATCGGCGTCGCCCGCTCCACCAGGTCTGCCTCCGCCCCGGCCCTCCGCGCCTGCAGCCGGTCCAGGCGGATGCCCGGGTACCAGGACACCATGAGCCCAAGCACCATCTCCGCGTCGGCTCGGGCCGCGGATGCCCTCCATGCGCTAAGACGCGCCGCGCTGGCCTCCAGCCAACGCGCCAGAGGGCTCACGGTGGTCGGCACCACTGCACCCGGCCAGAGGGCGCCGCCATCGACAAACCGGCTTCGAAAAGCCGGTTCATGTCGCGATCCACCGCCTCCAAGCGGTCCTTGGCGGCCACCATGATCTCTGCCACCGACCAGGCGGCATACTCCTTGATGCGGCCCCAACCGCCATCTGCTCTTGCCGGTGAGCGCTCGCCGCCCCCTCGGCCGTCCCTTGGGTCTCGGGGCAGACCCCTGGAAAAGAAAGAGAAGAATGATCAAAAGGCCGAAGGGCGGAAAACAGAAAGAAACGAAGACGCAAACAAGAGACACTTACGCGTGAGGAGTTCGTCGATATACAACGCCTCCTGCAGCGCCTCCCGCTCCCTCGCCGCCAGCGCGTTGGAACTGCGGTCGCGGTCCGCCTTGAGCTGGGCGACCTCCTCGGCGACCTTCTTCGCCTCCTCCTCCTGCCGCGCCGCCGCTTGACGGCGCTCCTCGGCGAGCCGGTCCAGCTCGGCCTTATGGGCCGCGGCCGCCTCGTCCCTCTCCCGGACTGCCCGGGCCGCCTCCTCCTGCAGCCGGTCGCGCTCCGTGGCCACCTGGTCACGGAGCTGGCCGGCTTCCGCCAGCCGGCGCCGGAGCCCCTCCATCTCCGCTGGGTCAACGGCGGCGGCTGCGCATCCGGATCCGGATTCCGGTCAGAAGCCGGACGAAAAAGTGAAACAAGATGCAAAAGAAGATCCGACCCGGCTACTGTGCAACCGGCCCGGATCTCAGGGGCTATACCGAGTGGGAGCGCTGGCGCGCCCCCACTGGAGGAATGCAAGAAAAAAAGTTCAAAAAAATACCTCTGGCCTGGCGAAGCTCCCCCTCCTTGGCCGCCAGCTGGTCCCTGGTCGCGCGGTACCGGCCCAGGAGGCGGTTGTACGCCGCCACCCGCTGGTCGTAGATGGACTACAAGGAAGGAAAAGTCAGCACACAGACGCCTGAGAAGGCCCGACCCGCCTGCTGCGTAGCCGGCCCGGGGCTCGGGGGCTACACCCAGTGGGTGCGCTGATGCGCCCCCACTGGAAAGCGACCAAGCCGGTCAAGAAGAACAAAGAAGAAACGAGACGCGAGAAAAGCACGAAGGGCAGGTGAACTTACCGCGAAGGTCTGCTCCAGCTGTTGCAGCCGGCCGCTCTCCGCCTGGGTGAAGCTCTGCCACTGGCTGCGGTGGTTGGCGATCTGCAGCCGCAAGGAGTCCACCACCACATCCAGTTCGCTCCGGGGGGCGCCGCTTGTCGCCTCGCTGGAGCTCGCCGCCCAGGCCCGCTGCGGCAGAACCGCGGACCCGGCGCTGGTCCCGCTGCCGGCCGGCCTCAGTTCGAGGCTGCGGCCCGCGGCCCGCGGCTCCGCCGTCACCAGGGCGCGAGAGCTCCCTGGCGTGGTCTCTATCCTTGGGGGCGGCGCTCCTCCTCCGCCCGGCACGGCCTTCGGCTCGCGGTCCCCTCCGCCTCCGGCCCCGTCGGCCGGGTCGACAGCCGGCGGCACCTCCTGGTCGGCCGTCGGGTCAGCCTCCGGCTCATGGTTACCAGATTCGCCGTAACCGGCTGCTTCCTTGGCGGCCGCGCGGGCATCCGCCTCCGCCCGGCGGGCCGGGTCGTGCACCGCTTTGGAGCGATGCTCCGCAACCGACGACGGTGGTGGCGACGACGCCATCCACTCCGGCCACGCGGCCTCCTCCGCGACCCACCGCCGCCTCGCCACGACCTCGGCCACGGCGTCGCCCTACGCCTTGGCCGACGCCTCGGCCATCTCCTTCACGGCCTCGGCCCGGGCCCTCCAGGCATCCCGCTCGGCGTCCTCCAGGGTGGAGCCGGATTGGCGGGCCGCGACACCTCTTCGGTGGTCTCCGCCACCACTCGCTCCACGGCGCCGCTCCGGCCCCGCCGCTGGTCGGCCTCCTCCGCGGCTGCCGCTGCCGTGGCCGCCTCCGCCAGCTCGAGCGCGTTCCTGGACGGTGCACGAGGTAGATGAAGAGGAGGAAAGGAGAAGAGAACAACATCAACAGTGGCAAATAATGCAACAACTCAACCACAAAAGAAAACTTACCCTATGGCCACAGAACCGCTCGCGTCGGGCCCGCTGACGGCGCCATCCGGCGCGCCTTCTTGGCGGACCTCTTCATGGTGCCCGTCTGCGCCGCAGCGGGACGCTTCGCAGCCTGCCGCGCCTCGACCGGCTGCTTCCCGTGCGGCCGGCTTGAGCCCGCCGGCTCCCCGGTCGCCCTCCTCTGCCGCCCCCTGGGGGCGGCCCCGTCGCCCGCCTCCACTTCCTGAGGAGCTGCATTGCCCGTCCCGTCCTCGTCATCTTCGTCGTCATCCGGCCACTCGCGCAAAACATCCGGGATCAGAGACTTACTGGCTTGAGTGGAGCCGCCAGCTTCCGCGTCCGCGAGGCGCTCCTCGCCGCCTTCGGCTCCCGCGTTGCCGTCCTCCTCATCCTCCAGGTCCGATTCGTCCCGGTCCGGCTATAGAACCATGGGACTCGGGCCGTCATGCACCAGCTGGCTCGGAAAGCGCTGCAACCGGCCCAGGGCGTCAGGGCGCATGAGGAGGGTGGACGTCGAGAAGAACAGAGACCAGAGACTCACCGCTGGCGCCGGGGCATCCCGGCTGTACGGGTCCTTGCCAAACCGCCACTCCTTCACCTTGAGCCCGGCGGCGGATACGTCGTTGACGCGCACGGTGATCTCCTCCGGCGTCAGCTCCTTCGTCGACAGCCAGCAGGGATTGCGCCGGCCGCTCATATCACAGATCCGGTGCGGCCACCGCTGCAGCGGCAGCACCCGGCGCCCGATGAAGGCGGCGATGAGGTCCACGGCGGTGAGCCCCTCGCGGTCCATCATCTCCTTGACCCGGCGGCAGATTCCCAAGATCTCCGCAGACGGGCTCTTCGGGTTGTGCCCCCAGTTTAGCTTCTCGGCCGGGGGCACGTCGACAAAGGTAGGGAGGTTGATGCGGTCGTTGGCCGGGTCCGTGTTCTTCACGTAGAAGAAGGACTTCTGCCACTTCTTGGCGGAGTCCTCGAGTGGCAGCTTCGGGAAGGGGACCGCCGTCCGGGTAACCGGCACGGCCGCCCCGCACTCGGACATGACGCCAGCGGATGCCCCTTGCTGCTTGAGGTAGAACATCCGGCACAATAACTCCATGTACGGGAGGAGGCCGACGTAGCCCTCGCACAGCGTTGCGAAGCCGGCGAGCTGCAGGATGGCGTTCGGCCCCAGGTGATGCCTGAAGAAGACGCTCGCGGGAAGCCCGAGCCCGCGGAGGAAGTGGGTGTAGAACACCACCACTTCGCCGTTCCGCGGCGCCGGTGCCACCTCCTCGCCGGGCGCGCGCGCCTCCACCTCCGCCACCGGCGGCAGCCGCCGCGTGCGGCGAAGGTAGTCGATATCATCGTCGGTGACCACTGACCCCTCCCAAGAACCATTCGGTGGCGCCATTGGCAAGAGCGGGAGAGGCGCGGTCGAAGGAGAAAGGAAGCGGCGGCGGTGGAGCGAAGAAAGGACGGCCGCGCGAGGGTCGCAGCACGGTGCGGTGGCAGCTCTAGTGGGCAATAGCGCGCGGGCGACGGCGTACGGCGGTGGTGTGCGCAAGAAGGAAGATGGGGAGGCAGAGACGAAGCAACGGGCGGGGGCAGAGGAGCGAATGCCTCGGCTCTCCCCCTCCCTTCCCATTTAAAGACCCCGGTGGAACGTGGGGGAGTGGGATCATTTGCGCCCACGGTCCCCACTCCCCCGCAATGCACGGGCGCATTAAGGCATGCCTTAACTGCCGCAAGAATCCCAACAGGCACGTGCGGCCGCAGTAAATCCCGCGCGCGGGCCGAGGCCGCGGCCTAGTGGGACCCAGCCCACCGCGACGACCCATCGCGCGCGTGGCCTGGCAGGCCTGTTCGGCCGCTGGGCTGCACGTGGCGGGGTTTCGTCTGGCGACTGGCGCGCTCCCCCGTATCGACTGGACCAGCCGGCCGAACCGTTCGGACCCCGGCGCAATCAAGTGCCTCAACTCGGCTCCCGGCAGCTGGCGAACGGCAGCCTCAAGCCGGCACTTCCTCGCCACACAACCGTGCTCCTTCAGGGAGGGGATAAGCTGCAAAGCCTCCCCCGCTTGGAGCCGGCGAGCCTTTATAGCTTCGGGGACTACTGTCGGGGGGATAACCCCCGGGTAGGCAAGCGGACCCGGAGCCCCTTTTCAAAAATGTCGGGGCAGCCCATGCCCCTCCCCGCCGGCTGGCCGTCCGGCCGGCTTCCCAACGCGAGCCGGCTAGGCCCAGCCCCGGGCCGGGTCCGGCTGTCCGCTAGCCGGCTGACGATGGGTCAGCGGCCGTCCCATCGCTCCCAAGGACAAGACAGCCCTCCACGACGGGAGAGCGTGGCTACAGTGCAATCCGTCTCGGGAAGGCGCGACGACAAAGCTGCCGACCTTGCTGACCGGGACGGCCAGCGTCAGCACCAGCGCGCCACTGCAGTCCCCACGATGCCAACCACTCCGTGATGCACCAGGCGATGGGCCACAGTGCCGAGCAGCCAGCGGGCCCCGCAGCCGGCGGGCCCCACGGTCGGCTCTAGACGCCGACATCCGGGACCCACAGTACGCAATCTTACCAATGTAACCCTGGGGGGGTCAAGCTATAAGACCCCCCAGGGGGCCTCCATCCACGGGGCGATCATCATCTGGGGTTCAGCTCAGTAGCAAGACACACACACACACACACACACACACACACACACACACACTCATAGGAGAGGCAGAAGGGAGAGCTAGCTCCTTCTTCCTCCCCCGCCCAAACAGCTCTAGGAGCACCATTGTTACCTTTGAGCCTATCATCCCATTCGGCAGGACTAGGGGTGTTACCTTCCCGGAGGGCCCCGAACCTGGGTACGCCTTGTGTCTCCCGCACGCGCGTGCCAACCTCGCTTCCGGAACCCACCGGCGTCCTCACGCAGCCCCCCACTTTTAGCCATCTCATGGCATCTGCCGTGATTTCACCACGACAACTTGAGTGGCTTTTGAGAGCCCATTGCCGGTTCTGCCGCATTAACCTCACGTGCCCACTGCTTAAGTTGGTGGTGAGAGGAGTGCAAAGATGCTCCTCCGTCGACGCACATGGCCTCAGTTGCCTTCTGGAACTCTTGTTCACTGGACTCTCCGTCGTCCTCTTCTTCTTCACTTCCATCATCTCCCTCTTTCTTTTCGCGGCCTCTATCAGGCTTCTCTTTCTGCTGCTTGGCCTTGCCACGGCGGCCTCCTCGACCACCACGACCCTTTTTGCCGGACCCACCGGCACCATCTTGACCCTTCTCTTTGTCACGTTTCTCATATTCAGCATTCTGTTTCTCAACAAGGTGCTCGACTTGTCGGCACTCTTGGAGATCATGGCCCTTGGTTCGGTGAATCTTGCAGTACGGCCCATCGGGTTTGCCGGCCTTCTCGTTTGCCGCCGCCTCCTGGCAAGCGGCGCATACAGCTGCCTCCTTGCCGGAGTTCTCAGTCTTAGCTTTCTTGGCGGACTCAGAGTTGCCGGAGCCCTCGACGGCCATAACAGTTTTTCCTTTGCGCTTCCTGTTGTGCTTTCGGCCCTTCTTCCTCGGGGTGGCAGCATCGTCGTCCTCGGAATCCACCTCGGCACCAGCGTCTTCCCCGGGAAGCCTTCTTCCTTCCTCAGCGCATGCGCACTTATCCGCCAACGTATAAAGCTCGTTGACGGTTTTGGGTAGCTTGACGTTCATCTTCTCCCGCATCCTCCGATTGCACACATTCGTGTGAAAGGCAGCAATGACGGCTGCGGGATGCACATCTGGAATGTTACGGTGCACACGGCTGAACCTCTGGATGTACTTGTGCAAAGTTTCTCCATCTCTTTGCGGAATCACTTGCAGGTCGCTGGGCTGTCCAGGGGCCTTGTGGCCTCTGGTAAAGGCACCAACAAACTCATTACAGAGATCTGCCCATGAAGAAATGGAGTTCTCCGGCAAGTTCATCAGCCAAGATCTCACGTTGGGCTGCAGCACCAGTGGAAAGTAGTTGGCGAGGATTTTCTCATCTCTTCCTCCGGCAGCTTGCACGACAATCATGTAGATGCCCAGAAATTCTGCCGGATTCAGCTTGCCGTCATACTTTTTTGGTACTTCTGGCTTGAAGGCCCGGACAGACGGCCATCGGACTTGCCGCAGCTCACGGGTGAAGGCAGGACACCCGACCTCGTAAGGTAGATATCCGCCAACCCCTGGCGCAGGCTCATCAACGATGGGGCCGTTGTGTGCGTCGGATTGACGGCGCGCCTCCTGGCGCCGTTCGATGGTGGTGCGGGCGTCTTCTACCCGCCTGTCTCGTAGCACTTGCCGCTGATCTTGCCGCGCTCGCGGATCCGAAGAGGCCATCGACATCTCGTCGGGCTCGAAAGATCGTTGAGCTTGCCGCGGTTGTTGGCGTTGCTGTTGTTGAGACTGTTGTCGCTGGGGTGATTGCACCGTTAGCGCAGCACCGTCAACGCGGCCACCAGTTGGAGCTACTGGTGCTGTTTGCGGACGCCGTGAGGGCTCCGCTTGCTGTGATTTGCTGGCTTCGGCAAACCCAATCAAGCTTTGGATGGTGGCTCTCCACTCATCCATCTTCTCTGCTACCGGAGGGAAGTTCAGCAGCATCTGGGCTCGCACCATCGCCTCCGCTGCCGTGGCTGACATGGCCGGAAGCGAAGAGCGTGACGTTGCTCTACTCCTGGTAGAGCCAGCAGGAGCGCCATTGCGGTCTTGCTGCCGCGGCACATGATCATCAACGGGTTGCTGTGGTGGAGGTGGCGCCTGAGGATCTGGGATTTGATCGATAGGAGTCTTGCCGTGAAGTCGCCGCTGCCCGGAGTCGTTGGCGCCGCTCGGAGCTGCACTATGCCCGTTGTGTGAGGGGCGCGGCATCTGTTCTGAAGCAGCATCTCTGGACGCCGCCGTGGCGGGATCTTGGCTCGCGCCGGCCCAGGCATTGCTGCTCCGGTGGCTGCGTTCGTCGGCGCGGCGAGGAGGAGGAGGAAGACGTCCATCTGTCCCGCCCGTGCCGTCTCGGCTTCATTCGCCAGAGGATTGAGGAGGTTGACCGTCTCCAGCACGCTCGTCTCCCGCACCGACCACGGTGGGCATGGCGACCGTGCTGCCCGCGCTGGTCGTGCCAACCGCAGTTTCCGCACCGCCCGCATTGGCCACGCCGCCTGCGCTGCCTACGGATACGTGCGAAGGGGCCGTCATCGTGATGCCCTTCTTCTTGGGGGCCATCGACGACGAGGAGGACGATGATGAAGTTGATGAGGCTAACGCGCAATCCACTGATTCAGGTTCGCGCAAGCGATCCCCCTACCTGGCGCGCCAAAGATGTCACGGGAACGACCATCTATGGGGCCATCTAGCCCCTTTGTGGTTCAGCAGGGGAGATCAACGTGCACAAAGAGCAGAATCAATAGAGAGCGCAAGGGATTTACCCAGGTTTGGGCCGCTGAGAAGCGTAAAACACTACTCCTGCTTTGGTGTATTGGATGTGTGGGAGCACAGGTACAAGGAGCGCTTCTCCCGGCAAGGTGCGGAGAGAGCAGCTACGCATGCAGGACGTGCTAGTATTTGGAAAGGTTCCGACCCCCCCTCACTGTTGCCTTGGCCCTCCTTTTATAGCTCAAGGGGTTACCACAGTGGCAAAATAGTAATTACAAGTTGATTAGATAGCAAACAGTGCTATCATACCTAACTCTGCCAGTTTAGGACAACATCATTAAATGCTCCGTTGGGTGTCATGTGGAGAGGTAGCCCCGGCAAGGTTTCTGCACCGCTCGCCCAACTACCTCGTATTATTCTGCCACGCCTCCTAGATGGGTGTCATTAAAGGCAAATCTTCTCCCTGCGTGCTGACACGTGCCCGACAAATCCCACCAACCAGCCTGCGCGGTCGACACCTCACCGATTAGCGACTGGCTGCCTGGTGAGGTAGAGCGCTGACGCGCTGGCGAAATCTTGCCGGCACGGAGCTTGCCGGGTTTCATCTTGCCGGTTCGGCCTTGTCGGCAAGGAATGTCTTTATCTTTATTACTAGTTGAGTGCTTGTTGGTGCTTCGTCTTGAACTTCTCTCCAGTAGCTTTTGCAACTGGGCCCTCAATCTTGGTCTTGGTGGTTCCCGGCAAGCCTCGGCCGGCAAGGAGGCTGCTACCGTCTGTGCATAAGTTAGGGTATAAAATACCCATGTTTTATACACCGACAATGATAGAACCAATTTTTTGCTCAAAGTGATAGATAAATTTGCTACAAAAGTATGCTCTCTTTATCCCATTACTTGTGAACTTTGCAATAAGGTTGATCATCTTAATTTTCAATGCATACTTTTTCACGATCAAATCATGGCCAAATATTGCAATAACTTGACCACCCTTGAACTTTATAATGAGCTTATTCTATTTTTGGGGTGTGAAGAATTGACACATAAAAATAGTTGGTTTGAAGTATTCATTCTCACGGATGACATTGAAACCAATCTAAAGAAAATCTATACGTTTTGTGTGGTAAATTGCAATGAGAATGCTTATATAGCCAACTATAGAAAAACGGGAAAACAAATAGAATATAAAAGAAATACTAATGGAAGGGTAAAGATTCCCCCTTTCCCTCCTATTTTCTCTCATGATGAAACAGGTAACGAGGATGAGCTTCCTATCCAACCAATTTCTTCAATAAGAAGCACGGAAGAATTAAATAAACCCACACATAATGTGGTAAAGAAAAAGAAAAGAAAGAAAAGTAGAGGTAAAAAGGTATCTCACCCAAATAATGTTGCTCCTATTATTGTTGTGCCTCATGAGAATGAATCAAAAATACTTGTGGAAGATGATACACTTGATGATGATATTGCTTCTTTGTCTTATGGCATAATGTCCGAAGGTGCTATTGATGATGATTTTATTATACCTATTACTTGTTGTGATAATTATCATTGGAAAGATAATGATACTTCTTATAATCTTGAGAATCTTTTTGGCACCAAATTAGAAAATTATGATGATAATTATTATACTATTGGTGCTATTCATACTATTAATGATGAAAGTGATTATGCTTATGATATGCAAAACCACAAGCTTGGGGATGCTATGTTTGATGAGAAGAATGCTTTACGTGATAGCTATATTGATGAATCCATTCATGATGCTACTGAAAATTATTATGAGAGAGGATCATATGCTTGTAGGTGTTGCAATAATATCAAGTTTCCTCTCTATGTGTTGAAAGTTTTGAAGTCATGCTTGTTTTGCCTTCCTATGCTAGTTGATTCTTGCTCCCATAAATTATTTTCTCAAAAAATCCCTATGCATAGGAAGTGGGTTAGGCTTAAATTTGCTTGTCATATATATGATTCATGATGCTCTCTTTATGTTCCAATTCTTTATTCTTATGTGAGCATCATTGAAATCATCATGCCTAGCTAAAAAGGCATTAAAGAAAAGCGCTTGTTGGGAGACAACCCAACATTTACCCCTACTTTTTTTTGTGTTCACATGATTAATATACTGTAGTAATCATTTTTTATATGTTTTCTTTCAATAATGTGCGAAGTAAAGACTTTGGGATAGTGTGGATACTTGTTGATTCGATTCTGTGCAAAAACAGAAACTTTTGCGTCCAGTGCTGGAATTTTTACTCTGTACTGGAGCGTGAGAAAATTATGAAATTTTTACAGATAATTGGGTTACAAATTTTTTACGTTTTCCTAATTTTTCAGAATTTTTGGAGGTACAGAAGTACGGCTTTTAAATCGCTCATTACATGCTGTTCTGTTTTTGACAGATTCTGTTTTTAGTGCATAGTTTGCTTGTTTTAGTGTTTCCATAGCTTATATTGAGTAATATAAATTGTGGAAATGGTATAATACAGTAGTAATTATGTGAGAATAATTATAAATCTTGTCTTGACAGTACCTAAGTGGATGATTTATTTTTATCATACTAACCTATCTCACTAAGTTCCATTAAGTTTTGTGTGATTGAAGTTTTCAAGTTTTGGGTGAGATATCGATATGAGGAGAATAAGGAGTGGCAAGACCCTAAGCTTGGGGATTCCCAAGGCACCCCAAGGTAATATTCAAGGAAGACCCGAGCAACTAAGCTTGGGGATGCCCCGAAGGCATCCCCTCTTTCGTCTTCAACATTATCGGTAACCTCACTTGGAGCTATATTTTTATTCGTCACATAATATGAGTTTTGCTTGGAGCGTCATTTTTTTTATTGATATTTGCTTGCTTATATCAATAATGATGTTTTGTATCTCTTAGTTCAATAAAATGTCAATTATAGCCTTTACCATGCCCAGTTTGCAAGTTTATGTGTTGCTGTTTGAAAACAGAAAGTTTTCTGTTATGTTTAGAATATTTCTGAATAGTCAGAACATGATAAAAATCTGAAATTTTTACACATAAAGTATGCATGAGTTCTCTATCACGTGGTAATTTTTCAGAATTTTTGAAGTTAGGGAAGTATGAATTCTTATTCCCCCTTTACAGACTGTTCTGTTTTGGCAGATTTCGGTTATAGTTGCATTGTTTGCATATGTTGCTTGTTTATTGTTTCTATTTGTGGATAGGAGTATTAAATATGCAGGGGCATTTAGTATGCAATGTTTAATTATAATTTTAGTAATTTTCTACAGTAGAGAATGTTAAGGTTTTGAGTTGATTTATACTAACTTATCTCACGAGTTCTTGTTGAGTTTTTTGTGGATGGAGTATTTAAGATTTAGGGAAACCGTGATATGAGAGGAATTAAGGAAACACAAAATCTCAAGCTTGGGGATTCCCAAGGCATCCCAATATAATATTTCAAGAAGTCTCAAGTATCTAAGCTTGGGGATGCCCCGGTAGGCATCCCACCTTTCTTCATCAACAATTATCGGTTAGTCTTGGTTGAGGCTAAGTTTTTGCTTCTTCACATTAGTTGTGCTATTCTTGGAATGTCATTTTATTTTGTTTTATTTGCTGTTTGAATAAAATACTTAAGATCTGAAATTTTTAAATGAGAGAGAATCCTCACATAGCTACCTATTTACTTAACTACTCATTTGGTCTTCACTTATATCTTTTTGGAGTAGTTTGTCATTTACTCTTGTTCTTCACTTATATCCTATGAGTAAATTGTTGAAATGAGTTGAATATCATAAAGTTCAAATTTATATGCCTCATATGCTTGTCCCATGGGGAGTAGTAACTTCACATACAAGAAGTATAGGTGGTAAAATTTATTGAAAGTTAACAAACATAGCATTGGTCACTTGAACAATTCATGAAAGAATGTTGAAGGAAGAGAGATTTCACATATAAATATACTATCTTGGACATCTTCTATGATTGTGAGCCCCCATTAATTATTTTCAAGCCTGATCAAGTAGTTGACGTTGGACAAGGAAGACAACGTAATGAGTTATGTTTGTTTATATTCACATAGAAGTTATATTGTCATGGATCCTCTAACATGTGGTGCTTGCTTAGGATCTTTTGCTAGCCAAAAATTCGTACCAAGTAGAGATACTACTTATGCATCCAAAAACCCTTAAACCCAGTTTCTTGCCATGAGTGTCCACTATATATACCTATGGATTGAACAAGATCCTTCAAGTAAGTTGTCATCGGTGCAAAAGCAATAAAAATTGCTCCTAAATATGTATTATCTTTTATTGTTAGGGAAAATAAGCTTTGTACAAACTTGTGATGGTAAAGAAATAAAAGCGATGGACTGCATAATAAAGGTTGCTATCACAAGGGGCAATATAAAGTGACGTTCCTTTTCATTAAGAGCTTGCACATCCAAAAATAAAAAGCACATGACAACCGCTGCTTTCCTCTACGAAGGGCCTATCTTTTACTTTTATGTATTTACTTCTATGTATTTACTTTTATGCAAGAGTCAATATTATTTATTCTCATTTCAACCACAATTATTCTCTAAGTTGGCAAGCATCATGTGGTAGGGAAAGATCCAGGCACATATATCCAGTTGAATATAGGTGATCATGAGTTATTATTGTTGACATTATCCCTGAGATAAATAAGTTGGGAGGCGAAACATTAAGCCCCTATTTTCCTATGTGTTTGACTGAAACGGTTTGTTCTAAAAATTTGCTTTGATTGTCAGCAATCATGGAAGACTAAATGATAGTTGAGTATATGGAATTTGCTAAATTAAAGCTCTTACATAGACCCTTCCTGAAAATAAGATGAATTGCAATTGTTTGATGACTGAGAACATAGTTTATTGGTTTTCAAGAAAGTTTATGGTCTATACTTTAAACATGTGAATAGCTTGCTACTTGATCATGAGAAGTTTTATGAGATGAGCTACTGTTTATGATATATATTGATGCTAGAAAAAGTAATTGCAATTATTATTGATCAAACTTATGCACTATGCTAGCATTCACACTTCATAAATTATTTCTTTTATCATTTACCTACTCGAGGACGAGCATGAATTAAGCTTGGGGATGCTGATACGTCTCCAATGTATCTATAATTTATGAAGTATTCATGCCATGTCTATTATAGTTTTGTTTGATTTTGGTGCACTTTTATATGGCTTTTATATGATTTTTATGGACTAACATATTGACCTAGTGCCCAGTGCCAATTGCTGTTTTCTGCTTGTTTTTGGTTTTCCAGAAAATCCATATCAAATGAAGTCCAAATGCAGCGAAACTTTTTGACAAATTTTTCTAGAAGGAAACAAACCCAGGAAACTTCGGGGGAGCAGCAGAAGATCCACAGGGGCCCCACAAGCCACCAGGGCGCACCACCCCCCCAGGCGCACCCTGGTGCCTCGTGGGCCCCCTGTGGCACCTCTTTGCGTGATTCCAACGCTGAAAAATCATATATATTCAAAAAAAACCGAAAGTTAACCTAGATGAGTTTTTACGCCGCCGCAAACCTGTGTTCCGAAGCGATCTCATCTGGAGCCCTTTTCCGGCACCCTGCCGGAGGGGGGAATCATCACCGGAGGCCATCTTCATCATCCCGGCGGTCCCCATGATGAGGAGGGAGTAGTTCACCCTCGAGGCTAGGGGTATGTACTAGTAGCAATGTGTTTGATCTCTCTCTCTCTCTCGTGTTCTTGATTTGGCACGATCTTGATGTGCCACGAGCTTTGTTAATATTGTTGGATCATATGGTGTTTCTCCCTCTCTATCTTGTTGTGATCAATTGAGTTTTTACCTTTGAGGTTTCACCATTATCAGATTGAATACTTTTATGAATTTGAGAACACTTGATGTATGTCTTGCAGATGAATACCCATGGTGACAATGGGGTATTATATTGATTCACTTCATGTACGTTTTGGCATTCAACTCGCGGATTCCCGAGGTGACATTGGGGTAATCTTTCCATAGGGGTTGATGCACGTTTTTGTCCTACTTTCTCCGGTAGAAATCTTGGGGCACTCTTTGAAGTTCTTTGTGTGGATTGAATATTATGATCTGAAGTTGTTTGATGCATATCGAATAATCAACTCATGGATACTTGTGGGGACATTGCAGTATCTAGGTGACATTAGAGTTGGTTGATGTGTATCATATGGTGTTATTTTAGTACGAACTCTAGGGTTGTTCGTGAGACTTATAGGGATGGCTCAATAGATTGATCGAAAAAGATAACTTTGAGGTGGTTTCGTACCCTACAACAATTTCTATCTTATGTTCTCCGCTAATAGGAATTTTGGAGTGATTCTTTGTCGCACGTTGAGGGATTGTTATATGATCCAATTATGTTAGCACTGTTGAGAGATTGCACTAGTGAAAGTATGAACCCTAGGCCTTGTTTTCAAGCATTGCAATACCGTTTGTGCTCCGTTTTATCACTTGCTACCTTGCTGTTTTTTTATTTTCAGATTACAAAAACCTATATCTACTATCCATACTACACTTGTATCACCATCTCTTCACCGAACTAGTGCACCTATACAATTTACCATTGTATTGGGTGTGTTGGGGACACAAGAGATTTCTTGTATTTGATTGCTGGGTTGTTTGAGAGAGACCATCTTCATCCTACACCTCCCACGGATTGATAAACCTTAGGTCATCCACTTGAGGGAAAATTGCTACTGTCCTACAAAACTCTGCGCTTGGAGGCCCAACACGAGTCTACAAGAATAAGTTGTGTAGTAGACATCACTAAACTAAAATACTAATTAAAATAAAAGTAAATAAAATTGCAGCAAGGTATTTTTAGGTTTTTTATATGATAAAGATAGACCCGGGGGCCATAGTTTTCACTAGAGGCTTCTCTCTCGAGCGCAGAAACGTACGGTGGGTAAACAAATTACTGTTCGGCAATTGACAGAATAGCAAATAATTATGACGGATTCATGTCAATGATCATGTATATAGGCATCACGTCTGAGACAAGTAGACCAACTCCTGCCTGCATCTACTACTATTACTCCACCCATCGACCGCTATCCAGCATGCATCTAGGGTATTAAGTATGAAACAGAGTAACGCCTTAAGCAAGATGACATGATGTAGAGAAGCAAATTCAAGCAATATGAATAAACCCCATCTTTTTATCCTTAATGGAAACAATACAAATACGTGTCATGTCCCCTTCTGTCACTGGGATTGAGAACCGCAAGATTGAACCCATCACAAAGCACCTCTCCAATTGCAAGATAAATCAATCTAGTAGGCCAAACTAAACCGATAGATCGGAGAGAAATACAAAGCTATAACAATCATGCATAAAAGAGTTCAGAGAAGACTCAAATATTTCTCATGAATAATCTGATCATAAACTCACAATTCATCGGATCCCAACAAACACACTGCAAAAGAAGATTACATCGGATAGAACTCCAAGAACATCAAGGAGAACATTGTATTGAAGATCAACGAGAGAGAAGAAGCCATCTAGCTACTAGCTATGGACCTGTAGGTCTGTGGTAAACTACTCACACATCATCGGAAGGGCAGCAAGGTTGATGTAGAATCCCTCCATGATCGATTCCCCCTCCGGCAGAGTACCGGAAAAGGCCTCCAGACGGGATCGCGGAAGAACAGAGGCTTGTGGCGGTGGAAAGTTATTTCTTCTCGCTCTCTGGGGGTTTCCCAATATTTGTGAATTTATAGAAGTGGAATTAGGTCAAACGGAGTCACGTGGGCCCCACAAGGCAACACGGCGCGCCCCCTGGGGCGCGCCCTGTTGCCTTGTGAAGCCTCCGTGAGGCTTCTGGCCTCCTCCCGAAGCTTCCAAGGTTTCTTTTGTCCAGAAAAAAAATCTCCAAAAAGTTTCGTGGCATTTGGACTTCATTTGGTACTGTTTCTCTGAAAAGCCAAAAACAAGCAGAAAACAACAACTGGCACTGGGCACTAGGTTAATAGGTTAGTCCCAAAAAATGATATATAATTGCATATAAAAACTTCCAAGATTGATACTATAATAGCATGGAACAATCAAAAATTATAGATACGTTGGAGATGTATCAGGCGTCACCGGCCACTTCCTCCACGGCGTCTCTCCGCCATGGCATTGCTCCCTCGGCGGCGATGGCCACATCAGCAGGAGCTGCTGCTACTGCGGCTTCGGCTGTCGCTGGCCGTGCTGCTGCAGCTCCGGCTCTCGCTCGCGTTGCTGCTCTACTCTTGCTCTTGCTCGCGCTGCTGCTCTACTCTTGCTCTTGCTCGCGCTGTTGCTCTACTCTTGGTCGCACTACTGCTGCACGAGCAGCAGCTCCGGCACTCGCTCGTGCTCCTGCGTCAGTTTGCGCCCGTCACTGGTAACAGTTGTCCAGATTTGTGATGGGGCAAATGTTACCTGTGGCGGGCACAAAATTGCACCCGCCACTGGTAGCTGAGTTACCAGTGGTGGGGGGCAATACTTACCCGCCGCAACTATCTCTTTTATCCTGCGGCAATTCTGTACAAAAATAGCAGTGGCGGGCTTTGTTTTTTGCCCGCCACTGGTAAATAAAATGACAGTGACGGGCTCAGTCTTGTGCCCGCCACTGGCCTATAAGCCCATGAAAGCCCATCTAAACCATATACCCTAACCCCTCCGGCCCTCTCCCTCTTCCCAGATCCCCTCGTCACTTCCTAACCCTAACCCCTCCCGTCCCTCTCCCCATGACTCCACACTGCCGCCGCCGCCCGCGCCTTAGGATCTAGCAACTCTAGGCCACGCGCAGCAGCCTCATGTGCTCCCCTCGCTCTGGGTCTTCCTCTTCACTGGCCAGATCCGCCGTTAGTGGCATGTACACTCACCCGCAGCTAGGATTCCGGGCGCCTCCGACACCGGCGCGACACCGGTAGGTCCCTCTTCTCCTTCGCCGGTATCCGCCACAACCGCCACCCCACCCTCTCCTTCTCTCCTCACCTCACCTTCTCTTCCTTTCCTTCCATTCCCTTTGCTGCAGGTGGCCCATGGAGCAGACTGGTCGAGGTGCCAGATCCCGGAACAGGGCGGGGTGGAGGTTGTCCTCCTCTCGTAGGATCCCTAGCTCGACGAGCCCAGCAACCAATGGGCGGAGGATGTGGCGGGATCTTGGGAACCAGCGGAGTGCACGATGGCGGCGAAGGGATGAACCGAGATGGAGGTGGGCGATGACAGCGTCGCCGTCATCACCATCTGCAACCCGCCAGTCAACTCCCTCTCCATCGATGGTAGTACCGGCAACATCTTTCCTCGTCTATGATTGGATCCCAATTTGTTGTTCTGCCTATTTTGTTTTGTCTTTTTTGTTGAACTCTGTGTGCTTGATGGGAGAGGCGTGATTAGCTATCAAGAATTGTGCGTTTTAGGTTGGAGAGAATCTGCTACAGGTATTCAACGCTAGCCAGTGAGATTGCAGGCCGGAGACACACACGCGTACACATCCAGTGTTAGTGTTTTTTAGTTTTGTTTTTCTTCTCAGCCACTCTGCTTTGCTGGGGCAGAGGACCTTACGAGTACAAACTTAGCGCTTTACAAAATCACAAATTTAGCAGGCCACCTGTTTGATGATTGGCACAAGCTGAGATTTTTTTAAACAATAAAACATATAAGCTGAGACACTTAGTGATTTCCAAGATCGTTTTAGAACAAAATGTTGTCCATGCCACTGCCATTGATGTCTACTTAGTTTGATGAAATTCTAGAACTAATCTGATTTTTTTCTTGCCTTCTTGTAATGTAGATTGAGAAGAAAGGTGTTGACATGGCGAGCCGCCGCTGCCAGGGTCATCGCTGAAGCCCATGCCTACTACGCCATCCACGCCCAGGAGGAAGATGAAGCTCCTCCAACCATCAAATTTGTATGGAAGTCTGAATTCTTCCAATAAATTGATCTAGAATATGGTGCAGTTGTCACACAGAAAATCGGTCGCTCAAACACCACATTTCTTTCTTTTTGAAACTCACTACAAGTCATACAAAAATTGCAGCTGGTGTACTGTCTTGTAGATGCTTGTAGAATAGTTAGTTCTACATCAATTCAAGGGTTAAATTCATGTTGGTTTGACGATATATCTCTGATTCATTTCAGTGTGATACAAATTCTGGTTTCATTTCAGTGTAGGATTTTGTTCTTTCAAGCCATGTTTGATAACAAAGTACTTTCTAACTATCCTGATAATACTGCAGTTTTTTTAGTTACCATGAGTTCAATTTCCGTGGGCTGTTTGGCTACCCAAAAAACTAATGTTTTTGCATGGTCGTTCAGTTTTTGCATGGCCGTTCTTCATTCAAGTGGCTACATCTAGCTAGTTTGCATGGCCGTTCATTTGCATGCGGGTAACTAGCGACAGTTTGCATTCAACGCCTACACAGTTTCAGTTCAGTTTGGTGAAATGTGATTACTTTTATTCAATTCTCTTGTGCTTGAGTGTGACATCTTGATCTGCAGGTTTTGGACAGTAAGGAGGGATGGATGTGGAGAAATCTGCATCCAAGGGGCATGGCTTCTTTGTCCTGTTTGATTGGGGCAAGAGTCCAAGAGGCGGCTGTTCAGCGGAGGCGGGGGCATTCCGTACATGGGAAGGAATTTGACGGCAGTGTGCCAAGTGCGCCGTCAAACATGGTGCGTGTTTTGGGTGCATCATCTCTTTTCTAGCAGCTCAGTTTGCTTGCTTACTATCATTCTGATGAGTCAAATTAGGCATATTAACAGCGGCTGATTTCTCCTATAGTTGATAGAAGTTCTGGAACCAATACTATCATGCTTGTACCTCAAGTTTGCTTACCCACCCGACCTCAAGTTTGCTTACCCACTTGACCTCAACTTTGCTTACCCACTTGACCTATTTTTCTTGTTGCGTTGACTGTCCAGGTTGTTTGCTCGTTTGATGCACGTTGACCTCGTTAGCTAGCTGGTGGTTTGCCGCTAGCCTGCTCCTTTCGGACAAATATATGAAGAAACCAATGACTGTTGATTTAATATGTGTGTTTCAGAGTTTAGCGAAGTGCCTCTTGCATTTTCTTTAGCATGTGTTCTTAGAATCCAACATATGGTCTCTTCCTTTTTACATGTGCAAAGAATGTTTCTTGTTGCTTGCTAATACATGCAGATTAATTAACCATCCAATAAAATGAACATGTGATTTAAAGGTCCAGTAGAATTACTGGCTGCGTGATTATAATTTGGTATTTATTATTGCTTGCTTTTCGTACTCCAACATGTTGACAATTTGTAGTATGTAGCCTAGAGGTTACTTTTTTTTTCTTTCTTCATCTACCCGTCCGATTTGTGCCTTCCTTTTGCAGGTTGTTCCGATCTGATTTCTTCATCTCTCCAACATAATGCTTTGTTTTCTTCCAAACACTGGTCTGTTTCTACTTGATAATGCAAGCGATGTGTTCCAAGTGGAGTGCTCTGAATGTTTATGGTTATGATATACTTGCATGATTTTAACCAGCACCATATGATATACTTGTATGATTTTATTAACCAGCACCATATGATTGGCACTTTGGCTACAAATAGGATTAGTCATTGAACTTATGGTTTTACTAAGAATGAAGCAGTTGCACTTTGCAAATAGGCTGAGAAAATGATGATTCCGCATGATGTTTCTGATATGGTGTTGGGTTACCAATTGGTGCCTGTTTACATGCTAAGCAATGATTTCTCCAGTAGTTCATAGTGGTTCTCCAACCAATTGTGGCAGTGATACATACATCTCATCTAGAGTTACTCCAGAA
This sequence comes from Elymus sibiricus, assembly GCA_039707655.1. Lineage (NCBI taxonomy): Eukaryota > Viridiplantae > Streptophyta > Magnoliopsida > Poales > Poaceae > Elymus > Elymus sibiricus. The sequence continues at coordinate 83,653,711 of CM077670.1, read as the reverse complement.
TGAATAATATAAACAAGTTAGTTCATTCTTTCTTGGATAAAACATGTTACCCATGTTATGTAATATTCATCATTCCCACCCGTTGATGTTTTAGTGGCTTCATGGCTTCTTATTCTTTTTCTTTTGCAGGTGAGATCCAATCGGGAAAGAAAGGTTGAGCAGAAGGCTACTAGGAGGAGCAACGTCAACCATATTCAGCCCTTTCATTCTTCCTATTTTCTTATCGATTAAGAACATTGATGATCTCTGTGCAAGCATATATAAATTTGTAAATCGATGATGATGTATGTAAATTTGTGCTCTGGATGCAAGCCTATATGCTATCTGTATGTACATGTGAACAATATATATATTACATGAACTGTACTGTGTACATCACAATGCAGTACGTGCATTTTTTTAATCCTGAAATTATTTGCAGTGTCGGGCAGAACTTGGAGCTCGCCAGTGGTCATCCTTGCTATGGTGCAAACTTGTTCTAGTGCACCCAACTAGTAGTGGCGGGTGCTTCTTCATGCCCGCCACTGCTAAAATTAGTAGTGGCGGGTGCTTCTTCATGCCCGCCACTGCTAACCAGTTAGTAGTGGAGGGCCTACGCCCACCACTAGTGGCCTTTTAGCAGTGGCGGGCTGGCCTGGGCCCCTAGCCCGCCACTGATGGCCATTTTGCACCCGCCACTGCTAGCCATTTCTGCAGTAGTGTCAAGAGGAAGATAAATGTTCAGAGGGGGATTCAGAGGGAGCAGACCACTCCTATTTACCCCTCGAGGTCTTTGCTCTCACTTGGCATGCTGATGTTGGTCATATCATGCATATGGCGCCTTGCATTTCTTACTTTACACATCATATATGTCATCTGCTTAGTTTAGACATGTTTTGTGTGAATGCCATCTATTTACTTTCTATATCATATATGTGAATGATGAATGCCATCTTGTTTAGCCAGGCATCATATATGGGAATTTTGCAATTCCATCCTGTTTAGCCAGTCATCATATATGTGAATTATATCATGCCATCCTTTTTGTTCATTACGTATTGCATTTGCAACAATGTTAGTACATTCAACTACTCTTCCTGTGCATCAGCCATTTGACACGGTGATGGAAAAATCTGGAGTGAAAACAAGGTCCTCTGAGCAGATAGTGCTATCAGACGAAGCGCATATCTTGTCGGTTACAGATAGCTCCTCATAGGAGGATTCAGAGACAGATGACCAGTCGTATTTCCCCCCCCCCCAAGGTGTATGCTCTAACTTGGCAGGGTTATATTGCCCATATCATGCATATGGTGTCTTGCATTGCTATGTCATTTGCTTAGTTTAGAAATGCTTTGTGTGAATGCCACCTGTTTAGTGTGTAATTACCATAAATGTGAATTATGCAATGCCATCTTGTTGCAAGGCATTATATATGTGAATTTTGCAATGCCATGTTGTTTAGCCAGGCATCATATGTGTGAATTATATCATGCCATCCTTTTTTTGTATAACGTATTCCATTTGTCGACAATGTTTATTTATTCAACTACTCTTCCTGTGCATCAGCCATTTGAATCGGTGATGGAAAAATCTGGAGTGAAAACAAGGTCTTTTGAGCAGACAATGCTACCTGCTGAAGCAGATATCTTGCTGGTTACAAATAGCTCCTCAGAGGAGGATTCAGAGACAGATGACCAGTCCTATTTTCCCCCTGAGGTGTATGCTCAAACTTGGCAGGGTTATATTACTCATATCATGCATATGTTGTTTTGCATTGCTTAGTTTGGTCATCATATACACAATATTGAATGCCATCTGCTTAGTTTAGACATCATATATGCGATTGCCATCTGCTTACTTGCTTAGTATATAAACCATATATGTGAATTATATCATGCCATCATGTTTACATAGATAGCATGTATGTGAATTATGGCATGCCAACCTATTTAATAAAGACATCATGTAGTTATATTATCGCATCATGTTTACATAGTCATCATATTTTGAATTATGTCATTCTATCCGTGAATTATATCATGCCATCATGTTTCCATAGACAGCATGTATGTGAATTATGGCATGCCAACCTATTTAATAAAGACATCATATCTGAATTATGTCATTCTATCCTGTTTAGTTAGCCATCATATATGTGAAATTGTGTCATTCTATCCTGTTTAGTTAGCCATCATATATGTGAAATTGTGTCATGCTATCCTATTTGGTTAGACAACATATATGTGAATTATTTCATGCCCTCTTTTATTCCCCACTATCCATTGCACCTGTCTATCATACAATGTCTGTACATTCAATTACATTTCTTGTTTATTAGCCATTTGAATTGGAAGGGGTGATGGCAGTATCTAAGGGAGTAAAAACACAGTCTTCAGAAAAGACAGTGCTACCTGTCGATGCAGATAGAACCACGGTTGTACTTGCCCAAGAACCAGCCCCACCACACATAACCCTGACTCTCGCAGATTGTACCCCTACCCAGTTGGACAGAGAACCAGCTACACCCCATCTAACCCCAACCACAGCAGATAGTAACCCAGTTCCACTTGACACAGCACCATCTCCACCATAGAGCTCCCAAACACGAGCAGTTAGTAAGGCAACTGCAGTGCCCAAAGCACGAGGACCAGCACTGCGAACCCCAACTCAATGCTTCAAGCAGAAGAATAGCTGTTCCCAGGTCAGATTCCATAGCTATCGTGCATACTCCTTTGCTCTTGCATCACTGTATTTACACATACCAGCTATTTCAAATTTGAAGGATCCAATTGAAACTCTAATGGCACAACAGGTATGTTTTAAACCTGTTTATTTAACTGGTTTGCATTTGTAATTTCTTGCTCTATGTTGATTTCAGTTTCAATTGTATAAACAGTTATGTTCTCATGTCATGTACATTACAAGTGTTGTTAGTGCTGTTAGTTTCCCACACTTATATTCAGTCTTTGCCGCTTTGTCTTAAACATATATGATTTGAACTGCGTCTCTATCTTGATTTGGCAATATGAACTAGGATGATATAGACAATACAGTGACCATAGTACATAAATATATGTTTGTTTCATGTTGTTATCCTGTCAACATTACTAATGAACTGGTTTACCAAAATGAGTTTCATATACTACATGCTAAACATGTGATGTGTCTGCTTGTTCCTCTTTTAGAATGTCGGCGGAATATTGGAGAAGAGTACCCCATTATGCAACGGTAAAGGAAGTAATGCAGACAAGGTTCAAGATAGTGAGACAACCCTGCTGGTCTCCAAGAAAGCTGATAAAAACTATCTTCAAGACAGTGAGACAACGCCAAAGTCCTGCCTTGATGTAGTGTTCGAGTTACTGGCCACTACCGCTGGCACAACCTCTTCAAACTCGCTGCCTGAATCAATTCGGCTTCTTGAGTTTCAACTGCAAGTTGAAAGACAACGATTAGCTGTGCTGCGACAAGAAGCCGAAGGACTGAGGAAGTCCCTGCAGAATTCAGATGCATACTTTCTAGAGAAACAACAAGAGTTGGAGGATTTTAGCGCCAAACAAGAGAAAGCTAATAAGCTTGCTAAGCTTCTTGCCAGCTTGGTGGGTGCCCAGGGTATCATTTCTTGAGCTTTTTTGAAGTGGTTTCAGTTCTGGACTTGTTTTGCTGCCGCATTTATTTGCACCGGTGGCCAATTTAGATGCCCAGTGTATGTAATATGCTGCTTTGTTCCCAAATATTTGCACTGGTAGCGAACTTTGATGCCCAGTGGATGTAATCTGTGTAATCGCCGTAATAGCCTAGCATTAGTTGCTTTCTTATTTATTTACTTATAGTCTTGTTTATTTGTTTGCTTGTAGTCACTGCAGTTCTTTTTCCTCAGTTTGCTAGTGGCCACAATAACCATGGGCCACATACGGGCCGTGGTAACGATGGGCCTCCTACGGGCCATAGGATCCATGGGCCTCGTAAGGGCCATAGGATCCATGGGCCTCGTACGCGCCATAGGATCCATGGGCTATACTGTTCGTGGGCCAAAACAGGACCGTCATATGGACCGTTAACGGGCCTAAATTGCAACCTTCCGTTTATGGGCCCAGACCATAACAAGCCGTTAACAGGCCGGAAGACAGCACGGGCTTAATTCTATTAAGATGCATGACGGGTCGTTAATGGGCCGGATTACAGGACAAGATGAAAACGGCCCAACTATTAACGGGCCACAAACGGACCGATTGTTACCACGGGCCGAATTTGGCCCATTAACATAACAGGCCAGTAACGGACCGTAAGTAATCAAGGCCCAGAAATGAGCCCAAGAATTTATGGGCCCTTAGAAGGCCGAAAGAGAGCACGGTCTGGAAACGGCCCAATTGAATCATGGGTCGTTAATGGGCTCAAAGATATTTACTATTCATGATGGACCTGATTCACAATGGGCCGTCAATGGGCCCAGAGATGCGAAAGGCCTCATATGGGCTGAAAGACTTCACGGGCCATAGATGGGCCGAAAGTGACAACGGGCTGGAATCATATGGGACGACCCACATGACGCTACTGGGCCGAAATTGAAACGCCATAACGGGCCGTGAGTACCCGAGACGTACATGGGCTATATGCAAGCAGGCCGTTAACAGGCTTTCCATGGGCCGGCCCGTTAACTTTTGACCAAGTCAAACAGGTCGGCCTTTATAACCTAAATGGGCCACTGTTGGGCCGTGCCACATGTCACTGTTCAATAGGCGCATCTCGTCCAGTGAATGGACGCCATCTGTCGTAACGCCGACCAGACACGTGGATCAGCTGGCCAATGAGAATTTTACACGTGGAAAATCCCCATTGGTTAGGGCTGTTAACGGGTTATCGGATCCAAACCGGAACCCGATAGCTTAACGGCGACCCGTTACGGTGGATGCCACGTGTCGATTACCCTTGACGAAAACACTTCCATGACGCGGCATTTATTGTCATGGAAGTGGACACTTCCGTGATGATAATTTCAGTATTGTCATGGAACACTTCTACGACAGCACATGTATGACTATCTTGATTCTGTCATAAAATTGTCACGGATGTACATGCATGACAGAAAATGTGACCTACTGTGACAAAGACGTATCATCATGGAAGTGTTTTTTTTGTAGTGCTTGCTACCCTTCCGATGATGTGTGAGTAGTTTACCACAAACCTACGGGTCCATAGCTAGTAGCTAGATGGCTTCTTCTCTCTCTTTGATCTTCAATACCATGTTCTCCTCGATGTTCTTGGAGTTCTATCCGATGTAATCTTCTTTTATGGTGTGTTTGTTGGGATCCGATGAATTGTGAGTTTATGATCAGATTATTCATGAGAAATATTTGAGTCTTCTCTAAACTCTTTTATGCATGATTGTCATAGCTTTGTATTTCTCTCCGATCTATCGATTTGGTTTGGCCAACTATATTGGTTTATCTTGCAATGGGAGAGGTGCTTTGTGATGGGTTCAATCTTGCGGTGCTCAATCCCAGTGACAGAAAGGGACATGACACGTATTTGTCTTGTTGCCATTAAGGATAAAAAAGATGGGGTTTAATCATATTGCTTGAGTTTACTTTGTCTACATCATGTCATCTTGCTTAAGGTGTTACTCTGTTTCATACTTAATACCCTAGATGCATGCTGGATAGCAGTCGATGGGTGGAGTAATAGTAGTAGATGCAGACAGGAGTCGGTCTACTTGTCTCAGACGTGATGCCTATATACATGATCATTTCCATGAATCTGTCATAATTATTTGCTTTTCTATCAATTGCCCAACAGTAATTTGTTTGCGCACCGTATGTTCTGCGTTCGAGAGAGAAGCCTCTAGTGAAAACTATGGCCCTCGGGTCTATCTTTATCATATATTAAAATCCAAAAATACCTTGCTGCAATTTATTTACTTTTATTTTATTTAGTATTTTACTTTATCTATCTATCACTATCAGAATTAATCCTTGCAAATAACCGCTAAGAGGATTGACAACCCTCTTATTTGCGTTGGGTGCAAGTGTTTGCTTTTGTGTGTGTAGGTGCTGCTAAAGGATTTTGACTGGTTCTCCTACAGGATTGATAACCTTGGTTCTTAACTGAGGGAAATACTTATCTCTACTATACTGCATCATCCCCTCCTCTTCGAGGAAATCCCAACGCAGTCTACAAGTAGGAGGAAGAATTTCTGGCTCTGTTGCTGGGGAGACATCATCAAAATTATCAAGTACCTTCGCACAAACTATCATCCACTTGCATTTATTTTATTTGCCTTTTTATTTACATTTGCCTCTCGTTTTCACCTCCCCCGCTTCTAAAACAATTTTACAAAAACACAGAAATATTTTGTTTGCTTGCTTTGCTTGAAGTCGTTATCATGTCTGAACTTGAGAAAGTTGTGGTTGAAAGTGCTAGCAAGGATAGTGCTAGTGAATCTCTTTGGGAGAAAATTCATCCTTTTGATCTTAATCATGACCCTCCTGAGATTGATCCTCCCACTAATTTTAAGACTAAAGTCTGTCATGTGGGAAGTGGTAATATTATCGGGAAGAACATTATTCAAGAGTTCTTTAATTGCGCGGGAGTTATACCAATAATTAAGGGATCTATTCTTGATAAAACAAATTGCCATGTGGATTCTATTGCTATGCTTGTGGTTAAATTAGAAAGATTTTTTTTACATATTCACCCTGCCTTACAAAAGATTTTTTATGAGCTTCCTAACATCCATGATCCTAGGGCTTAGAAAATTGCCACTATAATCCTTATGCATGAATTTGATTATATAATCCGAGAAGCTAGGGATATTTTTTTCCTTTTAAAATTGATTTTGAGCATCCTCCTATAGAGGAAATTCTTCATGATAAGGATACTATCCGTAGGTTGGAGTCTAAAGACTACTTTGCTTCTGGTGAGAATATTAGAAGAAGAGTCCCATATGCCGAAATAATTAAAACTTTGTACCACCATGCTTGTGATAAATTTGAGTGGATTACTAAAGGAATTGATGAGGGATTTAGTGAAGAATGGTTCAAGGGTATGGCTTGAGACCTTATTGATGATGAGATACATGTGTTGTATGAGGATGTTTATGGTGATGATTCTGAGTTCGAAGTTATGAATGTTAAAGTCACCAATCAAAGCCCTTTCAATTATTTAAGCTCCCCTACTAGAAAATAAGAACATGAAAATAGAGAATTAATGAGAAAGGTTTTGGAAGATTTGATTAAGAAAGATTTGGGGATGAAGGATGAAAACACTTGAAACTATGCAATATGCCTAGCTAGGGGCATAAAACAATAGCGCTTGTTGGGAGGCAACCCAATGAATAAAATAAATTTTTGTTTTACCTTCTGTTTTTGTGTGTTTACACAATTATAGCCTCTGTTATGATTGTGTTTTTATCTTTTAATTATTTTTTGTGCCAAGTAATGCCTTTGGGATGATCTGGAAGATAGTATGATTGATGCTGTTTGAAAACAGAAACTTTTGCGTCCAGTGCTGGAATTTTGATTTTTTTTTCTGGATATTGATAAAACTCTGAATTTTTTACACAGTATTGATATATGAATTTCTCACGTTGCCCTAATTTTTTCAGAATTTTTGGTGTTACAGAAGTATGACTTTAATTCAGATCTTTGCAGACTGTTCTGTTTTAGACAGATTCTGTTTTTGTTGCATAGTTTGCTTATTTTGACGAATCTATGGATCGTATCGGGGGGTATCAGTCATGGAGAAGTTGGAGTACAGTAGCACTATGCCAATATTAAATATGAATCAATTTACAACAGTACCTAAAGTTTAAGATTTGTTTGTTATACTAACGGATCTCACGAGGTTTCTGTTGAGTTTTGTGTGCTGAAGTTTTCAAGTTTTGGGTGAGACTACGATGGATAAAGGAATAAGGAGTGGCAAGAGCCTAAGCTTGGGGGTGCCCAAGGCACCCCACGGTAATATTCAAGGAAGACTCAAGCGTCTAAGCTTGGGGATGCCCCGAGTGGCATCCCCTCTTTCGTCTACAATCTATCGGTAACTCACTTGGAGCTATATTTTTATCCATCACATGATCTGTGTTTTACTTGGAGCGTCTTGTGCTATAGTTTGTTTGCTTTTTAGTTTGTCACAATCATCTTTGCTGAACACACCTTTTTGAGAGGGACACACATTAATCATGATTTGTTAGAATACTCTATGTGCTTCACTTATATCTTTTGAGCTAGGCAGTTGCTCTAGTGCTTCACTTATATCTTTTAGAGCACGGCGGTGGTTATATTTTAAAGAAAAAGTTGCACTCTCATGCTTCACTTATATCTTTTTGAGAGTCTTATGAATAGCAATGGTAATATGCACGGGTTATGAATTTGGTCCTAATATGATAGGTATTCAAGAGGGATATAGTAAAAACTTTCATGTAGATCACTGAATATGATAAGTTTGATTCCTTGCAATAGTTTTGCGATATTAAGATGGTAATATGTGGGAGGTGCTAGTAGATAATTGTGGTTTAGTAAGAATATTGGTGTTAAGGTTTGTGATTCCCGAAGCATGCATGTATGATCTGTCGTTATGCTAAGAAGTTGGAGCATGATTTATTATTGATTGGCTTCCTTTGTGTGGCGGTCGGGGGCGCGCGATGGTTAACTCCTACCAACATCCCCCCTAGGGGCATGCATAGTAGTACTTTGCTTCGAGGGCTAATAAACTTTCGCAATAAGTATGTGAGTTCTTTATGACTAATGTGAGTCCATGGATTATACGCACTCTCACCTTTCCGCAATTTGCTAGCCTCTTCGGTACCGTGCATTGCCCTTTCTAACATTGAGAGTTGGTGCAAACTTCGCCGGTGCATCCAAACCCCCTGATATGATACACTCTATCACACATAAGCCTCCTTATATCTTCCTCAAAACAACCACCATACCTACCTATTATGGCATTTCCATAGCCATTCCGAGATATATTGCCATGCAACTTCCACCGTTCTTTTTTATAAGACACACATCGTTATTGTCATATTGCTTTGCATGATCATATAGCTGACATAGTATTTGTGGCTCAGCCACCATTCATCATTTTTTTATACATGTTATGATAGTATCATTGCATGTCCTGGTACACTGCCAGAGGCATTCATATAGAGTCATATTTGTTCTATTATCGAGTTGTAATTTTTTGAGTTGTAAGTAAACAGAAGTATGATGATCATCATTATTAGAGAATTGTCCCAGTGAGGAAATGAATAAATAAATAAATAAATAATAATAAAAAGAGGCCAAAAAGAGCCCACGAAAAAAAGAGAAAGAAAAAAAGAAAAAAAGAAAAATGAGAGAAAAAGAGAGAAGGGGCCGTGTTACTATCTTTTTTCATACTTGTGCTTCAAAGTAGCACCATGTTTTTCATATAGAGAGTCTCCTATTTCGTCACTTTCATATACTAGTGAGAATTTTTCATTATATAACTTGGCTTGTATATTCCGATGATGGGCTTCCTCAAATGCCCGAGGTCTTCATGAGCAAGCAAGTTGGATGCACACCCACTTAGTTTTCATGTTGAGCTTTCATACACTTATAGCTCTTAGTGCATCCGTTACATGGCAATCACTACTCCTCGCATTGACATCAATTGATGGGCATCTCCATAGCCCGTTGATTATCCTCGTTGATGTGAGACTATCTTCTTCTTTTTGACTTCCCCTTATTGATCTCTACCATCACATTCTATTCCACCCATAGTGCTATATCCATGGCTTGCGCTCATGTATTGCGTGGGGGTTCAAAAAGCTAAAGCGCGTTAAAAAGTATGAACCAATTGCTTGGCTAAAATCGGGGTTGTTCATGATAAATACTTTATGCTAAGAAGAAGGAGCATGACAGGATTATATGCTTTTGTAGGGATAACTTTCTTTAGCATTTTTATTTTGAAAGACATGATTGTTTGTTAGTATGCCTGAGTATTGATGTCTTTATATCAAATTATAGACGATTGCTTTGAATCACTCGGATCTTAATATTCATACCGTAAGAGAGATTACATGAAGAAACATGTCAGGTAGCATTCCATATCAAAAATTCTGTTTTTATCATTTACCTACTCGAGGACGAGCAGGAATTAAGCTTGGGCATGCTTGATACGTCTCCAACGTATCTATAATTTTTGATTGTTCCATGCTATTATAGTATCAATCTTGGATGTTTTATAAGCAATATATGCTATTATATATCATTTTTTGGGACTAACCTATTAACCTAGTGCCCAGTGCCAGTTGCTGTTTTTTGCCTGTTTTTGCCTTTTCAGAAAATCATTATCAAAAAGAGTCCAAACGAAGAAAAAACTTTGGATTATTTTTTTCTGGACCAGAAGAGACCCTGGAAGCTTTGGGAGAGGACCAGAGGAGCCACGAGGAAGCGGCAAGTCCAGGGGGCGCACCCCAGGGGGGTAGGCGCGCCCCTAGGCTTGTGGGCCCCTCGTGGCACCTCCTGGCCTAATTCTAGCATTATAAATTCCCAAATATTCCCAATATACCAGAGAGACAGAAGAGAAAACCTTTCCACCGCCGCAAGCCTCTGTTCTTCCGCGATCCCATCTGGAGGCCTTTTTCGGTACTCTGCCGGAGGGGGAATTGATCACGGAGGGCTTCTTCATCAACCTTGATGCCCTTCCGATGATGTGTGAGTAGTTTACCATAGACCTACGGGCCCATAGCTAGTAGCTAGATGGCTTCTTCTCTCTCTTTGATCTTCAATACCATGTTCTCCTCGATGTTCTTGGAGTTCTATCCGATGTAATCTTCTTTTGCGGTGTGTTTGTTGGGATCCGATGAATTGTGAGTTTATGATCAGATTATTCATGAGAAATATTTGAGTCTTCTCTAAACACTTTTATGCATGATTATTATAGCTTTGTATTTCTCTCTGATCTATCTATTTGGTTTGGCCAACTAGATTGATTTATCTTGCAATGGGGGAGGTGCTTTGTGATGGGTTCAATCTTGCGGTGCTCAATCCCAGTGACAGAAAGGGACATGACACGTATTTGTATTGTTGCCATTAAGGATAAAAGGATGGGGTTTAATCATATTTCTTGAGTTTACTTTGTCTACATCATGTCATCTTGCTTAAGGCGTTACTCTGTTTTCATTAACTTAATACCCTACATGCATGCTGGATAGCAGTCGATGGGTGGAGTAATAGTAGTAGATGTAGGCAGGAGTCGGTCTACTTGTCTCGGACGTGATGCCTATATGCATGATCATTGCCATGAATCTGTCATAATTATTTGATTTTCTATCAATTGCCCAACAATAATTTGTTTACCCACCGTATGCTATGTGTTCGAGAGAGAAGCCTCTAGTGAAAACTATGGCCCCCGGGTCTACTTTTACCATATATTAAAATCCAAAAATACCTTGCTGCAATTTATTTACTTTTATTATCTTTTGCAATTTACTTTATCTATCTATCACTATCAGAATTAATCCTTGCAAATACCGCTAAGAGGATTGACAACCCTCTTATTTGCGTTGGGTGCAAGTGTTTGCTTTTGTGTTTGTAGGTGCTACTAACGGGGTTCTGTGTGGTTCTCCTACTGGATTGATAACCTTGGTTCTTAACTGAGGGAAATACTTATCTCTACTATACTGCATCATCCTCTCCTCTTTGGGGAAATACCAACACAGTCTACAAGTAGCAGCGGTCCCGCCGGCGCTGGATTGGGCGGCTGGAGCAAGAAGAGCAGAGATTGAAGAAGCACGACGGCCGTTGGATTGACATCCAACGGTCACTTCTGCTAGAATCGTTTGTTGACTAATATATAATAAGTAAAGAATTCTTGCATACGCATCAACTTAATAGGCCCACAAGTGAGCCTCCCAATCTATGGCGGACAGCATACAGCCCATTTGCTATTTTTTAAAATAATTTACAGCTCATTTGCAAATTCTTATGCAATTTATTGCAGTCCATTTTCTTTTTGTTGGCAAGGACCAGGGCTAAAAATTTAAATGAAATTTTGCATATTTCGGTGGGGTCCAAACTATTTTTAATCCTGAAATGTCGAGCCAGATTTAAAGTAATTTCAAAATATATCTAAATTAGGTTAAAAACCAATGAAATTTGAAATCTGAAAATGTGAATTTTTTTTAGAAATTTGAAAGTAATTGCCAATTTGTTGTGTGTTTTTTATATTTACAGCCCATTTCATATTACTTTTAAGATTTGCAGCCGTCTTGAAAGATTTGCAGCCCAGCAGGGCGGAGAAAAACAAGTTGGCCTCGATTGGGTATTCATCAGGAAAAAAAACTGGGCTAGCCAAGAAAAAAAATAGCTGGGCTGGTCATGTAGTAAACGTAAAATAGAAGCCTGGGCTAGACGGGCCACAACCCAGTTGATACCCTGCTCCGTCTCGACAATAACAAAAAAAAACAGCTCGAGCTGCTAGGTCCGAGGTGTCAGCCGCTCTTGTGCAGTTCTCTTGTCTATTGACTATACGTTGACAATGTCGTGGGTCCCAGATGTCAGCAAACCACTAGGAGGAAGCATTTTCTTTTTTGCTTGTAACAATGAGGCACTTGCTTGCGTACGGCCATGGACATGGTGGGTCCCTACTGTCATCCTCTCCACGTACAGTCCTCTCCCGATTCCTCTTGTTTGTTGACCATGTTGACAACGCCAGACGGCGGCGCCGCAGCGAGCGCACCAAGGCGCACGGAGGACGACGGCGAGGCCTCGGACAGGAATGAACATGAGCCGGGGAAGATGCAACAGTGAAGTCGCGGTCAAAGGCGAGTATGAGGGTTGACTGGTACAGGTGCGGGGTGGGGCGGATGTCGCCGTTAACGATTTAGGAGACGGTAGGGCGGTGTTGCGTGTGCGGAGGCGCAACCAGCCGTGGGAGGCGGGAGCAGGCGGCCCCACCGGCGCTGGAGGAAGAAGAGACTGAAGAAACACGACAGACTGTACAAGAAGCAGGAGTACTTAACAACATTAACTGAAAGCAGCAGGAGCACTTAACAACCAAAGCTGAAAGCAGTATGAGTACTTATACAGGCTCAACCGTACAAGGCACGCCTCGAACAGTGCTACTTTGCCTACTGTTAACGAAGGGTGAGGCCACCAAGCCCCAGGACAAGGCCCAGGCGCCACCCCGCGCATCCACAACTTTCTGAAAGTGGCTTCATCTCGCAATGTGGTCAATAAACATGATATTCGCTTCAGATCCATGGAAAAGCATGAACATAACCTTTTGTCCTATTCTCCAAGATCGACGGGCCTTCATGATTTGAGACCACCCATGAATAATTATCTTCTCACCTCTAAGGGAAATGGAGTAGGTCGACATAAACATCATGTTGTGACCAAGCGCAAGTCTGAGTCGACCATGGCCACGCATCTGTATAGGAACAATAAAACTGGGCAGTTTCTGTTTCAAGAAGAAGAACACAACTGTAAAACTATGTATAAGCAAGAGTTTATGAACAACATATATAACAGAAAACAGCTCGTACCATCAGTTTCTTGACACAGTTGGACATGTTCAATGTGTGCACCAGTGCCACACATATCCCACGTGGCCTTCCACCATTGAAATGCCCCACAAGGTCCTCAAGACGATCAATAAAGTGTAAGAATTGGTGGATGTCGTCCCAGTCGACTTCGATGTCATCAGTAACCGTCGAGTTCTTATCAAATAACAGACGAGTAGTGTCCTGCACTTTGTAATAACCTATGCGTGTCACCAATTATAGAAATATTAGTTAGAAGTAGCATCATTGTGAGAGAAGTGAATCACAAATTGTTGCTACTTCTAAAGTCAAATTGTGATCAGTTAGATAGAATAGGTGGATTACAAAGTAAAAGAGGCAACATGCAAGAACCAGATACAAAACTAACATGGATGAACCACTGGAACGACGTCGGGGTGGAAGGTCACAGGGAAGATAAGACCAGGTTCTGATATTTCCATGAACATTGGTGTGCCAACTTTCAGTCCGTAACACTTGACAAAGTTTATCCAAGTTTGGCCATAAAAAACGGAGCGATCTTCTTGGTTAATGAACGAAACTGTGAACTTATATCCATGGCATGTCTCCAATGTGACCATTATACTGGTGTATTCAGTTATGGCAAGGCCGACCTTCTTGAGTACATGTGTTCTGGCAGAGCAAGGGATGCACTGCAGGAAAAATAATATGAGAACACAATTTATTCGCTATCCGAATCTAGAAATAATTTCCTCTTTCACATCAGTGTTGAGCATGGTACTAGTACCTTTTATCCAAATATAGCAATCCAAATTTCCAAATTAGTCAACAACATGTTCAAAAACCCCAACCCTACCGGATAGAAAAGAGGATTCTAGGAACATACCGTGCGATTTTTGAAATCCTGTGTTAGGATGAGAAGGAAAAAGTCTGGCGTCTTGCCAAGGGCGCAGAAACCTGTAGGGTCCTTGCACTTTGGGCACTGCAAATGAAACACACTAGATTCAGTACGAAGAAAAATGCATCAACGGCGACGGTTACCATCCTAGGATTACTGGCGACAACTTTATAAGTAAGAAAAATCAAGGGGAATATATATACATAAATATGGGGTTCGGATATATATATATATATGTGTGTGTTTTTGAGAATAAAATACTCAGATAGGCTGAGGGCTCTTGACTTTGGGCCACAGGCCGGTGGGCCTGCATGTTTGGGGGCCCATGTGTTCTAAGTCAGCGCATTTCATCCCATAAATATTGCATCCGATAGGGACAACGCTGGTTTTAGATGCTGTCGCAAGGAGAAGAAAGAAAATTGAATAAAGCATGGCAGCTGTTAGACTGAAATCGAACGACAGTTCCTAACCAGTAATCAGAGTTGCAATTCTTTCAGGATGTCCTACGTGATATACGCTAGTACTACTTATACACACAGGGCACTTGTTTCACCATGGCATATATTACATCAAAAGTTCTCGGAGGATAGATCAGTTCGGCAGTTGCGTGCTGCTACTGAAGAATTTCAAAGTTGATTAGGACCAGATCTCCTTGCAGAGAAACTTCGATTCTGACATCGTCCCCAACCGCAAGATTTGATTGAGTTTTGAACCTTGACCATCCTTTAGCATCAATAATCATGCGACCATCCGTTCTACTTACGGTATATTGTGCAGGTTCATTCACACCAAGGATGCGCATGGTAAGAGAAACTTGGCCACGGTCGCCCGGATTATTGAATGACTCCCTCATTGCTCTAGGAATTTTCTGTTTGCAAACAAGAGGACATACGCAAACAGTTAGATCAACACGGTGAATCATGTGAAACAACATGGAAAGACAAAAGAACGAAGCACTTGGGCTGCCAATGCTTACCAAAAAGGTGGAGATGTCGGTTTTTGTAAGGACTTTGGTATATGCAGTGCGAACGGCAGCCCAGTCTGTTGCCGGTGCAAGTGCTGGTTCTGTTGCCGCTGCACGGGCCGGAGGAGATGCAAGTGCAAGTGCAAGTTCAAGTGTTTTTGCAGGTGCCAGAGCCGTTGCTGGTGCCTGTGGCGGTGCGACTAGTAGTGCCGCTGCTGCTGCCGAAGACGGTGCTCTTTCTGGAGCTGGTGCCGGTGTCGGTGCCTGGTCCTCTGGTACATCAGCCTGATCCGCTGACGCGGTCGGTGCCCAATCCTCTACTGGATCAGACTGAGATGCTGCCGCTGTCAGTGCTAGAGCCAGTGCTGGTGTCGGAGCAGGTGCCGGTGCTCGATTCGTTGCAGCTGCCGATGCTGGAGGTGGTACTGATGTGCGAGACAACAACGCTTGTCTCTGGTCTGCTTTGATTTTAGACTGCAGCTTTGTAACTTTGCTACGCATCCTTCTTAAGCGAGAGTGCACATGAGCAATTCGAACTTCCTCTGGCTCCGTGACCCGGATCCAGTCTTTTTCTTTCCTTCTTTTAAAGGCGACAAGGACTAATTCTGGCATGTTTGTTAAAGTAAACTTTAGTTGATCAGAGGGCTTCAGATTGTACTCAGACAATAGACGAATCCAATTGTGTCCACTAATATAAGTGATGGATAGTGCCTTCGTTATTGACACATCATAAGAAGTGAAACCTGCTAAAATAACCATCATAGAGCAAACCAAACGGTTTATTCTGTAACGAATGTGACATGGCAAAACCTGCATCGTAAAATTGCAACAAAAGTAAGAAAACATGATAGTTAATCAATGAGATTTACTTTATGTGACACGACTTAATCGTTATCAGGAAATCACTATCTTCAAGTTCTAAATTGAAGGTTGTTCGTCCAATTACGGGTGGCATGCAGGGCCCCTCCTTACTCCCACAAGCAGGACAGTCCAAAGGTCGTGACAACTCGTATGGAGCAAACATCCGCGGGAATGGAAATCCTGGTGGGTGCGATAAACCCTGCAATGCATACATATATTGGAGTGTAACCATAACTGATATATACTCCCGCTGTCCACAAAAAAAAGATGATCTGGATATTTCAAAATATACAGACTGAATTGAGTGGACAAACACACCAAAACGTGTCTAACTCTATATACATCTGATTCATAAAAAATGTTAACATCTTATGTCTTTGAACAGAGGGAGTATTGTACTGGCATAAAAAAACAAACATATCAAACAACCAAAATTGGTATTATAGGTTCACCATTTCTAAAACATTAACATAGAGTGCTCTCACGATTCACCACAAAACAAAAGCGGCAGTACTAACCCATACAGGGTTCACACACACAAATCAAGTACTGAACAATATTACTTACTACACACAAGCAAAGTTGCACTAATTAAACTCTGCAGACTATTTCTTGCCACCGACCTACAGGATGTGCCCCACAAAACTGACCAGGCCATGTGATACGCCTCCGTCGTATCTACTTTTCCAAAAACTTTTGCTCTTGTTTTGGACTCTAATTTGCATGATTTGAATGAAACTAACCAGGACTGGCGTTGTTTTCAGCAGAACTACCATGGTGTTGTTTTTTGTGCAGAAATAAAAGTTCTTGAAATTGGATGAAACTTTTTGGAGATTTTTTATGGATTAAATAAAAAATACTGGAGCCAAGACCCACTAGAGGGGGCCACCTGCTGCCCCACGAGGCACCAGAGCGCGCCACCCCCCCCCCCCTGGCGCGCCCTGGTGGCTTGTGGGGCCCACGTGGCTCCGCTGACCCTAATCTCAGGCCTATAAATTCACAATTCCAGAGAAAAAAATAAGAGAAGAAGTTTCATTGTGTTCTACGATACGGAGCCGCTGCCACCTCCTGTTCTTCATCGGGAGGCCAGATCTGGAGTCCGTTCGGGGCTCCGGAGAGGGGAATCTTCCGGCATCGTCATCATCAACCATCCTTCATCACCAATTTCATGATGCTCACCGCCGGGAGTGAGTAAATCCTTCGTAGGCTTGCTGGACAGTGATGAGTTGGATGAGATTTATCATGTAATTGAGTTAGTTTTGTTAGGGCTTGATCCCTAGTATCCACTATGTTCTGAGATTGATGTTGCTATGACTTTGCTTTGCTTAATGCTTGTCACTAGGGCCCAAGTGCCATGATTTCAGATCTGAACCCTTTATGTTTTCATGAATATATTTGTGTTCTTGGTCCAATCTTGCAAGTTATACGCACCTGCTACGTGTTATGATCCGCATACCCCAAGGTGACAATAATTGGGATTCTTTCCGGTGATTACCGTAGTTTGAGGAGTTCATGTATTCACTATGTGTTAATGATTTGTTCCGGTTCTCTATTAAAAGGAGGCCTTAATATCCCTTAGTTTCCTTATGGACCCCGCTGCCACGGGAGGGTAGGACAAAAGATGTCATGCAAGTTCTTATCGCAAGCACGTATGACTATATACGGAATACATGCCTACATTATATTGATGAATTGGAGCTAGTTCTGTGTCGCCCTAGGTTAGGACTGTTACATGATGAATGTTATCCAACATAATCACCGATCCAATGCCTAAAAGTTTTTCACATATTGTTCTTTGCTAAGTTACTACAGTTGCTACTGCTGTCACAATTGCTACTACTATTGCTGCTACCGTTACTATTATTGCCACTATTATTGCTACTACTATCAAACTACCATACTACTATGCTACTGATCACTCTGCTGCAGATATTTAGTCTCCAGGTGTGGTTGAATTGACAACTCAACTGCTAATACTTGCAAATATTCTTTGGCTCCCCTTGTGTCGAATCAATAAATTTGTGTTGAATACTCTACCCTCGAAAACTGTTGCGATCCCCTATACTTGTGGGTTATCAAGACCTTTTTTGGCGCCATTACCGGGGAGCATAGCTCTATTTGCTGAGTCACTTGGGATTTATATCTGTTGATCACTATGAAGAATCTCAAAGACGCTAAGACCAAGATCGTTCCCTCTAAGACGAGGGGAGGTAAGGAACTGCCATGTAGCTCTGCACTTGATTCACCTTCTGTTTTGAGTAAACTTGCAACACCACCACCTGCTATTAATTTTGATATGTCGCAAGTTATTGATGATACTGCTTCTGCAATGAATGATACTTATGATGATGCTAGTACTATGCTTGATAATACTGTGCCACTTGGTGAATTTCTTGATGAACAAATTGCTAAAGCTAAAGAAACTGAAAATGTTGAAACTCTTGAAAATTATGATTCACCTATTATGCCTAGCTCTCCTACTAGAGTTGAATCACCTGATGAACATTGCTTTGATAGGGAGACGGCTAGAGCCATCCTTGCTTGTAATGATAGAGATGAAGTTATAAAATTGCTCGCTGAAATGAAAGAAAAATCTATGAGGGAGAGAATGAAATATGATCCTAAGTTTGCTACTTCTCCCATATTTGTTACTAATAAGGATTATGAATTCTCTGTCGATCCTGAGTTAATTACTTTGGTTGAATCTGATTCTTTCCATGGCTATGAAACTGAAACCGTTGTGGCACATCTTACTAAATTAAATGATATAGCCACCCTATTCGCTCATGAGGAAAAAATTCGTTATTACTATATTCTTAAGTTGTTTCCTTTCTCATTAAAGGGTGATGCTAAGGAATGGTATAATACTCTTGCTCCTGGATGTGTGCGTAGTCCCCAGGATATGATTTATTACTTCTCTGAAAAATATTTTCCTGCTGATAAGAAACAAGCTGCTTTACAGGAAATATTTAACTTTGTGCAAATTAAAGAAGAGAATCCCCCTCAAGCTTGGGGGAGGCTTCTCCAATTACTTAATGCTTTGCCTGATCATCCTCTTAAGAAGAATGAAATACTTGATATCTTTTATAATGGACTAACCGATGCTTCTAGGGACTACTTAGATAGTTGTGCTGGTTGTGTTTTCAGGGAATGAACTATTGGACAAGCTGAGGAACTATTGAATAATATATTGAAGAATGATAATGATTGGACTCTTCCTGAACCACTACCTAAACCCACTCTGAAGAAAAGGGGTATTTTATTTCTCAGTCCTGAAGATATGCAAGAAGCAAAGAAATGTATGAGGGAAAAGGTATTAAAGCTGAAGATGTTAAGAATCTACCACCTTTTGAAGAAATACATGGTCTTGACACAAAGCCACAGGTAGTAGAGGTAAATTCTCTTATAAAGTTTGATGAAGGTGATATTCCTTATAACAAAACTCCTACTCAATGTTTGTATGAATTTGACAATTATATTATTAAGCAAGATCATTTCAATGCAAATGTTATGAAACAATTGAAACGAAATGCCTACATGATTGATCGCTTGAGTGACTTGTTATTTAGAATTGCTAATGATGTTAAAGGTGTAGGTAAACATGCATTTATGGTTCAAACCCAATTAGAACAAGTTGCTAAATCTCAAAGTGAATTGCTCAACGAAATGAATAACAATATGAATGATCATGCTGTTAGAGTAATGACTAGAGGAGGTAGAATGACTCAGGAGCCACTTTATCCTGAAGGTCACCCTACAAGAATTAAACAAGACTCTCAAAGAATTAATGTTGATGCACCTAGTCCATCTAAAAAGAAAAAGAAAAATGATAGGACTTTGCATACTTCTAGTGAACCTGAGGTAGAAAAACCCTTAGAGGATAGTAATGATGTTTCTATTTCCGATGCCGAGACACAATCTAGTAATGAACATTTACTTGATGATAATAATAATGATGATGCTCATGTGGATGCCCAACCAGATAATGATAAAGAACCTGATAATGATGTTGAAATAGAACATGTTGTTGAGATTGATAACCCACCTCCTAAAAACAAACGTTATGATAAAAGAGACTTTGTTGCTAGAAAACATGGTAAAGAAAGAGAACCATGGGTTCAAAAACCCATGCCCTTTCCTCCTAAACCATCTAAAAATAAAGATGAGGAAGAATTTGAACGCTTTGCTGAAATGCTTAGGCCAGTCTTTTTGGGTACTCGTTTGACTGACATTTTAAAGATGGCCCCTTATGCTAAATATATGAAAGATATTGTCATAAATAAAAGAAAGATACCTGAAGCTAAGATTTCTACCATGCTTGCGAATTATTCTTTTAAGGATGGAGTACCTAAGAAACTAGGAGATCCAGGAATAGCAACTATACCATGCTCCATTAAAAGAAACTATGTCAAAACTGCTTTGTGTGATTTAGGAGCCGGTGTTAGTGTTATGCCTTTCTCTTTATATAAAATACTTGATTTGAATAAACTCACTCCCACTGAAATATCATTGCAAATGGCTGATAAATCAACTGCCATACCTATCGGTGTTTGTGAGGATGTGCCCGTTGTAGTTGCAAATATTACTATCCTAACAGACTTTGTTATACTTGATATGCCCGAGGACTTCAACATGTCGATTATCCTTGGTAGACCCTTTTTGAATACTGCAGGGGCTGTTATTGATTGCAACAAAAGCAAGGTCACTTTTCATATCAATGGTAATGAACATACGGTGCACTTTCCGAAGAAACAATTTCAAGTAAATGGTATTCATGTTATTGAAAAGACTCTGACAATTACTATTGGAAGTTTTCAACTCCCTCTTCCTACTATCAAAAAGAAATATGAAACTCTTATTATTGGGGAGATGCATATCCCCGTTGAGGTAACTTAGTGTTATACAAAAGTTCTTCGGTTTCATGTTATACGGAAATGGTTTGTTAATAAGACTTGATCAACCTTATTAATGGATTCTTTTTTAGAGGCATGTGATCGATGAATTTAGTAAGCACAACCCTCTGTAGCCACCTTTTGTTTTCTGTTATTTTTAGTTAAATGCAATTAAATGCCATGATTACCCTGTTTTCTGAATTATCCGTGTAATAAAAAAATGCCCAGAAATGATAGTGCTCAGAATGCAATAAAATTTTGACATGAATTTTTATAGAATATTTAAGAGTTTTTGGCACTAAAAACATACCAGGGGGATGCCCCAGGTGCCCACGAGGCACCAGGGTGCGCCACCCCCCCCCCCCCCGGCGCGCCCTGGTGGCTTGTGGGCCCCACAGGGACCCCCTCACTTATCCCTTCAGCTCACTTCGTCTCTTACCTCTAGCAAAAATTCCTGGTAGCTCCCTCTCTCGTGTTCTTGCTCCCAAACCTGAGATTTTCGATCTCTTTGCTCGGAGCTCTGTTTTCGAAACTGTTTTGGGAGATTGCTACTTGGTATGTGACTCCTTTATTGCTCCAATTAGTTTTTGCTCTAGTGGATTATATTTTGCATAATTAGCTGCTCTTGGTCCTACTGAAAATGAGCTTGCATGTTGAATTCTTTGAGTTCCAAGTAGTTTGAATGCTTGATATGGCCTCTAGACATCCATATGAGTAGTTGCTATCAATTTTGTAAAGTTTTATTGATATCATTTTGTGGCCCAATTTTTTTTCAGACATTGTTCATAGAGAAAATGAATTTCTTCCGGAGGAGTTCTTTGAGGAGGTGGTCCGCCAAGGCATCATCTAGCGAAAGCCCCGCACACCAATCATACGTTGAACCAAGGGCAAGTTCGGTGCGAGGTGCTGAAGCAAAGTCATGTAGATGGCCGTGCAACGAATTCATGCTGGGTGCAGGCATCAAGGAAGAATTTGACCAATATATATTCACAACACCGAGCTCTCCGCCTTCATCGCAGATAAGCCACCACAGCATTACTACCTCACTCATTCATTCACTCAAAACTTTGAATATCATCCGCGCACTTCTAGAGTTTTATTTCACCTCTATGACAGATCATATGCTATGTCTCTAGAAGAGTTTTGTGATGCATGCAAAATTCCTTATTGGGGTTCCTTAGATGAACCACTAAAATCTGACTATGAGCCGTTTCTTAATAGCCTTTGCAACGGTGAGGATAGGGGAGTTACGCATGCCAGAATAATTAGCATTCACTTTCCCGCTATTCGGTATTTTGCACTATTTAATGGTAAATGCATTGTTGGTAAGCAAGACTGTAGTGCGCTTTGCGCCCCTGATCTGAGTCTTATTCATACTGCTTTGACTGGTAGCAAGCATTATAATCTTGGGGCTATTATTGCACGTAGACTGCAGCGTAACGCGGGTAATGGTGATTTGTATGGAGGAATTTATGCCTCCCGCGTAGCTGCAAGGTTAGGGGTCTCTCCCAATTCCAATAATCCCCTCTTACCTGTTAAATATTTGAATTTCAAAACAATGCGAGAACATAAGTTTTTAAAACGCGACGCACACGGATATGAATATAACTTAGTTTTTAGTAAATATTGATCTGTGTATGTTGCTTTGCCTGCTCCTGCCCTCTTTGATTTTTAGAACAAACAGAGATATTTTCTATTGGAGAGCGAGGTGCACGAGTACAAGGCGGCGGTCGAGGCTGCCCGTCTGGCTGAGGAGGCGGCTCAGAGCACCTCTACAAGCTACCACTTTGATTATTACCCAGACCAGGGATGGTGATGACCAAGCTAGGCAAAAGCCTAAGCTTGGGGGAGTATGTATCTCTCACCGACATTTCATTCATGTCCACACATTTCATTCAAGTTGTCGGTGTTCATACTTTTCACCGTATAATCCATGTTAGTATTATTTTCTCGCTTTCTTCTTGTGTGTTTGAAAAACTTTGATAAAATACAAAAAAAAAAATCGTTTCTTTTTGTTTTTTCTTTCTAGCTTAATTAGTTGTAGTATTAAAAGAAAACCCAAAAAGATTTCCAGTTTCTTCTTTTGCTTGTTGGGAGCTTTCCCGTGTAAATAGTTTTTCTCGTTTTTGTTTTGTCTTCTTTAATTTGCTTCCTTCAAGAAAAAAAACTAAAAACTCCAAAAATATTTCAGTGTGTTTCTCTGAAATTATTTTCCTTTGTTGAGTCATTGTAAGGAGAAGACCACGATGAAAATGTTGAGTGGCTCTCATATGCATTATTGTTGATCTAACAAAGATCCCATATTACCTTGTCTTCTCCTTTGAATAAAATGCTTGCAGATTCCAGCTTAGTCCACGGCACACTTGCACTATTTTTAATTTTCATATCATTCAGTCGTGCAAGTGAAAGGCAATAATGATGATGATTTGATGAAGTGACTATGGCAAGGAAAAGCGGGTATGAACTCAACTTGTTTTTGTTTTTGTAAATATGTTTAACTCAATATCCATGATTCAGCATATTATGATTAAACATGTTTATGATGACAATTAGAGATTATAGTTGCTCATGCCATGCTTAAGTAGCTAGGAGTGGATAATGATTTATCTTGGGTGTCAACATGCATTAAAATGTTCATGATGTAGTATGATGATATGGTATCCTCCTCTGAATGTTTCGAGTGGCTTGACTTGGCACATGTTCACACATGTAGTTGATTCAAAACCAACATAGCCTCCATGATATTTATGTTCATGGTGCTTATATCCTACTCATGGTAGTATTCAATGTTAATTATTCATAATGCATGATTATGACCGTTTTCGCTCTCTAGCTGGTAGCTTCTCAACCTATTTTCTAGCCTTCGCCTGTACTAAGCGGGGATACTGCTTGTGCATCAAAACCCTTAAACCAAAGTTATTCCAGATGAGTCCACTATATCTACCTATATGCGGTATTACTCTACCGTTCTAAGTAAATTTGCATGTGCCACCTCTAAATATTCAAATGAACATCTATTTTGTGTGCCCATACCGCTCATGGAGCGACAAGGGGCGGTCAATATCTTCCATGCTAAGTGGGTTATTCTCATGATGAGTGTTTATTCACTTGTCCTTGCACGAGAGGGGCTGGTAATCGGGATGCCCAGTCCCATGATTTAAAATTGCAAAATAATTAAACAAACTCCCCCGGAAAGTTGTTGGTATGGAGTGCACCCGAGGATTTGGCTAGCCATGGCTTGTGTTTGTTGGTGGAGGGGGAGTAAACTTTACTTTATCGCTTGGGAACCGCCGCTAATGTGTTTAGCATGGAAGATATTGAAAACTCTCGGTCGTGACGTTGATAGGAAAGGCATACCTCCCAAAATTTTATTTATCTCTGATTTAAGCTTTGAGCTCTGGCACCTCTGCAAATCCCTGCTTCCCTCTGTGAAGGGCCTATCTATTTACTTTTATGTTATTTTACTTTTATTGTTGAGTCACCACCTTCTCAAATAATCACCAGTCCTGAGAGCACTATTGTCATTCTCATGCATTGTGTATAGTTAATGTTGTGTGTATCATGACTGGATCTCTTCTACCATGAATTACAATGTTTAGTCGCTGCTTGAACTTTGGAGGTGCTCTGTATTTATGTTTTGCGGTCTCAGAAAGGGCTAGCGAGATACCATGTTGTCATATTATATCATGATTGTTTTGACAAAGTGTTGGCATTTGAGATATCTTATTATTGCTCGCTAGTTGATTATGCCATTGATATGAGTGAATGTAATTTCTAAGAGTTATCATTTGCATGGTTAGCTCATGATCTTTGCTAAAAAATTGGGTACTATTTAAGCATATATATAGATACAAGAACAAAAGAGTTCGTAAAAGTTTTTCTTTATCACTTTCAGTTTGTCAACTGAATTGCTTGAGGACAAGCAATGACTTAAGCTAGGGGGAGTTGATACGTCTCCGTCATATCTACTTTTCCAAACACTTTTGCTCTTGTTTTGGACTCTAATTTGCATAATTTGAATGAAACTAACCCGGACTGACGATGTTTTCAGCAGAACTACCATGGTGTTGTTTTTTGTGCAGAAATAAAAGTTCTTGGAATTGGACGAAACTTTTTGGAGATTTTTTATGGATTAAATAAAAAATACTGGAGCCAAGACCCACTGGAGGGGGCCACCTGCTGCCCATGAGGCACCAGAGCGCGCCACCCCCCTGTCAGGCCCTGGTGACTTGTGGGGCCCACGTGGCTCCGCTGACCCTAATCTCAGGCCTATAAATTCACAATTCCAGAGAAAACAAATAAGAGAAGTTTCATCGCATTCTACGATACGGAGCCGCCGCCACCTCCTGTTCTTCATCGGGAGGCCAGATGTGGAGTCCATTCGGGGCTCCGGACCACCGGGAGTGAGTAATTCCTTCGTAGGCTTGCTGGACGGTGATGAGTTGGATGAGATTTATCATGTAATCGAGTTAGTTTTGTTAGGGCTTGATCCCTAGTATCCACTATGTTCTGAGATTAATGTTGCTATGACTTTGCTATGCTTAATGCTTGTCACTAGGGCCCGAGTGCCATGATTTCAGATCTGAACCCTTTATGTTTTCATGAATATATTTGTGTTCTTGATCCGATCTTGCAAGTTATACGCACCTGCTACGTGTTATGATCCGCATACCCCAAGGTGACAATAATTGGGATTCTTTCCGGCGATTACCGTAGTTTGAGGAGTTCATGTATTCATTATGTGTTAATGCTTTGTTCCGGTTCTCTATTAAAAGGAGGCCTTAATATCCCTTAGTTTCCTTATGGACCCCGCTGCCACGGGAGGGTAGGACAAAAGATGTCATGCAAGTTCTTATCGCAAGCACGTATGACTATATACGGAATACATGCCTACATTATATTGATGAATTGGAGCTAGTTCTGTGTCGCCCTAGGTTATGACTGTTACATGATGAATGTTATCCAACATAATCATCGATCCAATGGCTACGAGTTTTTCACATATTGTTCTTTGCTAAGTTACTACTGTTGCTACTGCTGTCACAATTGCTACTACTATTGCTGCTACCGTTACTATTACTGCCACTATTATTGCTATTGCTATCAAACTACCATACTACTATGCTACTGATCACTCTGATGCAGATATTTAGTCTCCAGGTGTGGCTGAATTGACAACTCAACTTCTAATAGTTGCAAATATTCTTTGGCTCCCCTTGTGTCGAATCAATAAATTTGGGTTGAATACTCTACCATCGAAAACTGTTGCGATCCCCTATACTTGTGGGTTATCACCATGGACATCGTGAGAGATGTCTAACGGCACCTTCGCCATCCCGTCAACCTTGGAGAACCTAACAGTGTGGTCTTTCCACTCATAAACATGACAATGAAGACAGGCCGTATCAGATTTGTTGGGAAGCTTTACAAGAACCACACCCTTCGTAATCGCAGGCACATCTACGAAATTGTTGTGGTGAAGTACACCCTCGAGAACACGCCTAACAACAATGCTACAGAAAAACACTTGTTCACGACATGTGGCTACAAGGACACGGCAACTGGATAGTTTAGTAGTGCACATCCTCAGATCTTCCAGTTCACACGGCATGACTTTGAGAACTTCATCTCCACAGCAGACCTGGTTCTAATTCAAACAGAAACCAATATTTTATTACTGCCTCCATTCACAAATATAAGATGATTTTCTATATTTTACTCCATATAATACTACATATAAGCACAGAAATGAATGAACAAAGACACTAAAACATGTCTACATCAGATACACAAAAAAGTTAGAACATCTTATATTTGTGAACAGAGCGATTACTTACAATACCCATAACACAAGTTACTGAGGGTACTATATTCTCTTCCTACAACTAGCGTTGATGTTCATAAAGTAGTTGAAAGTCATCTATAAGAAATCTGTGTTATGTGCAAAATCATATGCATGTCAACCTCTCGCATGTTTTGGTCAAAAGAGACATTTAGAACCGTCATTTGGCACACAAAAATCACATGCAAGATCGCCCAGAAAGTTATACTACTAGCATTACGTGTACATTACACAAACATCGCATATTAGCAAGCATTTTGCAAGTTAGATCAAAAAACACGATCAAGGCAGACTAAGGCATAGCCTAGTGGTGGAAAGGGGCTGATGCCTTCCCACCCACCCAGGTTCAAGGCATGGTACTTGCAATTTGGGCTTGTTGCATCAATTATACTGTAGGGGCCTCCCTTACAGTCTTTCTGTCAAAAAAACATGATCAAGATCGCCAAAAAGATCGTCAACAAGAGATATTACCTCAACCGGCTTAACAAGGGATCTCGGAGAGGTGGCCTTGGCCAAGGCGATGGCCTTGAGCTTGTTTGTAGGGGTGCTTGCGCTTCTTCAGACTCTGAGCCTCGACAGTTTTGGCCAGAGCCATAGACATCACTTTGGCCAGTGCTCCAGGGTCCATCAAGAAACTGTCAAATAGAAATAAAAGGAAAGAAAATGATAATCAGAAACCCAAAAGAAGAACCGAGAGGGAGTTAGGATCGGTCGCGGGGTTGCAAAAGATGACTGGAACAGAAGTATAGCAGCACCATTGATGCGCTCACCTTTCCTTCTTTGGGAGAGAAGAACAATGGCAGAAGCGAGTTGGGGTTTTCTTGAAGAAATGAGGAACAAGATGAGAGAGAAGCGAGTGGGGTTTTCTTGAAGAGAGGAAGATGAGGAAGAAGAGTGAAATGATGGTTGCTTCGTCCGTCCAACTTACTGCTGGAAAGGTGGGGTTTTGTGATTTGATGCCTCATGAGGCATTACTGCGGTGCTACGACCGCGGTAAGTCCACCGTGTAGTTGTGCACTCTAGTGCGGAGTAATTTGGTGCATGGCAAGTGGACCCCAATGCTGGCTGTCCCACACGTCGGCGAAAGTGAGTAGCAAGGTTCTCGACGACCGTGGAGGAGGATCCGCGCGGTAGAGTGTCTCCACTATTTCTTAAAAAAATATTTTTTTGATTACATCAAGCATTTCCACTCTTACGACGGAGGAGTGCGAAACACGTCAGCCACTTGAACTTACACTACTAGTACTCCTACTACTAGGCATGTGCAGTGGTTCATACAGCAGTCTTATCTTGTTGCCAGTAGTAAGATATGACGATAAAAAATGATGTATAGTAAACTGATTATACCACCGAAAGAAAAGTAACTAATTATAAATAAATCTGTTGTGAGGGATATTGTTGCGAGTGTTTCAGCATATTTTTGGTTTACATCGTGGCTAGTATTCATGAATACGGTCCTGCGTGGGTCCCCTGCGTGTACGTGCCTTCTATTCCGTGCTACCTCGGCGTACAGTCGACCTGTGGTGGAGTACTATTATTTTTAGCAGACAAGGCAACTGGAGAAGTAGAATCAAGGGATGGAGGCGGCAGCCGCTCCGGAAGGGTGTCTCCGGAGGATTGACATCCAGTGGCATGCTGTGCGCATGTCACCTATGAACAGTAGTGTAACATGCCCATTTTTTTAACGTCTGATCAAGAATGAACGGTGAGATCAATGTCAATAGTACTTGGGGTACAGTGCACGGAGAGTATGCTGCAACAGTGCTCGACTGAACAGGAACCATACGAAGCACGCCTCTATAGTGCTCTGTGCTACAGTGACTGTTCTGGACCGCCTGAGTTTGATCCAACGGTCATGTTATGCCATGACTTGCCCATGCAGAGGACACCTAAATAGCACCAAAGTCCCTCTGCTTCTCCAGGTGCACGACGGTGGTGATGCAGGGTGCCACCGCCCGCAGAGCCCGCTCCCGGTCGACGGGAGCCAGCTCGTCAAAGACGGTGTCCAATGGCACAAATGGATTCTGGAGACAAAGCCCAGAGAGGATTTGCCCGGCAACAGCGACGGCCGCCCGCACCCCCTCCTTGTCCAGTGCCGCCCCCACCACCGCGCAGAGATGGTTCAGCTCCTCGGAGATATAGGTGAAGAAGGAGACCAGGTCAGGAAGCCGCAGCTCGTTGAAGTCGATGGGGTGGTCGAATGGGTTTAGCCCGATGGCCGGCATGGTCGCGCTAGCATGACGGTAGGCATCACGGAGCTGCAACACTTGCGTGGCAACATGGTCCAGCAAGTGGTTGAGGTAACCCTGGACCTCATCATGATCAGCCCGCTCGCGCTCCAGCCGACTCACCATCAGGGCAACCTAGCCGCCTAGGGTATCTCCCGCTTTCTGCAGCAACGACGCCGACGCCTCAAGCATCTTTGTGGTGGAATCCTGCCGCTTTTGAAGCTCTGTGAACTCCCGCTCATAACTGTCACGCCCAATATGAGGTCCTATCCTCACTGAACTCGGAAGCCCCCGCTAAGAATAGAAGCGCATATCGGAGACGCTTCACAAGGTGGATATCATTACAACATACCATGTACTGAATAGATGAGAATACCAGATAAAGGCTTACACTTGCCATAAGCTATAGCATGAATACATCAATACATAGCAATCATCATACAGAAGAGCAGGATCTGACTACGGATGAAATCAAACGAAAAAGAAGAATGACATCCACCCTGCTAATCCCAGGTTGCCAACCGGGAACCCATCCTATGATCGATGAAGAAGAAGAAGCAGCAGAAGAACTCCAAAAGCAAACATGCATCACGCTCACGTCAAATCATCGCTTTACCTGTACCTGCACCTGTTGTTGTAGTAAACTGTGAGCCACGAGGACTCAGCAATCCCATTACCATGGGTATGAAAACTAGCAAAGCTTAATGGTTATGGAATGGATAAGTGGTGAGGTTGCAACAAGCACTAAGCATTGTATGGTGGCTAACTTACGAGTACAAGAATAAGAAGAGTAACTACGCATAAACGGACGTCAACTATTAATGATCAAGAAGTGATCCTGAACACCTACTTACGAGTCAAACATAACCCCACCGTGTTCTCTTCCCGAACTCCCTCGAAAAGAGACGATCACGGTTATGCATGCGGTTGGTGTATTTTAGTTAGATTTAGTGTCAAGTTCTCTACAACCGGAGGTTATAAATTTCCAAGTCGCCACATAACCGCGGGCACGGCTCTCCGAAAGATTTAACCCTGCAGGGGTGCTCCAAGTAGTCCATTATAAATTAACACACGCATTCGATGGAACATCCTCACACCATGATAACACGATGCTTACGATAAGGAATCCCGGTGGACAAGCCACTCGTAACAGGCAAAACTAAACCAGCAAGACCTCCCGGTGAGCCAGATCCGTGTCTAGAGCCGTGCGCTCTCTATCTACGGGCATCATCCGTCTATGCATAGTGGACGGTAGCCAAAAGACCTCGAGTTGCCCCGAGGCGGCTCCGCTGACTGCTAGGTAGGTGGACTAATGGTTGTGTTTTGCCGCTGGCCCGAGTTATGTTGGAATTAAAAGAGTCCCCGAGGTGGCGACCCTCTATGCATTAATTATTAGGTTCATGTTGGCAAATGTTAAAATCAATGTTGGGCCTTGCTGGAGAAGTCTTATCCTAAAACAAGTGATCAGGGGGTTCCCATATGCCCCACATGTGTTAGAAGCGATCATCAAGGAACATAACACCGGTATTACGGAAACTAGGGCGGCATGAGTGGAACAAAACACTAGGCAAAAGGCCAAGCCTTCCACACACAACCAAGTATATAGATGCATTAATTAAATAAGAGATATTGTGATATCCCATGATATCCATGTCCCAATATGGAACAACCTGCAACTGCACCTGCAACTAGCAACGCTATAAGAGGGGCCGAGCAAAGCGGTAACATAGCCAAACAATGGTTTGCTGGGATGGTGGAAGGTTAGAGGTTGTATCATGGCATTTTGGGAGGCTGACAAACAAGTGGTAGGTCGCGAGACATAGCGATAGCATCGAGACAACTAGCAAGCAAAGATAGTAGTGATATCCAAGGTAATGGTCATCTTGCCTGAAATCCCGCTAGGAAGAAGATCGAATCCATGAAGTAGTCGAACGGAACGTAGTCGAGCGAATCCTCACACTTCGCAACATATCCAGACTATCGAGAAGAAGCACAACCGGAAAGAAGTAGACAACAAGGTAAACACACAAACATAATCATGGCATAATGCACAATCAAGTATGATGCATGTCCGGTTTAATGAGGCATGGCATGGCAAGATGCAACAACCAAATACTAAACATTAAGTGAAGCTCAACTCAACATTCAAATTATTTAGTTCACTCTCGTTTAAGCACATGACAAGGTTAAATGTTGTTAAACATGGCAAGAGGTGAAGCATAATTAATCTACCCATCTAGGCAATTTAAATGAGGCTGGAAACAACACATAACAATTCCGGAAATTCCCCATATGCAATTTTGAATTTGGTACTATTCTGAATAAAACATCATTTTAATGTTGTTAAACAGCAAAAGAAAGTGCATCATGATAATCTACACATTTTTCTACCCCATTTACATATAAATTTCATTTAATTCAGAGCTACGGATATTTAGTTATGAAATAAACCATTTTAGCATGTCATTTATGCAAATTAATGCAAACAGCAATTTTAACAATTTTAACATGGATGAAAGTTGCATATTGTGAAACTACCTGAAATTCTAAGCATTTTGCATATATAAATCATTTTAATCCGATGCACGGTTGTGGAGTTATTATATGCATGAAGTGCAAGGGTTTTTCTGCAAATCTGCAAATCCTGGATTAATAGTCAAATTCGCAGCGCAAGGAAAAAAATACTACGGGCTGAAACTGGTGAGCGCTGGATAGATAAACAATGCACAAGCGAGGGTTGCGGGCGTCTCACCATGGGCCCTGGCCCAGTCGGTGGAGATGGTGAGGACGGCTGGAGGTGTGCTATGGGCTTCAGGCGACCTGGGCCCGCGGATCTGGACCGCGAGGCGAGGCCGGAGTGCTGCAAGCAGTTCGAGCGAGCCTCTGCTCTGCTCGATGCAGGGGGAGCAGAGGATTTGGCGCGGCGGGCGATGGCTTGGGGCTACTGCGATGCAGGGTATGGCAGGGAGGCGATGGAGACGAGCGAATCCGGGCGCGGGACGACCGGGGATCGCCGGCAAGCTTGCTCTTGGACGGGGTGGCTACCATGCCTGCTGTAGTCTGAAGAAAGAAAGACGGAGAGAGAAAAGTTCAGAGAGGAAAAACAGGGAAAGGGAGGAGGCGTGGTGCTGGTGACCTTGTGGTCGCCGGCGGCGGGGTCCTGCTCGCTGGATGGCGACGCAAGGTCGAGGAGGAGGCTGGGTCATGGAGGAGGGCGGCACGGTCGGGCACGGGAGGAAGCTCGAGGAAGTGATGGCATACGGGCGCGGTGTGCTCGGGCTCTAGGAGCTCGAGCGACGTGAGGAAGGCCTCGGGAGGAGCTCAGAGGAGGCCAGCGGGAGGGAGGTGTCTCAGGCGCGCTCGGGGCCGAGCTCGAGCGCGAGGCCCTCGGGCACGAGGAGATGAGGGATGTAGGAGGCTTGGGAGGCACTGAAGGTTCGAAAGGTAGGCGGCCATGGTGTTCCATGTGAATCAGAGCAGAGAGAGAGAGTTTGCTCAGAGTAGAGAAAAACTAGGGGAAGGGAGAGAAAGGGAAAAGGAGGGGGCGCGGTGGTGCTCATCTTGCTGGCTGCTGGTTCGGTCGCCGGCAACGGGGAGGCGCTGGTTGGTTGGTTGGAGCGGAAAATGAGGAGGAAAAGGGCTGGTTGGGTGAAGAAGGTGGCGGTGGATCTGGACAGGGAGGATCCCGAGGATGGAATGGACATGGGTGGCGGTGGCTGCGGGGGAATAGGGTAGGATCTAGGGTTGGACCTACTATATATAGCAGAGGATCTAAATGCAGTCTAATTGGAGCCCTACGATTTAAATCGGACGGCTCGGGCTGGTCTAAACAAAGAACCAAAGATGTTTGGGGTATTTCGGGATTGATCCGGACCCATCGGTCATGACCGCCCGGTTCGGGTTCGGGGAAAGTTTCGGACTAGGTTGCGAGGGGGGTTTTGTTGGGCTTGGAGGAAAGAGAGAAGAGAGCGGACCGGTTGGTCTGAGAGAAGGGCAACGGAAGCAAAGGGGTCTGACAAAAGGCCACGGAGATGAGAGGGACGTGGCAGCTATGAACGGTTACGAGTTTTGAAAAATGACGGCAACGGAGTGCCGATGCAATGCGAATGATGCGATGATGAATGCAACAAACAAATAATTAACGCATCGATAACGAATATAACGGAAGGCATCTGGAGCATCGGTCTCGTGCTGTCACAACACACCCCCACTTACAAGAGATCCCGCCCCGAGATCTTATGAATGAGAAGAGGAAGAGGAAGAGGTAAAACAAAGTTGCTTCTTGGACAAACGAGTGAAACTAACAAACCTCGGAGGTTGCGACGTCATGAACGAAGAGCTCAAGGGACAAAGAAGAACATGTAACCACTCACTACAAAAAAAACACTTCCGTGATGATACGTCTTTGTCACAGTAGGTCACATTTTCTGTCATGCATGTACATCCGTGACAATTTTATGACAGAATCAATATAGTCATACCTGTGCTGTCGTAGAAGTGTTCCATGACAATACTGAAATTATCATCACGGAAGTGTCCACTTCCATGACGATAAATGTCACGTCATTGAAGTGTTTTCGTCAAGGGTAACCAACACATGGCATCCACCGTAACGGGTCGTCGTTAAGCTATCGGGTTCAGTTTGGATCCGATAACCCATTAACAGCCCTGACGAATGGGGATTTTCCACGTGTAAAATTCTCATTGGCCAACAGAACCACGTGTCAGGCCGGCTTTGCGACAGATGTCGTCCATTCATTGCACGAGACGCACCTATGGAATAGTGACACGTGGCACGGCCCAACAGCAGCCCATTTATGTTATAAAGGCTGGCCCGTTTGACTTGGTCAAAAGTTAAAGGACCGGCCCATGGAAAGCCTGTTACCGGCATGTTCGCATACAGCCCATTTACGGCCCGGGTACTCACGGCCCGTTATGGCATTTAAAAATTCGGCCCAGTAGCGTCATGTGGGCCGTCCCATATGATTCCAGCCCGTTGTCACTTTTGTCCCATCTATGGCCCGTGAAGTCTTTTGGCCCATATGAGGCCTTTTGCATCTCTGGGCCCATCGACGGCCCGAGGTGAATCAGGCCCGTCATGAACTGTAAACTGCTTTGAGCCCATTAATGGCCCATGATTCAGTTGGCCGTTTCCAGCCCGTGTTTTCTTTCGGCCTTCTAAGGGACCATATATTATTGGGCTTATTTCCGGCCCTCGATTACTTACGGTCCGTTACTGGCCTGTTATGCTAATGGGCCAAATTCAGCCCATGGTAACAATCGGTCCGTTTGTGGCCCGTTAACACGTTGGGCTATTTTCATCCTGTCCTGTAATCCGGCCCATTAATGACCCGTCATGCCTGTTGACAGAATTAAGCCTGCGCTACCTTTCGGCCTGTTAACGGCCCGTTATGGTCTGGGCCCACAAACGGACGGCTCTGATTTAGGCCCGTTTATGGTCTGGTTTTGGCCCACGAAAAGTAAGCCCATGGATCCTACGGCGCGTATGAGGCCCATGGATCATACGGCCCTCTCATCCGTACCCCTACACACTACTGTCAGACTTGCACCCACGATAGTTGGCGCCCACCGTGGGGCAGGCGTCTAGCGACTTCCGGCGTAGTTGCATTTTTTCCACCATCACCATGGTTTCCGGCGACGGACTGACTCTGGGCGGCGAGATCCGTTTCGGCGTCCTCAGTTTCATCGCCGACGATTCGGCGTGGCTCCAGGATGCCCCGCTGGATGTCGAGGCGTTGCCCGTCCGTGGCGCGGCACACTTCCGCGCGAGTTCCTTCGGCGTCCTTCTTCGGCAACCGTCGACTCCGTATCAGTCGACGTCTTCGCTCTCCGCTAGCCGTCGTCGCAGGCGCTCCGGACGCTCGCGGCTTCAGCGGTGGATCAGGCACGCGGTAGCCCTTCAGGCTACGGCTCCGCAGATCACGGCAATCGAGCCCGATGAACCTGTCTTCGATCTGTTCGCCTCCGTGTATGAGCACTCGGAAAGCGTATCCGAGTGCGAGAGCAGCGACCCCGCTCCGGAGGTGCTGATGGCCGATTCCCCACCCAGTCCGCCTGGGTACGGTCGCGGCGGCGTGGAGAACGGCGACCCGTCGCGCGCCGATCTTGGCGGCGGCAGGGACCGGCATAACGATGAGTACATCCCCCAACCTCTCACTCGGCAGCAGAGGGAGGAATAGCAGCGCAGGACCGAGCAGGCCCTCCAGACGCCCATCGTTGGGACGACCCCCGAGGCTCAGGCTTTGGAGGCCGTGCGCCAGGACAACTTGGCCGAGGGAATCGTCTGGAAGCGCTCCAGAAGTCACTCGACGATCGCGCCCGCAGACAGCATCAGCCCAGTTCCAGTCGGCGGCAGCGGCAGTTGTTCTCAAATGACCAACAACAGAGTTTCCAGGTATTCCGCACTCCTGTCCAGAATCTGGCGGCGGCCACTCGGATAGCGGATTCCATTGAGCCGTCCCGATCCGAGGCGGGAGAGGGTCTTCGGCATATCCGAGCCCTGCTCAAGGCGGCTGAAGAGCAAAATTCCGCAGTGTCCCAGTCGCGCAACAGGATTCATAGCAGATCCATTCGGGCTGACACCGTCCAGTCGGCTCACAGCCCAGTGTCCCCAAGGAGAAACAGACACTCGCCTCCGCGGCGAGACGACCAAGACCGCCACCGAGACCAGCACTCGGGGCAGGGTCGCAGTCGGAATACGCCTCCGCAGCGTCAGTACGATCGTCGTCGTATGCAGTCGCCCCCTCTGTGGGATGGCTCATATGCGCCCCGGCCGTACGATGCCTGGCATCCTTACAGCAATGATCGGAGGGCCAGCCCTCACCGCCATGGTGATGGTTATCGCCAGAGAGAGCCAGTCGACCATCTGGTTCTCGCTCAGAATCTGGTCGACAGAGGCAGAGCTCAGAGAGAGAACTTGGACAGGGATCGTCCGAGTGGAAGTGGTGCCTTCATCTCCGGGCCCGAGTGTTTCAGCAGAGCCATCAGGGCCGCCGATATTCCGCCAAACTTCAGATTGGCAGCTGGAGTAAGCAAGTTCATCGGTGAGTCCAAGCTAGAAACTTGGTTAGAGGATTACCGAGTGGCTGTGCAAATTGGAGGAGGGAATGACTATGTGGCTATGAAGCATTTGCCGTTGATGCTAGAAGGGTCCGCCCATGCCTGGCTCAATCAGCTCGCTCCGGCCAGCATATACTGTTGGGAAGATTTGACCCGAGTGTTCATCAAAACATTCGAGGGCACGTGCAAACGCCCGGCTGGATTGTCTGAGCTACAACATTGTGTGCAGAAACCGAATGAAACATTGAGGGAGTACATCCAGCAGTGGACAACCTTGCATCACGTGGTGAAGAACGTCACAGAGCATCAAGCCGTCTGCGCCTTCAAGGCAGGAGTCGGATATCGGGAGCTCATCCTGAAATTTGGTCGGTCAGGATCTTTAACCACGAGCCGAATGATGGAGATAGCCACTCGGTACGCAAACGGAGAAGAGGAAGACCGTCTCCGGAACGGCAAAGGGAAAACCAGCGAGCCCAACCCCGGAAACAGTAATCCCAGTCAGAAGCCGAAACGCAAAGCTGATGGTTCGACTCAGGCCGAGGCTGCCGCTCTGGCCGGTCAAGCCAAGAACAAGGGGAAAGCTAAGGACAAATAGATCCCTAAGAAAAAGAAAGATCAGTCGGGCCAGGATGTCCTAGACCTGCCATGTCGCATCCACACCCGAAAGGATGAAGAGGGCAATCTGATATTGCCCAAACATACCACTCGACAGTGCAGACTGTTGATTTAGCAGTTCCGAGAGGGCCCGTCGAGTGAGAAGAGCCCGGATGACGCATATGATGGAGATAAAGATGAAGCTTTTCCAAGTGTCAGCGCAACCCTGATGATCTTCGCAGATGTAGAGAGCAGGAGCCGGTTGAAAGTTATCAACCGAGAAGTGAACATGGTAGCACCGGCGACGACAAAGTTTCTGAACTGGTCGAAGACTCCGATCACCTTTGATCAGTCGGACCACCCAGCCTATATTGCCACCCCTGGGCGGCAGGCGCCGGTGGTCGATCCAGTTGTGGGAGGCGTCCGATTGCGCAAGGTCCTCATGGACGGTGGAAGCGGACTGAAGATACTGTACGCTGATACTTTGCAAGCGATGGGCATTCCGATGTCCTGACTCAGTGAGAGTAGCATGCAGTTCCACGGAGTGATCCCCGGCAAAAAGGCAAAGTCACTCGGGCAGATCGCCCTGGATGTGGTCTTTGGAGATGACAAGAACTTCCGGAAGGAAAGGCTAACCTTCGAAGTGGTCGACTTCCGCAGCGCCTACCACGCCATCCTTGGTCGGCCGGCTTACGCACGTTTCATGGCCCATCCATGTTATGTGTATCTCAAGCTGAAGATGCCCGGTCCCAAAGGTGTGATCACAGTTGGTGCAATATTTGCCCCTTTGTGTTTTGGAGATTGTTGACAGAAACAGGCATGTACTGATTTGTTTGCTAGTGCACACAGAAAGAAATAGTCCATGCAGTTGCCAAGAAAATGTTGTCTCAGGTGTACAGTTCGAGGAACTTCACCGAAGATTATCTACGTCGAAGAAGAGAATGAGCAACCAAGAAGAATGAAGTGAAGGAGTTGACCCCTCGAATGTTTATTGCTGAAGCAACGCAATTGGTTCGGTAATCGTGTCCGAAGAAATTGACTGCAGCGATGGAAGACGAAGACGTAGCAATCTTTTCGTCGTTCTTCTTTCATTCATTTGAGTCATAGGACCTCCGTACTATTAAGAGGGGTATAGGTTCTCGAAGCTTAGATCCGCTGTGATGCTTAGCCCAAACCTATGCGAGACCGAGAGAAATCTCTTTATGCTTCGAATGATTACCTACCAGCAGAAGACGTTGTTCTTCGTTGCTGTAGGAGATATCTTTCGAACTGAGGAGTTAGCATTACTTGCTCCACACGTAATGTTACCGTTGTGCTCAAATTCCGACCGTTGGACTCGTGTCGTTCGGCCATTGGCTGCTCCACATGTCCAATTTGGTCATTTCCCATCCGGGAAGGCTGCGGCTATAAATAGCCACCCCGCTCCAACGTTGCCCGTTGGCTGCTCCGCTTAAGATTTCTGAGAAGATTGATTGAGCATCCCCTCTCCGAGTGATTTGAGTTTAAAATCCACTGAGAGAAAAAACAAGAACCGAAACTTAGACAGTGGTTGAGCATCACAGTAGTTCTGAGTTAGAGTTCTTGTACCTATTACTCTTGAGAGCTGCCCACTCTCTAGACGGATAGGTGTCGGCTCGAGTGTCGAAGAGTATTGTCTTCACCGAGCGAGATCTTCAGCAACCAAAAGTCTTGTGGTTCGCGAAGAGAGCTGAAGAGAGTTTATCTTTAGTGAAGGTTTGGAGATCGCCGACAAGTATCTATCACGAGTGAAATCAACTAGAGTCTGATCACCTCCGAGTTGAAGGAGAACAGGGCGAGGAGAGTTTATCCTCTGTGTTAAATCACAACCCCTCCAACCAGACGTAGTCCTTTGGCAGAAGGGCGAACTGGTCTACCAAATTCTTCTGTCGCCATCGAGCACCACTGGTTCGCTTTACATTACTGCATTTCCTTCAGCAGTTTACATTCGTGCTCAGTGCCGATAGTTGTACCTGATCAAACACAGTTCATCAACTATCTGTCGCGTTATTATCATTCTTCACTTCGCATCAAGTTAACTTGTTTATCATCGCAATACCGTATGTCTGCGTGATCTCATCTCATGCCATATTCATTCACCCTGTCATCATTTCCAGTGCATTTCTATCGCAGTCATACTTAGTTTTCTCTCGTAACTGAGCTCCAGATTACTAGTTGCATTTCTATCGATCAAGTTGGACTTGTGATATTCATCGCTCGATAAAATTGCTGCATTCTTTATCGATAGATTTGGTCCTCTATAGCAAGCTGATTTGAGTGTGTTGCTACCGAACATTATTTCCGCTGCCGTGATTGGGATCGGTTCAAAACATTCGAAAGAAATTTTGAATCTCCCATTCACCCCCCTCTGGTCGATATACTCTCGGTCCTAACAATTGGTATCAGAGCAGGTACTCCCTGTCTCTGTTTATTAAAGGTCTAACAACCTTGGAGTTTTGAGTATGTCGTCTGCAGGTAGATCCTCGCACTCTGAAAGGTTTCCTATCTTCGATGGAAATGATTATATCTACTAGAGAGATCGAATGAAAATCAGACTTCAAGCTATCAACATTGAACTTTGGCAAATTGTGGAAGGTGGATACACTATTAGGCATCCTGATGCTCCTTCTTCTAATGACGAAGTTATGATACAGTTGGATGCTCAAGCAAAAGATATTCTCAGCAACAGCATCTCGAGAGATATCTTTATTCGGTTCCGAAAACTTGACACTGCTAATCAACTGTGGGATGCCATCAAAGATGTTCATGAAGAATTTATCGCCAGAACAGATCAACACACAGATATGCTTCGTGCCATGTTCGCTGGGTTCAGAAGTCTTCGTAAGGAAAGTGCTATGGAACTCACTGATCGGTTGACAAATATTGTTGAAAGGCTTCGCCAACGTGGAGTAACAGATATCACCGATAGAGATGTGGTCAACAAGCTACTAAGTGCTCTTGATGCAACCTATGATCAAATCGTGACTGAAATCAAGCAAAGACTAGACTATGAAGAACTTCACTATGTCGAGATCATGACGCTGTTGTCCATTCACGAAGAAAAGATGGAACTTGAGAACGGGATTCAAGAATCTTCTCCGGAAAGCGAAGGGGAAATTCTATCTCACTATGGTAGTCCTCAAGAAGAAGATATCGAGAATCAACGCTCTATCACAAGAGAAATGGAAATGCTCACTGAAAGACTAAGCTATCTCAGAAGACAGAATCTATGTCTCACAAATGATGATGAAGTTGACACGCCTGGATCGTCTAGGAAATTGCCGCCGAAAGAAATGAAGTGCTTCAAGTGCAAACAACCTGGTCACTTCATAGCAGACTGTCCTTGTTGGGAACAAGATGAAAAACACAGCAACAGATGGACTAATCGTCACTGCTCTGGATTCATTCAAGTGGATCATGACACTAAGCTCTCGAAGAAAAATGAAGCTACCGCATCATCTTCTTCGTCGAGACCAGTCACTGACGTGCAAACAAGAGCGACCATTGAATCCAATCTGAAGAAAATATCGCAGCTGACTAGAGTGTGTGCAGAAATGAATATGGAATCTGAAGATGAATCATCTGACTCCGAATCAGAAGACGAAGAGTTTTACAGAAACCTAGGAAGAGGCAATGCATTCGTCGCATATGAACCATCCGCGAAGTCTCTCGAATCAGATACGGATGACAATACTTCAAGTGATGATGAACCTATTGCATTTTGTCTCATGGCAAAAACCTCAAAGGATCAGCTATCAGCAAAGCACCAAAAATCTAAGACTGCATATTCCTCTGAATACATTGCCTATGCTAAACTTGTTAAGATTGCAAAATCTCAACAAGATGAGCTAGAACGACTTGAGATGAATCTCAGGAAAACCGAAGGATTACTGGTCGAAGAGATGGAAAAGAATCAAGAGTTGGCTGAAAAGCATGATGCTTTTTCTTCAACGCTTGATGACCTTTCCGAACGATATGACTCTCTTTCAGTTGACTACGAGAGTTTATCAGATGAACTCCTTGACAGGAATCAAGAACTCGGGTCACTGAAAGAGTCTTATAACGTGCTTGCGAAAGAAAAATCTTCTCTCTTCGCCGAGCAATCTAACAACCTTCCTGATGATTTTGTGTCTCCTTGCTTAAAATGCCTAGAACGTAGCAATGCTGAGTCAAATGCTGAAACATCTAATGCTGCCATCAAGAATATTGCAACTGCTTCAAATGAAATCTCTAAGCCCTCCTCCGAGGAATTTGTTCCTATTTCTGATGAAAATTGCAGGCTAAAGAACTTGCTTGAGACTGGTATGCTAAAGAGCCTCAAAGGGCATCAAACACTTTGTGATGTGCTCAAGAAGTCAATACTGCACAGAAATCCTTGAAAGGAAGGATTGGGTTTCGAAAGGAAACTCAACGTTGATGGAACCTACTGGACTCCCGAGCAATATCCTCGAACAAGTTGGGTTCTTGCTAAGAGCAAAACTCTCAAACCTGCGCTCCTGTCTGGATATGACACTCCCATTCCTGCTGTTTCTGACGAGTCTGATGACTCAAATGACAAATTATTCAAACAACAGAATGGTAAGGTTTTCGCTCGATATGTTGGGACTAACTGCAGGTCTGGTTCACCCAAGAAGCAAATCTGGGTGAAGAAATGTATCATTGAAAATCTATTTGTCACTGCTAACCTGAACCTGCAGAGCAATTCTCCTCGAGGAAATGAAAATCCATCGCAGTATGGGACTGCAACTTCCTCGAATGCATATCAGCTAAACCTTCAACAAAAGGAGTATATGCGCATCTCCTCGAATCATTATGCTCATGTCTCTAGGAACAATTTCAATGCTTACTCATATGATTACTCTCGAGATACACGGGTGATCTACGGAAATCAACGAAGGAATGTCCCTGCTCAGTCAAGACAAATGAGATCTGCGCCGCCCACACAAGTGTGGGTTGCGAGAAAGAACTAACCCATCTTGCAGGAACTCGCTGTCAGGGATTTTGATCGTATATCCTTTGCCCTGAGATCTATATTGTTGGTGCTAGTTCTTTGTGTTTATTTGTTCTTTGATTGTTGTTAGTTTTCGAGTCGCCGTGTTTGTGTTTCGTCCGATGAACAACTCACTCATAGCTTCTCTCGTTTGGTGTTTCTTCTCGTTTGCCTGAGTGATTTGTTTCAGACCCTTTTATCCCTCTATTCTCTCTCATCTAAATCTATGCTATCCGTCATGAGCATGCAATTTGATCTGAAGTAAATCTCTCTCCGACGTCCTTGGTCGCGAAAGAAATTATCTTCGAACATTTACTCATTTTTGGCGTTGTGCCCTTCATACCTTTCGTCCTCCCGCTCTCTTCCCGAGATTTTCGCAGGAAACGGTTGCCACGTGCCCACGATCCTTTTGATCGTGATCGTGTCCGTTGAATGCGGAACGTCCCGCATCTGTAGGCCATAGATTTCGGAGGGGTGGTTCGGCCCTCCAGCTATAAATACCTCTCGCCACGTCTTCTTCTTCATTCGCGCAAACCCTCGTTTCACCCTCATCCGAGCCCGAGCTCGAAGCAACACCGGCGAGAATCTCCGCCGAGCAACTCCGGTGAAGCCTCGTCGCAGCTGATCATGCCGGTGCGGTAATCCTCCTTCCCGCATTGCCGTAGTTGATCTAAGTTGCCAAGTTAGGGCGCTTAGATCTGGAACTGCTCCTCTCCATCTCTCTGTTCTTGGGCAGTTCTTACCGTCGCAATTTATCTCGATTTATTTCACTGCGGTAGATCTTTAGGAATCACTAGGAATTGACTAGTGCGGTTTGTAGTTCTTCCTCGTACTCAGTCTCCTCATCTTGGGTTCATATGTGTTGTCCGAAAGATTAGATGGTTTTCAATCTACCCTGTATCATCTGAGGCTAGCTTGTAAAATCTATCAAGGATGTCTAATTGGATTTCCATGGGTTCCCTAATCCTCCTAAAAATCTTCTTCATTCAAAAATAGTTCTGTGCATGCTTATGACCCTACCTTGTTTTTCCCTCGCATCTATTCTATTTCACAGGTCGGTCATGTCACAGAGTTTGGAAGAACACTCAGATTCTGAAGGATATTTGCCTCAGTTCCCACCAAGATCAGAATGAATGAGAATGACAGAAGGAGGAAAATCCTCGAAGCCACCCAAGGCCCCGAAGAAGAGTCAAGAATCTGTGTCCGAAGGAGATTCTGAAGAAATTCCCTCTGCTCACAGTCAGCCCGAGGATGAATTGGTCACTGACGCTCTAACCATCTTCTCTGATGCAAATCCCAAAAAAGGGCGGTCGTGGCAGAGAAAAGAACACTACTGCTGAGATGTCAGATCCCGAAAGCTATAGAACTCCACCTGAAGGAGAATCAACAACAGATCGCAACAACAGGTTGCAGAGAATTCGCCGCCACTGGGCTGGCAAATGGTTCCGTTATCAAAATGTTCGCGAAAAGTACCAGATCCTATTTGCCTTCATGCCACCATGGAATGACTGCATTGCAGAAAATTGCATAGGCCCAGATGATGAAAAAGTCAGGCCACCTCAGCCAGCAAATGCTCATCCTGACTCCCTCAAAACTATCGCTGATTTCCTCGAGGAAGTGGCTAAAAGGGCAAAAGCCAAGGCAAAACGTGAAGCCAGAGAAGCTAAGAAGAATCAAGTCGAAGCTAGAAACGTCGCGCTAACCCAGCAAGACGTGCAGAAAAAGAAGGAACGTGCATCAGCTTCGAAGGGAAGCAAGTCTGAGAAATCGGTTTCCCCTCGTGCACCACGAAAGAAAACCCTTGTCAAAAGAACCAAGAAGGCTGTTCCCGACTCGTCTGATGAGTTATCCGATGAAGAAACCCCACATGAAATTCCATTGTATGATCGTCCCGCCATTCTCAACAAGCCACACTTAAGTCCTTCTCCAGTGAAAACATTGCCATCACCAAGGAAGTCTCCCAGGCATGCACCTATGCCTTCCACCGATAAACCTTCGGGTTCTGCGGCCCCGAGGACTTTGTCAGGTGCCGCTACGAAGAGAAAGCTGCAGTCAGAAGAGAAAGCAGATGTGGCTGCCAAAAAGGCCAAGCTCAATGTTCCTGCTTCCACAGAGGAACAAAAATATGACTTCAATTTCATGATTGATGTAATTGACAGCGCTGCTTATGATGCTAATGCTAATGATGTGTGCGATCTCGGTTTGCCCGATGATGTTACCAAATTGGTGACGAAGCGAAAAACAAGCTGTCGAGCAAATGAGAAATGAGGCCACATCTGAGTCCGAAAGGAAAAAGAGGAACAAAGAAATTGTTGAACTCACCAAGGCTCTGAGCGTCTTGCGTAATGAGAAAATTGAGTGGCACTCTCGCTTGCACATGGAAGTATCTCAACTGTGTGACAGGAGAAACAAGGAGATTGCTCACCAGGCAGATCTCGCTCGGAGAAGAGCTCAAGAGGAAAAGCGTCAGAAGGCTATGGCGATAGCAAGCAAGCCGAAAACAAACAAAGAATGCCGCCTTCAGAACATCTCTGCTGATCCTACCCCAATACCCTTGCAGCAAATTCCACCTTCTCCTCCTCACGAAGATGAACCCATGCAGCAGGCTGGTACTGAAGAGGTTCTCATTCCTGATCCAGTTGCCCAAGTGCAACATGAAGAAGTTGATATATTCCTGGTAAGGACTGATGAGGAAAATGCACCTCCCAAGCAGCAATCCCCAGCTGATGAAGTTGATGAAGAGATTGAGGTTGAAAAGCCAGATCCATCACCTCCGAAAACATTGCAAGCTGAACCCTCCAAATCAAATGAGGAAAATGATAAGAATGAGGGGGAGCTCAATGCTTCCCGAGAGAAAACACCCCCGGTCTCATCATTTGGTGCCCTTACCCAGATGGATGTTGATCCTGCTCCTCGTACCACTGCACCACAATTGGTACAGGAAGAAAAGAAATCAGATGAGCCGATGGCTCGAGAAGAAACTGCCCCACCTGCCGTGCCTCATGCTACCGAGAAAGAAGTTGTCTCACCTCCCACCAAAGAAACTGCAAGAAAAGAA
Source organism: Elymus sibiricus (assembly GCA_039707655.1). Lineage (NCBI taxonomy): Eukaryota > Viridiplantae > Streptophyta > Magnoliopsida > Poales > Poaceae > Elymus > Elymus sibiricus. The sequence continues at coordinate 83,608,827 of CM077670.1, read as the reverse complement.
AAGGCCCTTGTGCCTAAAAGTCAGAAAGATGCCGAAGGAGTTCCGGCGAGCAAGAACAGCAGTCAGTCAAGTACTTCAAAGTTGTCTGCACGACAGAAATCAAGGAAGTCTCATGCTCCTCTCAAGCCTATCGATGAAGGTGTGCTGCACCTGATGCTGTCCGAACCAAATCCATGGCCGATGAGGAATCGCTGCGAAATCCACTGGAAATCTTTCCTCTGTTTCCCGTCGAAGATGGCCCGAACGGTCTAGCGTTTAACGAGCAGTTTCATCGCTCAAAACTTGCATTCTTTGGGACCAATCCGTATGAAGGAGAAAGGACTTTGTTGTCACCGAGGTTCTGGACAAAAGAACAGGCTGTGTATTATGTTCGTATCCTGTATGGCAAGAATCGTATATTCAAGCACCAGATTCTGGACTTTGCCAAAATAGAAAGCATACCCTGCTTCCATCACACCATCGAGCAAATTGAGCAGGTCTATCTGAAGAGTTTTCTTCGATTCAACCATGGCTGGAACCGTGAAGTTGTCCTTCAGTTCTATGCCACTCTTTATATCTCAAGGGACCTCAACGACAGCAGCACATGGATCCTCGAATGGATGACCGAGGAAGAAAGAATCAAATGCTCAGCTGACCAGTTTTTGGCCCTGTTAAATTTACCTCGTTTCGAATTTGATGCCTCACGAGAACACAAACTGCATTTCTGGGATGTATCCGAAGCTCAACTGCATATGCTGATGAACCCTAAGCTTGTTGGAGACAAGTGTACAGAAGTAAATCCAAAGCATCTGGCTTATGAGAACAAAGTGTTGTTCTATATCCTCTGCAATTCTCTCACGCCAACAAACCGGCCTGAAAACATTCAAGGAATTGTGGCTAATACACTTCATGCTATAGCTCATGGTATTCGGTTTGACATTCCCGATCTTCTTATTTGCAACCTGGCCTATGCAGCTGATAGCCCTCAAGTATTGAAGCCATTCGCACCATGGGTCATGTTCACCATTGAGCAGCTTATCGAGAAAAAGTTTTTCTGCCCATATGTCCCGAAAGTTTTCATGCCACCAGTCCGAGACACTCTCCGAATTGTAAAGGATATTGGGAAAGGAAAGACACCAATTGATGCAACTGCTTCTGCCTCTGTGAAAGCTCCGAAGGTTAAGAAGGTCACAATTGAAATCCCTCGTGAAGAAAATCCATCTCTGTATGAGATCTATCTTCGTACTCAGCAAGCTTTGGAAAGTCACATCAAGCTCGATCGTAAAGAAAAAGTGGAAATGATGACTGAAATCAATCTGCTTCATAATTATGCTCGTCAAGCCCTGCTATATGAAAAGGAACAGAAAAAGCACCCATGGACCCTTCTCCGCAAACATTACTCTCGTAAACAACTGTCTGCGAAGGGAATCGAGAAAGATTATGATCATCTGGAGTTGTTTGAAGTCCCTCGCATCCGAAGGCAAACTCCTGTGCTTCCTCAGCGTTCTGCCTCAACCGACCTGCTGTTTGTCGAACCCGATGATGCACTCGAAGACACAGCAGGCACATTCATATACAAACCAGATGAACCTCGCTCTGCTACTCCCGATGCTGATCCCGAAGCCCGTGCTACATCTCCAACTCCTTCCTCGGCCTCGACCATCGCTCGTTCTGCTTCGCCGAACAGTTCGAGTTCTGGGGATTCTTCGGACGAGTAGTTCCTCGCATGCATTCTCTTTCCTTTTTGACACTTGTTGACAAAAAGGGGGAGAACAACATCGAGAAGATAGAAAAGCGGGTCATTTGTAGGGTGTTTCTATTCGCCATTTGCTTTTCGTTCGAACAATTTGCTTTTGGTCGTTGAACCTTTGGTCGTGAAACTTATTCTCACCGTCTGTGGTGATGGCACACTGCGTTGTCATGTACCGTTAATAACCCCTACAATGCTATAGTTGCTATCGTTTCGTTATTTGTTTGCAGGTGCAATCGAATGCTTACTTTCTTGCAATGATTATCCTCAATAATTCATTTTCCATCCAAGGTTAAGTGAAAGTAGTTTAAGGAGAATTGGAAATCATGTCTCTCGAAGAGAGAAATCTCATTACTTAAAACTTCATATATCTTACTCCGATGCTTATCTTTCGATATCTAACGATGCAGGAGAAGAAAAATCGCTTCAGATTAAAGTCATTCGTGAATTCTAAAGAAAATTCTATCTATCTGTCTGACAAGATGTTTTCCCTCGCACATATCTATGGCATCATTTTTTTGTTGCAGGAAAACATCGTCTGAAATATATCCACTCCGAGCAATATACTTGAGTCTCCCTTGCTCTGATTGCTTTTGCCCTGATTGTTCCTCGAACATCTAACTTGCAGGGAAATTTATATCTCGTGTGGAATTTAAACTGTGTTCTGAGAAAATCTTCATGGCGTATCCTTTGCCACAACGCTTTTCAAACTATCATTGCTATCTAACTAACCTTTGTCAAAGGTTGTGTGTGGCAGGAAATACCTCAGACACCACCGAGTGCATTGGATAAAGCTACGAATGAGATCATCTGCCAATGTCACTCATACGAAGATTCACCTCGCCTCCTTATTATGTCCTAATGATCAGTCAAATCAGAATGATGCATATCTTCAGGGGGAGCGTGTCTTATCTTCGTATTTATCTCTCGTCTTTCAATTTCCTTCGCATTCCATTTCATTCCTTTATCTATCTTTCGATGTGTTCTGTTTTGTCAACAATCATCCAAAAAGGGGGAGATTGTTGGTGCAATATTTGCCTCTTTGTGTTTTGGATATTATTGACAGAAACAGGCATGGACTGATTTGTTTGCTAGTGCACACAGAAAGAAATAGTCCATGCAGTGCCGAAGAAAATGCTGTCTCAGGTGTACAAATCGAGGAACTTCACCGAAGATTATCTACGTCGAAGAAGAGAATGAGCAACCGAGAAGAATGAAGTGAAGGAGTTGACCCCTCGAATGTTTATTGCTGAAGCAAAGCAATTGGTTCGGTAATCGCGTCCGAAGAAATTGACTGCAGCGATGGAAGACGAAGACGAAGTGAAGACGTAGCAATCTTTTCGTCGTTCTTCTTTCATTCATTTGAGTCATAGGACCTCCGTACTATTAAGAGGGGTATAGGTTCTCGAAGCTTAGATCTATTGTGATGCTTAGCCCAAACCTATGCGAGACCGAGAGAAATCTCTTTATGCTTCGAATGATTACCTGTCAGCAGAAGACGTTGTTCTTCGTTGCTGTAGGAGATATCTTTCGAACTGAGGAGTTAGCATTACTTGCTCCGCACGTAATGTTACCGTTGTGCTCAAATTCCGACCGTTGGACTCATGTCGTTCGGCCATTGGCTGCTCCACATCTCCAATTTGGTCATTTCCCATCCGGGAAGGCTGCGGCTATAAATAGCCACCCCGCTCCAACGTTGCCCGTTGGCTGCTCCGCTTAAGATTTTTGAGAAGATTGATTGAGCATCCCCTCTCCGAGTGATTTGAGTTTAAAATCCACCGAGAGAAAAATCAAGAGCCGAAACTTAGACAGTGGTTGAGCATCACAGTAGTTCTGAGTTAGAGTTCTTGTACCTATTACTCTTGAGAGCTGCCCACTCTCTAGACGGATAGGTGTCGGCTCGAGTGTCGAAGAGTATTGTCTTCACCGAGCGAGATCTTCAGCAACCAAGAGTCTTGTGGTTCGCGAAGAGAGCTGAAGAGAGTTTATCTTCAGTGAAGGTTTGGAGATCGCCGACAAGTATCTACCACGAGTGAAATCAACTGGAGTCTGATCAGCTCCTAGTTGAAGGAGAACAGGGCGAGGAGAGTTTATCCTCTGTGTTAAATCACAACCCTCCAACCAGACGTAGTCCTTTGGCAGAAGGGCGAACTGGTCTACCAAATTCTTCTGTCGCCATCGAGCACCACTGGTTCGCTTTACATTACTGCATTTCCTTCAGCAGTTTACATTCGTGCTCAGTGCAGATAGTTGTACCTGATCAAACATAGTTCATCAACTATCTGTCGCGTTATTATCGTTCTTCACTTCGCATCAAGTTAACTTGTTTATCATCGCAATACCGTATGTCTGCGTGATCTCATCTCATGCCATATTCATTCACCCTGTCATCATTTCTAGTGCATTTCTATCGCAGTCATACATAGTTTTCTCTCGTAAGTGAGCTCCAGATTACTAGTTGCATTTCTATCGATCAAGTTGGAATTATGATATTCATCGCTCGATAAAATTGCTGCATTCTTTATCGATAGATTTGGTCCTCTATAGCGAGCTGATTTGATTGCGTTGCTACCGAACATTATTTCCGCTGCCGTGATTGGGATCGGTTCAAAACATTCGAAAGAAATTTTGAATCTCCCATTCACCCCCCCCCCTCTGGTCGATATACTCTCGGTCCTAACAATCACAGTCACTGGCAGTCGACAGCGCGCGGAAGAGTGTTTGCAGCAAGGGTCCAAGATAGCTGATGAGCAGATGGCCAAGGTGGAACTGGAGGAATACAAGAAGAACGCTGATCCGAGTGATCTGCTGCACTCCAAGAAGCCAGCTGCAGAATCTGCATTTCAGTCGGCCGGCGACACGAAGCCTGTGTATATCCACCCGGAAGATCCCAATGCTGCTCCCACCAACATATCAACCACACTCGACAGCAAATAGGTAGAAGCGCTCATCCAGTTCCTCCGTGAGAACTGGGACATCTTTGCATGGAAACCATCCGACATGCTGGGTGTACCTAGGGAGCTAGCTGAGCACCGTTTGCGAGTCGACCCAAAGGCGAAACCTATGAAGGAGCATCTCCGTCGCTCTGCTACACAGAAGAGGAAGGCCATTGGCGAAGAAGTTGCTCGGCTCCTGGCAGCCGAGTTCATCCGTGAGGTGTACCACTCCGAGTGGCTCGCCAACGTCATCATGGTCCCTAAGAAGGATAAGTCTCTCCGAATGTGCATCGATTTCAAGCACATCAATCGGGTCTGCCCCAAGAATCATTTCCCACTTCCCCGCATAGATCAAATCGTAGATTCCACCACGGGTTGTGAGCGACTGTCTTTTCAGGATGCGTACTCCGGGTACCACCAGATCCGACTGTATGGGCCAGATGAAATAAAAACAACTTTTATCACCCCATTCGGGTGCTTCTGCTATATCACCATGCCATTCGGTCTAAAAAATGCTGGTGCCACTTTCATGCGCATGGTGCAGAAGTGTTTGCATAAACAGATCAGTCGGAACATCGAAGCATACATGGATGACATAGTGGTCAAGTCCAGAAAAGGTTCCGACCTACTAGCTGACTTAGCTGAAACTTTCGCAAATTTGCGGAAGTATGATATCAAGCTGAATCCAGCGAAGTGCACTTTCGGAGTTCCTAGGGGCAAATTACTCGGTTTCCTCGTTTCCGAACGAGGGATAGATGCTAATCCCGAGAAGATCGGGGCAATTGTACGAATGAAACGTCCTGAACGTCTTCATGATGTACAGAAGCTCACGGGTTGCCTCGCAGCTCTGAGCCGATTCATCTCCCGTCTCGGTGAGAAGGCACTGCCCCTGTACCGACTGATGAAGAAATCTGACTCATTCGAGTGGACTGCTGAAGCACAAGCAGCGTTTGTCCAGCTCAAAGCCCTGCTTTCCACCCAGCCGGTGCTTGCCGCTCCGAATAGCAACGAGCCGTTGCTCTTGTACATTGCGGCCACTGGTCAAGTTGTCAGCACTGTCCTCACAGTCGAGCGAGAAGAACAGGGCAAGGCTTCCAAAGTTCAGCGCCCAGTCTATTATATTTCTGAAATTCTGACTCCGTCCAAACAGAGGTATCCTCATTATCAGAAGCTCGTCTATGGCATCTACCTGACTGCGAAGAAAGTAGCCCATTACTTCCAAGAGCACACTGTGTCAGTCGTCAGCGACACCCCGCTGTCTGAGATCATGAACAATCGGGATGCGACTGGTCGAGTGGCGAAGTGGGCTATCGAGCTCCTGCCCCTGGACATCAAGTTCGAGGCGAAAAGGGCGATCAAGTCCCAAGCATTAGCCGATTTCTTAGCCGAGTGGACTGAACAGCAGCAACCGACTCAGAGTCACCCGGAACACTGGACCATGTTCTTTGACGGTTCCAAGATGCTGAATGGTTCAGGGGCTGGGGTTGTGTTAGTATCTCCAAAGGGCGATCGTCTCAGATATGTTCTGCAGATTCACTTTGATTCCTCCAACAACGAAGCCGAGTACGAAGCGCTCCTGTATGGTCTACGTATGGCCATCTCACTCGGCGTCCGGCGCCTGATGGTCTACGAAGACTCGGATCTTGTTGTGAACCAAGTGATGAAAGAGTGGGATATCAGAAGCCCCGCTATGACAGGATACTGCAACGCAGTGAGAAAGTTGGAGAAGAAATTTGAAGGTCTGGAGCTGCATCACGTTCCCCGAGCCAAGAATCAGGAGGCGGACGATCTGGAAAAGATCGGGTCCACTCGGAAATCCATACCCAGCAATGTGTGCCTCGAGCATTTACGTTCTTCGACGGTGAAAGAAGATTCCTTCACGGAAGAGCTCCCACAAGTGGTCAGTCCCTCTGATCCGACTGAAGTCGAAGTCCCGGCAGTCATTGATTTGGTCATGGAGGTCCTAGCAATCACACCCGAGTGGACAGTGCCTTACATTGCATACCTGCTCAGGCAGGAACTTCCAGAAGATGAAGCTGAAGCCCGCCAGATTGTTCACATATCCAAGGCCTTTACAGTGATGGGTGATCAGTTATACAGAAAGAGAGTCACCGGTGTGACTCAGCGCTGCATCTCTCCGGAAGAAGGTCGATTGATCCTGGAGGAGATTCACTCGGGAACTTGTGGGCACCACGCGTCCTCTCGGACGATCGTGGCTAAAGCTTACCGAGCCGGTTTCTTCTGGCCCCGTGCCAATGAAGCTGCGTAGGAGATAGTCCAACACAGTGTCGGGTGCCAGTTCTATGAAAACTTATCCCACAAGCCTGCGTCTGCTCTGAAGACAATTCCACTTGTCTGGCCATTTGCGGTCTGGGCACTGGACATGGTGGGACCCCTCCGGACAGGGGCGAGTGGTTTCACCCACTTGCTGGTCGCAGTCGATAAATTCACCAAATGGATTGAGGCCAAACCCATCAAGAAGTTAGACTCTCATACAACAATCAAGTTCATGAAGGAGATAGTCTTCAGATACGGAGTGCCCCACAGCATCATCACCGACAACGGTTCAAACTTCGACTCGGAAGAATTCAGGGCGTTCTGTGCCGCCCAAGGCACCCGAGTCGACTATGCATCTGTGGCGCACCCGCAGTCGAATGGACAAGCTGAGAGAGCAAACGTACTGATTCTGCAGGGGTTAAAGCCACGGCTCATGCGCGATTTGGAGCACGCAGCTGGAGCTTGGGTCACCGAGTTGCCATCGGTTCTTTGGGGCTTGAGGACGACCCCCAATCGGTCCACCAATCACACTCCCTTCTTCATGGTGTACGGAGCTGAAGCCGTCCTGCCGAGTGACTTGCTCCATAATTCACCCCGAGTGGAACTGTACTCTGAAGCTGAAGCAGAGCAAGCACGGCAAGACGCCATTGATCTCTTGGAGGAGGAAGGGAGATGGCTCTGATCCGTTCGACCATTTATCAGCAAGATCTACGACGTTTTCATAGCAGGCACGTCAGGAGTCGGACCTTTCAGGAAGGAGATCTTGTGCTCCGAGTGGATCAGCAGCGACCTCACAAGCTTGCTCCTGCGTGGGAAGGTCCTTTCGTCATTTCAAAGGTTCTGCACAATGGAGCATATCACCTGTACAACCTTCAGAAGCAAGCAGACGAGCCCCGTGCTTGGAATGCAGATTTGCTGCGACGATTTTATACTTGATGATGAGATGTAATAAAAGTACTCGAGTGACATTCGATGAATAAAAGCATGACTTTTCCAGTTCTACATTGAAGTTCACTCGTACGCATTCTCTGGCTTACAACCCCCAGTGGGTGTACGCCGTTCAACTTAGCTGCAAACTAGTTTTTGCCTAAGTTAAAAACGCTACTCCGAGTGAAGAGCGTCCCTCTCACTCGGGGGCTTGGCTGCGAACCAGCTTTCGCCCAAGTTAAAATCCTACTCCGAGTGAAGAGCGTCCCTCTCTCTCGGGGGCTTGGCTGCGAACTAGCTTTCGCCCAAGTTAAAATCCTACTCCGAGTGAAGAGCATCCCTCTCACTCGGAGGCTTGGCTGCGAACCAGCTTTCCCCCAAGTTAAAACGCTACTCCGAGTGAAGAGCGTCCCTCTCTCTCGGGGGCTTGGCTGCGAACCAGCTTTCGCCCAAGTTAAAATCCTACTCCGAGTGAAGAGCGTCCCTCTCTCTCAGGGGCTTGGCTGCGAACCAGCTTTTGCCCAAGTTAAAATCCTACTCCGAGTGAAGAGCGTCCCTCTCACTCGGGGGCTTGGCTGCGAACCAGCTTTCGCCCAAGTTAAAATCCTACTCCGAGTGAAGAGCGTCCCTCTCACTTGGGGGCTTGGCTGCGAACCAGCTTTCGCCCAAGTTAAAATCCTACTCCGAGTGAAGAGTGTCCCTCTCTCTCGGGGGCTTGGCCACGAACCAGCTTTCGCCCAAGTTAAAATCCTACTCCGAGTGAAGAGCGTCCCTCTCACTCGGGGGCTTGGCTGCGAACCATCTTTCGCCCAAATTAAAATCCTACTCCGAGTGAAGAGCATCCCTCTCACTCGGGGGCTTGGCTGCGAACAAGCTTTCACCCAAGTTAAAGTCCTACTCCGAGTGAAGAGCGTCCCTCTCTCTCGGGGGCTTGGCTGCGAACCAGCTTTCGCCCAAGTTAAAGTTCTACTCCAAGTGAAGAGCGTCCCTCTCACTCAGGGGCTTGGCTGCGAACCAGCTTTCGCCCAAGTTAAATCCTACTCCGAGTGAAGAGCGTCCCTCTCTCTCGGGGGCTTGGCTGCGAACCAGCTTTCGCCCAAGTTAAATCCTACTCCGAGTGAAAAGCGTCCCTCTCTCTCGGGGGATTGGCTGCGAACCAGCTTTTGCCCAAGTTAAATCCTACTCCGAGGGAAGAGCGTCCCTCTCTCTTGAGGGCTTGGCTGTGAACCAGATTTCGCCCAAGTTAAAACCTACTCCGAGTGAAGAGCGTCCCTCTCACTCGGGGGCTTGGCTGCGAACCAGCCTTCGCCCGAGTTAAAAAACCACCCCAAAGATTCGAAAGACTCGAAGGAAAGCATTCGATTAACTCCAGAAGTTCAAAAGTGAATACGAGTACGCGGGCCCAAAGCCCGAAAGAGTTTAACGATTACAATTCCACTCGGCATACCGAGGTTAATGGGTAGGACTTAAAGTTTTCTCATGCCCATGTAGGGCTGGCTGGCTCAACGAAGGAATCCAAGTCAATGCCGTCTGTGATTCGAGTGGCCGCTTCGATGAATGTCTCCATGAAGTCCTCAAACTGGAGTTTCTTCGTGTTGGCGACTTAGAGAGACTTCAGCTTCTCCTCCTTGCCATCCTTGAGTGCACTCGGACGAGAGAAAGCGCCACGTCGGCCCCGCAGCGAGCAGCCGACTTCTTCCACGCTTGCACTCGACTGGGAATCTCGTTGAGGCGAGTCATCATCGCTTCTAGGTCGGTGTCGAAGATGTCTTCAGGCCATAGCTCCTTGTCGATTCTCCCAAGTGCACCTCGCAGACGGATGATGTACCCTTGGACGTCTTCGATGCGGGTTTCCACCCGCAGGATGCCCAGAGCAGCCTTGTCACCGACGAGTGACCTGGAAGGATCCAGATCCCTCTCGATTCTGCCAGTTTCCAGATCGAAGTCCCGGCAGTACTCTGTGAAGAAAGAAAAGAGGAGAGTTGAACATCAGCATGCAAGAAGTTCATTCGGAGATAAGTTGAAATGCACTCGGACGCTATAAGTTACCTGCGAGCTTGGTGTACATCTCCTCCGTGAACTCCTCTATATACTTCTCTAGGGCTTTCTTCTTCTCGATCAGCTGGGTGATCTTCTCATTCAGAGTCTCCTCCTCTTTCTCGTAGACTTCCGCCTGGGCCTTGAGCTTGCTCTCCCACTCGGTTTGCTGCTTCTTGAGCTTGAGTACCTCTTTCTTCAGTGATGCGTTCTCTGCTTCGAGCTTCCCGAGTGAGGCCAGCTTCTCTTCGGCGGCCTTAGTCTTCTCCTTCGCCACTTGTTGAGCTCCCGCCAGCTCGTTGTCCTTGTTCTCGAGTGCCTGCTTCATGGTATCTAAAGAGATAGAAGTTCTGAGCCGCACTTGGAGTCGATGGTTTTCACTACGCACATCTGTTTGAGTGAAGTCACTCGGTTCAAAGAATGCAAAAAGGTGAAAGCAGAATGCTCGGTAATTGAACCTTACCTCCCATGGTCTTGAGCTCTGCCTGAGCACGTTCTGTGTTCCTCCTCTCCACCTCCAAATTCACTCAAAGCTGGGCCGTTTCCTTCTCCAATGCCACGTACTGAGTCCCAAGCTCACAAGTTTTTTGAAATACAAGAAAGAGCAGATCAGTTAGCATTAAGAAATATTCTGAGTGCCCAAAGACTGACGCTCCCAGAAGAAACAAGCTTGACCAGTATCAGATCCTGAAGTACCCTTTGACAGGGAGGAGCAAGCTTGACCAGTATTAGACAAAAAGTTCTAAGACTCCCGCCGACCGCCCGCGGCCGACGACAGTCTCGAGGACTACACCCAGTGGGTGCACTCAGCGTGCCCCCACTGGAACGGTATCCACTCGGACCGGTCCGCCCGATCCGAGTGACGGCTGAACTCAAAAAAAAAAGAGAAACAACAGAACAAAGTCTAAGTTCTAAGACTCCCGCCGACTGCCCGCAGTCGACGGCAGTCTCGGGGACTACACCCAGTGGGTGCACTCAGCGTGCCCCCACTGGAACGGTATCCACTCGGACCGGTCCGCCCGATCTGAGTGACGGCCGAACTCAAAAAACACCCAATGGGTGTACCGGATATTTTCCAACTGAAATTCCTACTGAAGAAGAATGATTTGGAGGTCAACTTACAAGGGCACTTACTCGAACGTTCTCCTGGAGAGCGGCACTGGCGTCGTCCGCCAGCTTGCTAGCCGCGCTCATCTCCTTGAGTCGTTGGGTCATCAGCTCCGCCTGGATCATTGCCTCCTTGCTGGCCCCAGTTTGATCATCCGGCACCTTGTACAGACTAAAGATGTTGATAGGAGGAGTCGGAGCCAAAGTCAGAGCAGTCGACTGAGCCGCGGCAGAACCAGCCCTAGCCTGCCCAGTAGCGCAGTCACGGCGGGTGCAAGGGGAGCTTGAGGCACTTTGCTCGGCGGCGTTTTCCGTGTGGTAGTCTGAGGAGCAGTCGGAGCTGAGGTCCCCTTCATGGTGTCCTTCCACGGCGGCTCTTTGTCGTCATCCCCAATGTGGATGACCTCTGCAAGCGCTACGATCACTCGACGCGATCAGTCGCATTACACAATTCAATCGGATGAAGACATTTCAGTCGGATGACAGGACGAAGCAAAAATGAAGTCATTGTTACCTTTTCGAGAAGTGTCCGCGTCTGCCGACTCGGCCTCAGCGCGGTCCCCATCAGTCTGCATGGGAGACGTCGTCGAGGTTGCAGCACTAGTTCATAAGATGCACTCGGTCAGAAGAATCACGAAAGTTGACAAAGACAAAAGAAAAGCTGAGAAGGATACTCACGTTGAGGCGACAGGCACAGTGACCTTGATCCGAGGCAGAGGTATTAGCACAGGTTAGTGAAATACGTTTTCTTCAGGTAACTCCAATACTGCCGCAAAGCATTCTTGAAGATAGCAGAGGTATTAGCACAGGTTACCTCATCCTGAGTTTCCAAATCGGTCATTCTCTACACAGAAAAATGGGAACATTTGCTGTGTTATAACCAGCAGGGAGGTAGAAAGTATGGGACAAAGCAAAGTAATTGCCATGAATACTTACACATAACTCCTGGAGGAACACCTGCAACTGGCTTTTTCCTTCATCTTCAGTATAATATTTCCATGATGGGAAGATACGCACATAGGATTTAACAACATCAAATGCGATAGACGCTAAACTATGGATGACTGGTTCTGCTTCATCCACAGGAATAGGTGTACTAACTGGTAGAGTTGGGGTTCGCCGTGGTAGTCCTGGCCCTTTGGGCACTGGAGCTGCCTTACTAACTGCTCTTCTTTGGGAGCTCTGTGGTGGAGATGGTGCTGTGTCAACTGGAACTGGGTTACTATCTGCTGGGGTTGGGGTTAGATTGGGTGAAGCTGGTTCTCTGTCCATCGGAGTAGGGGTACAATCTGCGATAGTCTGGGTTATGTGTGGTAGGGCTGTTTCTTGTGCAAGTACAACTGGGGTGCTATCTCCATCGACAGGTAGCACTGTTTTATTTGAAGACCGTGTTTTTCCTCCGCTAGATACTGCCATCACCCCCTCCAATTCAAATGGCTGATAAACAAGAAAAGTAGTTGAATGTACAGACCTGTATGAGACAGATGCAGTAGATAGTGAGGAAAAAAGAGGGCATGAAATAGTTCACATATATGTTGTTTAACTAAACAGGATAGCATGGCATAATTTCACATATATGATGTCTATCTAAACAGTATAGCATGACATAATTCAAAGATATGATGACTAACTAAAAAGGATGGCATGAGATAATTATTTGATGTCTTTACTAAACAGGTTCGCATGACATAATTCACATACATGTTATCTAAGTAAACAAGATGGCATGATATAATTCACATATGTGATTTATATACTAAGCAGATGGCATTCGCAAATATGATGTCTAAACTAAGCAGATGGTGTTGAATATTGTGTATATGATGTCTAAACTATGCAATGCAAGACACCATATGCATGATACTAGCAGTATAACCGTGCCAAGTTAGAGCATACACCTCGGGGGGGGATAGGACTGGTCATCTGTCTCTGAATCCTCCTCTGAGGAGCTATCTGGACCCAGCAAGAGATCTGCTTCGACAGGTAGCACTGTCTGCTCTGAAGAAATTGTTTTCACTCCAGATTTTTTCATCACCCACCCAAATGGCCGATTCACAGGAAGAGTGGTTGAATGTACAAACATTGTTGACAAATGGAAATGTAATGAAAAAAAGGAATGGCAAGATATAATTCAAATATATGATGCCTGGCTAAACAGGATGGCATTGCATATTTCACATATACTATGGCTGGCTAAAAAACATGGCATTGCATAATTCAAATATATGATATAGAAACTAAATACGTGGCATTACAGAACATGTCTAAACTGAGCAGATGACATATATGATGTCGAAAGTAAGCAAAGCAAGGCACCATATGCATGATATGACCAACATCATCATGCCAAGTTAGAGCAAACACCTCAGGGGGTAAATAGGAGTGGTCAGCTCCCTCTGGCTCCACCTCTGAACAGCTATCTTCCTCTGGATTACAATCTGTAGGAGGGGGTGGGGTTGTCATTGCACCCACCATGGAGCGATGTCTGCATGGCATTGTATTACCGCGCAAGACTCTTCTCTTTTTCTCTACATGTTCAGCATGACTGTGTACAATAACTGACATGCATACGAAAAAAAATATAGTGAGATTAAGTAAGGAGAGCATACAGAAATCTAGAGTGATGGTAACAACCAGTGGATAGATCCAAAAATAATGATAGCAGGCAAATGATAGCTGAATTTAATAAAAAGACAGATGATGGTTGCTTTACTGTTTGTTTCCCACCCAAGGTGAACGACATAGTAGATACCCTAGATGAAACAAATAGTAGATCGATATACTATTCATTGTTGCCTCGATATGTGCCCCACAAGCATTTTAAGACTCAAGTTTGAACATTAATTTGGACCTGACTTGGAGTCTAAGAGATGAACAGGATGATAAACTAGCAGGTAATATTAAGCAATGCATAAAGTAAGCAGAAACAAAAGAGTGTGACCTCTCTTGCGGACCCGTGTACTCCTCAGGTTCGTCTGCTGAGTCGATGATGGTGATGCAGTTGCGATGGCTGCCGGTGGCGGCGAAGGAGATCTGAGGCGGTGAAAGATGGTAAGGAGTCGTGATGTCTGGTATGGTGGACGCTTCTGTCGATGGAGCAGCTCAGGTGAGGTGAACGACGGCCCGGCAGGAGCAGGACAAAGCACACAAAGTTTTCTTCGAGACCTATCTGTAAATGAAGTAATTCTGTAAGGGCTCCTTTGGCTTGCAGGAAGAGCACAGGAATGCAAAGAAACATAGCCAAACTAAAGTCAAACCACCTTCAAATGTGTACAGTTAGAATGTTATTATGCCACTAATGCACTTAGTCTTCTTTTCATGCATAGGATTTTGATAAGTAGGTCCAGGTGGATGTTAAAATTTCTGTGTTTTTCCTTTGAAACAGACACGAAAGGAAAAAATCCTTCAGTTTTGTTTTGCTCCATTCCTTTCAACCAAATGCAGGAATAATTGAATAGTAGAGTACCATAGGAAAATTTCCTATTGCTATGTTTTTCCTTCACTTTTTCCTTTGAACCAAAATAGCCCTAAGGGATCGACATGAATGTATAGTAAAAAGTGATGCAATAAATGTACAACCCCTTTGGCGTAGCCGTGTCGACCTCAGCATCATTGGGTCGGTCGCTGAAGATGTTGCGGTGGAGGTGGCTGTCGGAGCTGGGGAAGAAGATCTGAGGCGTCTGTAGACGGCGTCGAGGGTATTGCTCTGTTGTGATGGATGGTTACGTCGTTGGAGCAGCTCCGGCGAGCTGTACGACTTCGAGGCTAAAGCAGTACAAGACAGACATCGTTAATCTGAAGTGGGATTCTAAAGACAACCAACTCCGACAAATGATGTAAAATACATCACCAAAAAGTGATAGCTGTAAAATTTACATCACCAAAAGACAACCAACTCCAACAGATCATGTAAAAACTGTTGACTCTAAACTTAACTGTCGAAACTAAATTTTACTGTCGAAACTGACTGTTACTGTCGAAACTGAATTTTACTGTCGAAACTGAACGCACTAGTAGCAGACAAGCACTTCGTTGGTAGTTTAGGCCGCTCGAACACTGGTAGCAAAGAAGCAGTGATCTAAATCAACAGTCGCTCAACAGGGAACGCACTAGCAGATAGCAGCTGGAGCAGCAGCGCGAACGAGAGCCAGAGCAGCAACTCGTGTAGCTGCAGCAGCCCGTGTACCAGCATCAGCAGCGCGAGTGAGAGCAAGAGCATAGTAGTAACACGAGCGAGAGCAAGAGCAGAGCCACAGCGCGAGTGAGAGCCGGGGCAGTAGCAGCAGCTCCGGCTGGTATGGAAGCCGCCGCCGAGGGAGCCTCGCAATGGGGGAGATCCACCGTGGAGGATGTCACCGGCGGAGCCGGCGTCGAGGGAGCCGCGCCATGGCGGAGCGGGATCGAGCAGTGGCGGCGCCGTGAGGTCGAGTGAAGGAGAAGATGCGATGAGTGTACAACCTCTTTGGTGGCGCCGAGTAGGCCTCGGCTTCATCCGAGGAGTCAGTGAGGATGCTGCGGTTCCGGTGGGGCAGGTTAAGGCGGCGCTGTGGGGATGGAGCAGCCGCGATAGACGAGGCGATCGTCGGAGCAGCTCCTTGGAGGTGGAGGACGGGGCGGCTGAACCGGCAGGACGACAAGATCGATGACGGATCCTCATCCGGTGCGGTGGATGAGGGACGTCGAGCTGTTGCGGTGGACGATGTCGTCGGGGAAGAGGCTCCGGCTGGGCGGCGGTGGGGCAGACGGAGGAGGGTGGGGTTTCCCGGCTGGTGGAGAGAGGTTTTGGTGGCCTCGGTTTTCGAATGGGGAAAAGATGGGGATGGGAGGGGGAACCATGACTTAGGGACGCGCTTGTCCGAAATGTAGGGTAAGTTACAAAAGTACCCCCACCAATTTGAACTAGCGGCTCTTTCTGCCGAGGGGTAGAACGGGGATTTCGCGTGTCGGGATTTTACAGAAGGAGGGAGTTTTCGCGCGCGTTGTGATTTTGGGATAGCAAGGCGCGGGTTGAGAAGGAGGGAGTTTTCGGAGCACAAACAAACAAAGAGATATCTTGAAATTTCGGCATAATAAGGCGCGGGTTGAAATTTCGGGACAAGGCTAACGTGTACGGTAAATTCGCACTTCCCTCAACCAAAAAAAACAATTCGCACCACACAAGAGAGAGTCTTGTCCCATTTTACTGTCACACACCATGTGTTTGAAACACCATGTGTATATATAGTGTTTTAAACCCATATATATATAGTATAACATGTTCATATCCACACCATGTGTATCACCATTATATTCATGCATGCATGGGTTTAAAACACTATGATCTCTTATTCAAATATCTGAATCCACTTTTGTAATGAATTATGATCTATGTTAGACTTTTACACCCACACAATCCTCTTCTCTCTGCAGCTAGCACTAACTTTCTCTCGTACATGCACACGCCCTCCTCGCCCTCCCCTCCCTCGGCATTCTCTCCATCGCGCGCATTCGTTATTTTTCTTTAGGTCGTTCTCCCATGGTCTCTATAGGTCTCCCCAGCTCCTTTCCGGCACACACTGATTGATATACCTCTCTAGCTAGCCAGGTCTTCCTACCACATACACACACTTCCCCTCTTCTCCTCTCACCGTCCATGCCCCCCTATCTCTCATACGGTCACACACATATGCACACTCTCGCCCCTCTTTTCATCTATCTCGCACTCGCACACTCCTCCATCTCTATATAATAGGCCTATCGCACCACCTCCTAGCCGCATCCCTCTCTCTCTCTCTCTCTATCCATCTCTCCGGGCCTTATTTGCCTCTAACACATGCATGTATACCGATCGATCTCCCTCTGTACATATAGCTAGGTCGACTATAACTCGTTTTCACCATGCACCGATCGATCTACATCACTAGATAAGTCTCTCCCTTTCCCCGACACACGATGATTGCTCTACCTATCTAGTTAGGTCTGCTTACCATAGACATATCGCCCCCCCATCATCCATGCATGCCTCCCGACTCGTCTCTCACATGCACACGCACACACAGACACACATCCCCTCTCTTATTGATATTGCAGTCGTACCCTCCGTTTGTCTAGTAGTCCTCTCCCACCATCTCCGAGAAGCAACTCCACCACCACCCCTCCGGCACTCTAGCTATGTCTCTCTCCCAACCTTATTCCTCTCCTACACATATGTATGGATGCCGATCGATCTCCCTCAATACATAGTAGGTCTTTCCTTCTCCACACATATACCTATCGATCTACCTCTCTAGTTAGGTCTCTGCCCCCCCTCCTCCCCCCACACACACCGATAGTCAAACGATGTAGTTAGGTCTCCCTGCCACACACAAACTGCACATGTCCCCTCTCACGTTCCAGTAGGTCAGCCACCCTATATAATTGACGTGCGCACACACAATTTCGCTGGCTCTCTTTATCGATCTCGCACCCATACACCTTCATCCCTCTATTCGATTCTATCGATATCTCACGCCGATGATCCCTCCCCTCTCTTCACGTGGATCGCCCCCTCTATATATGATATATCTAGGCCTCCGTTTCACACACATCGCATATGTTACATTTTTTTTGAGATATCATCAACTCATATTCACTGTCCATCTCTCACGCAGACAAATACACTTATGAAATCACCCCCCCAAAAAAACACCCACAAATGCACTCAACATTTCTCTCTAGGGTTGTATCTCTCTCACACACACCCACGTAGGTGGGGTACGCGCACGAAGAGAAGAGGTGCACGCACGACGCACATACTCACGTCTCGTTCCCAACCACACCCGCGTGGGTACACGGTGGAGCTCATTTCTATACGAAAAGGCAGCCCACGTGATAATTTGAGCGTCTCAGTTGTTCACTTGATGGAGGGTCGTGTACCACGCGTGAACGAAACAAAGTGCGACTTGACGCTGATACGTCTCCAACGTATCTATAATTTTTGATTGTTCCATGCTATTATAGTATCAATCTTGGATGTTTTTATATGCAATTATATATCATTTTTGGGACTCAACTATTAACCTAGTGCCCAGTGCCAGTTGCTGTTTTCTGCTTGTTTTTGGCTTTTTAGAGAATCAGTACCAAACGAAGTCCAAATGCCACAAAACTTTTTGGAGATATTTTTCTGGACAAAAGAGACCCTGGAGACTTGGAGAGGAGGCCAGAAGGTTCGCGAAGCCTCCACAAGGCAACAGGGCGCGACCCTAGGGGGCGCACCCTGATGCCTTGTGGGGCCCTCGTGGCTCCGTTTGACCTAATTCCACTCCTATAAATTCACAAATATTCAGAAACCATCAGAGAGCCAGAAGAGAAAACCTTTCCGCCGCCGCAAGCCTCTGTTCTTCCGCGATCCCATCTGGAGGCCTTTTCTGGTACTCTACCGGAGGGGGAATCGATCACGGAGGGCTTCTACATCAACCTTGCTGCCCTTCCGATGATGTGTGAGTAGTTTACCAAAGACCTACGGGTCCATATCTAGTAGCTAGATGGCTTCTTCTATCTCTTTGATCTTCAATACCATGTTCTCCTTGATGTTCTTGGAGTTCTATCCGATGTAATCTTCTTTTGCGATGTGTTTGTTGGGATCCGATGAATTGTGAGTTTATGATCAGATTATTCATGAGAAATATTTGAGTCTTCTCTGAACTCTTTTATGCATGATTAAATATAGCTTTGTATTTCTCTCCGATCTATCGATTTGGTTTGGCCAACTAGATTGGTTTATCTTGCAATGGGAGAGGTGCTTTGTGATGGGTTCAATCTTGCGGTGCTCAATCGCAGTGACAGAAGGGGACATGACACGTATTTGTATTGTTGCCATTAAGGATAAAAAATGGGGTTTATTCATATTGCTTGAATTTGCTTCTCTACATCATGTCATCTTGCTTAAGGCGTTACTCTGTTTTTATTAACTTAATACTCTAGATGCTTGCTGGATAGCGGTCGATGAGTGGAGTAATAGTAGTAGACGCAGGCAGGAGTCGGTCTACTTGTCTCAGACATGATGCCTATATACATGATCATTTGCCATGAATCCGTCATAATTATTTGCTTTTATATCAATTGCCCAACAGTAATTTGTTTACCCACCGTATGTTTCTGTGCTCGAGAGAGAAGCCTCTAGTGAAAACTATGGCCCCCGGGTCTATCTTTATCATATAAAAAACCTAAAAATACCTTGCTACAATTTATTTACTTTTATTTTTATTAGTATTTTAGTTTATCTATTTATCTCTATCAGACTTAATCCTTGCAAGTAACCGCTAATAGGATTATCAACCCTCTTATTCTCGTTGGGTGCAAGTGTTTGCTTTTCTGTGTGTAGGTGCTGTTCACTGGATCTTGCTTGGTTCTCCTACTGGATTGATAACCTTGGTTATTAACTGAGGGAAATACTTATCTCTACTGTACTGCATCATCCTCTCCTCTTCGGGGAAATACCAACGCAGACTACAAGTAGCAGACGCGTTGGCGTGTTATTTTTAAATAAAGTTTTATTCCTCAATGCCACGTACAGAATATAAAATGATTGTATGGAGAGAAAAATAAAAACCGCTCCACTATACTAGTACAAATACAGGCAGGAGCCTCAATGCTTGCTTGCTGGGGTTCGTCTCTTCCCACTCTCTCACACAATACGACGGTGGCCAATCTCTCTGTAGGATCGAAAGTATGTCTAGAGGGGGGTGATTAGACTACTTGACCAAATAAAAACCTAACCTTTTCCCAATTTTAGTTGTAGGCAGATTTTAGCAAGAATACAAGTCAAGCATCACCCTACACATGCAATTCTAAGAGTGTAGCAGCGGAAAGTAAACAATTGCATATGTAAGTAAAGGAGGGGATCGGAGATTTCAAACGCAATGAAGACACGGTGATTTTTGGCGTGGTTCCGATAGGTGGTGCTATCGTACGTCCACGTTGATGGAGACTTCAACCCACGAAGGGTAACGGCTGCGTGAGTCCACGGAGGGCTCCACCCACGAAGGGTCCATGAAGAAGCAACCTTGTCTATTCCACCATGGCTTACGTCCACGAAGGACTAGCCTCACTCGGGTAGATCTTCACGAAGTAGGCGATCTCCTTGCCCTTACAAACTCCTTGGTTCAACTCCACATCATGTCGGAGGCTCCCAAGTGACACCTAACCAATCTAGGAGACACCACTCTCCAAAAGGTAATAGACGGTGTGTTGTTGATGAACTCCTTGCTCTGGTGCTACAAATGATAGTCTTCCCAACACTCAAACAACTCGTCACAGATTTGGCTATGGTGGAAGAAGGATTTGAGTGGAAAGCAACTTGGGAAAGGCTAGAGATCAAGGTTCAAATGGTTGGATTGGAATGACTTGATCTCAACACATGAGTAGGTGGTTCTCTCTCAGAAAATGTATGGTGGAAGTGTAGGCACGTTCTGATGGCTCTCCTTATTGAGAAGGAAGTGGTGGAGGGGTATATATAGCCTCCACACAAAATCCAACCGTTACACACTTTTGACCCAACTCGGTGGCACCGATTTAGAAGACTCGGTGGCACCGAACTGTGTAAAAGATATGAACATTAGGAATCTCGGTGGGACCGACTGGAACAGCTCGGATGGACCGAAGTGCCATGGCTAGGGAAAACCTCGTCTCGGTGGCACCGATTGCATCAACTCGGTAGGACCGAAGTGAAGCAATAAGGCAACAGAGAGTTGGCAAGCCATCTCGGTGAGACCGATTTGCAAAACTCGGTGGGACCGAAGTAAGTACAAATGATTACAGAGAGTTGGCAAGGCCATCTCGGTGAGACCGAGATCCATATCGGTGGATCCAATTTGTTAGCGTTTTGGCAGTGGCTAAGTCCAGATGAACTCGGTGGCTCCGGATCGAGAATTTCGGTGGGGCCGAGTTGGAATGTAGGTTTTGGTCATATTTGGATAGAGAGAGTGGTTGAGGGTTTAGGAGTACTGTCACTAAGCACTTGAGCAAAAAGACCATTAAGCAACACCTCATCCCCTTTTAATAGTATTGGCTTTCCTATGGACTCAATGTGATCTTGGATCACTAAACCAAAAATGTAGAGTCTTGATCTTTTGCCAATCCTTGTCCTTAGAATTTTGAGGGGTCCACATCTCTAGTCCATGCCATGCCAATCATTGAACATCCTGAAATCTTTAACTTGAATGGACATTAGTTCAATGAGATATATGTTGTTATGAATTACCAAAACCACCAAGGGAGCAAATGTGCTTTCAATCTCCCCCTTTTTGGTAATTGATGGCAACATATAGATCAAAGCTTCGACAAATGATTAAATGAATGGAATACATCGTCGTTTTGAGAAGTATGTGATAAGCAAGAGCTCCCCCTAAATTTGTGCATTATTAAAAATTTGCGTTTGAATGCAAATGCACAATCGATTAGGCTCATGGGTCACACTTCCATGTCACATACAACTTGGTTGACCGCGCAAAATGATATGAGTGGAATAGTAAGCAAGCATCACCACCACAAGTAAGTGATCATACGAGAATGATAAGCATAAGCATCACATAGAGCATAGTATGATCAATCACATGAAGTAGTAGCTCACAATCATAACGATCAAGGTACTCACAGACAGAGTATCAAGCACACACATCGAAACAAAGTACCTTAAAGCAAATTGTAGCAAAAGAACTCAAGAAAAATCCAACGAGCAAAGCAAAGCAAGACTCTCTCTCTCTCGAAGCTAAGATCTATACAAATTCTCCCCCTTTGGCAACAAGTACCAAAAAGCTCGAATAGGTATAGGAC
This sequence comes from Elymus sibiricus, assembly GCA_039707655.1. NCBI lineage: Eukaryota > Viridiplantae > Streptophyta > Magnoliopsida > Poales > Poaceae > Elymus > Elymus sibiricus. The sequence goes on along the minus strand of CM077670.1, from coordinate 83,587,023 downwards.
TATTACGACACTCTAGGCACGATCCTCGGAAGCTCCTGAAGGCGATCTCCTGCTGGCAGGTCCAGTGTGCGTAGATGGCTTCGAGAGAAGTGCATCCACGAAGGCTTTGGCTGATGACTGCTGGGCTAGTGGAGTGGAGACCGGAGGTGGCACTATAGCAGCAGCAGCAGGTGCAGAGACTGTGGTCCTCGGATCCACAACTGGCACTGCAGCAGATCTGGCTGCCCTGGGCACTGTCTGAAATCTCTCCGTAGAGGGCCTCTCATCTCCACTATCATCTGAAGCGGCTGCCCTGGCTGTATCAACGTCTTCCTTTAGCTTCTCCACTATAGTCTGGACCTCAGTGATCTCGACATCTAGATCATGAATCTTCGTCTTGACTATCCGCTCTAAGCTAGCCTGGTTCTGGGTGAGGTTGGCCAGACTTCGCTCAATCCTCAGGGTGGCTTCTAGCAGATAAGTCATTTGGTCACTCTTAGACTTGAGATTGGCAATTGGAGCATTGGGAGCAGATGCCTCCTTGGCTGCTTTTGCTTCCTTGGCTACTCGGATCTTCTCTTGAGCTTGAGTAGAGGTGGGATGTGAAGGGTCCATCACAATGACATTATCCTCAAACTCTGGACGCAGTGGTAGATGCTCACGATCAAGAAGGTATGTGCTCATTCCAACCTTGGAATTGATGAGCATCTGGATGTGTGGAGCATATCCGCAGGATCTCTTCTGATCAGCTGCTGTCCTCTTGATGGTTTCTACGATCAAGCTCATCACCTTGAATTTCTGAGGTGTATCAAAGAGGTGCAGCAGGTTGATGGAGTGGCCACGTATCATCTTATCATCTCTTGACTTGGGCAACAAAGTGTACCGCAAGATAGTGTTTGTGGTGGCCAATCCTGGCAGCAGGTGCTTCACTGATCCTAGCTTATGTGTCTCGATGTCCTTCTGTGGTATTGCTGTGTACATGTTGGCCATGGAGTTGTGGTCCATCTTGAGCTTGGCATAGATATCAACATCATCATCTTCTTCTTCTGGAGCACCAAGAAGAGTAGCCCACTCAGAGATGGTTGACTGGTACCTGGTACCCTCTGTCATCCACACAATCCTGCCATCAGGATAGAAGTGAGATGTGGAGTAGAACTGCATGATCATCTCATCATTCCACTTGGTCAACTTCTGTCTGACAAACTCATCAACACCAGCAATCCGGAAACTCTCATGAACATGGGGAAAATAATCTTCATTGGCATCAATGTACTTCCAATCCACCCATCTCATGTCGCTGGCAATAGGCTTCTTATCTAGCAGAACTGTCTCATAGAAGTCCTGCTGTTCTCTGGTCTGGAAGCGGTAGTCACAAGCTGTTCTCCTCCTGGCGGCATAGGGATCTGACAGTCTCCACTGACACAGTCCTTTGCCTTTCCTTAGCATCATATTCTCTGCAACCGGGTGTGCATCATCATGGTCTGGAATCTTGGGCTTCAATTTTCTGAGCACTAGTGGCTCTTCATCAACATTTGCTTCAGGCACTGGGGCCTTGTTCTTCTCACTAGCAGAAATGTTTCTGGTTGACCTCTTGGGTGCTGGAGCTTTTGGTTTGGACTTTGTGGGGGCAGCAGTCCTAATAGCATCTGACATGAGCTTCTGAGCTTTTGCTGGGGGTGCATTAGCTGCTGGCTCCTCCTCCTCCTCTGAATCATTCCTCATGGAGGGTTTTCCAAGCACATGAGCAGTAGTTTTCCTAGCTCTCTTCTTCTTTCCTCCTGCAGCTATTTCTGTGTCACTTGGCTCTTCAAGTGTAAATTGCATAGTTTTCTTGGGAATTTTCTTCACAGCAGTTTTATCTTTGGCAGAAATGGGCTTGGTGCTATATTCCTTAGCAAGCACAACTCTCTTTTTCTTTGTTGCTGCTTCCTAGCAACAAAATCCTCATCCTCACTGTCTGAGGTTCTCTTCTTCCTGGTTCTAGTTGCAGCCTTTGGAAGATCTGGAGAGCTTCTCTCTCCCTCATAAAAACTTTCTACAGGGCTAGAGCCTACGCTGAGATCTGTGTGCTGCTCTGACATGTTTTGGCTATCGCTAGCATCAGACATCTTGCAAAGCTGACCCTGTGAAGAGATGGGTATGGGCAGAGTAGATGAGTCATCACAAAAAGCAGAAGTTTTTCATAAAAATTGAGTTCAACTCTTAGTTTCAAGTTTTCACAGAAGGCATTTTGGATGGACCGAGTTGATCATCTCGCTGATACCGAAGCACTCAACAGAAACTTTACATGCCATTTTGGTCAGACCGAGATGGGGTTCGGTGACTCCTAGATGCTAGGGTTTCACAGAGATTTTACTTTCGGTCTCACCGATTCATACAACTCGGTGGCATCGAGACGTACTAGTGCTCTGGCCTGGGGCCAAATCGGTGAAGCCAAAAATTTCTAATCGGTCGGTCCGAGATGCGTTAGGCGGAAACTTAAACCTAAAAATTTTACTTGAATCAAATCTCTGGACATTGCAGTGTAATAGGAGTTCTCAATCCGTGGCAAGAATCATGGTAGTCCAATCGTGCATTGAATCAGAAATTGGAGCACGAAAGGGGTCGAATCTCACCCTAACTCGGTGGAGATCCTCTACGGCAGCAATGGCGGAGTAGATTGCCGTTGACGGCGGCGGAATCCGGTGGCGAGGGCGCGCTGGAGACAACGACGAAGTCCGGAGACGAGGGCGACGGCAGCTGTGGGGCGCGAGGTCGTAGTGGGTCGAGAAATTTCAACCGTTCGGTCTCGCCCGATATATATACCCACGAGCTGTCGGTGGCTCCGAGTTGGACAACTCGGTGGCACCGATATGTGTAACTGCACGCAGATTAGCACATCGGTGGCGCCGAGATGGTTCAACTCGGTGACACCGAGATGAAAGCCTAGATCAATCTAAATGATTTCGGTTGGACTGAGTTTGAGAGTATTGGTTCGGCCGAAATCATATAGAAGGTTTCGGAGGTTCAGCCCTTTCAGATCGGTGGCTACGAGTGCTCCTCACCCGGAGGATCTAAAAATGACTTGTTCAATTTTTGTGATGTAGCAAGAATAGAATTTGAGACAAGAAAGCATAGATAGCTAGAGAAGGTACTTAGGCATTCTTGTACATCCACTTGGCCAGAAAAACCAAGACAATCAAAACAACAAATGGATGTCCTCGAAGGATGAAAACATGCAAACCAACATGCACTACTGGAATCTGGCATTTTGCCATTTGTCCCCTCTTTGCCGTCTGCTTTGGCAAAGCAGACGGCAAAGAACCAGCTGATGGCAAAGAGGGTCTTTGCCGTCAGCTGTATCTTTGCCGTCTGCCAGCTGACGGCAAAGAGGCCAATGGCAGACGGCAAAGAGCCTAGTGGGCCCCCCGTGGCACGGCGTTGGCTAGGGAACCTTCTTTGCTGTCTGCCACCTCTTTGCCGTCTGCTAGCAGACGGCAAAGAAGGGCTAGGCAGACGGCAAAGAGGTGAGGGTGGGGCCCACAGGGTCACGGCGCTGGCTAGCTAACGGCAAAGAATTCTTTGCCATCTGCCAGCAGACGGCAAAGAGGGGGGTTACCTTAACGGCTGTGCACCCCGCCCGAAACCCCCACTCCCGCGCGCCTCTCTCTCTCTCTCATCCGCCGCAGCCGCCTCGTCGCCGCCCCGTCGCCGCCCCCTCCCTGCCACCCCGCCCCGTCGTCGCCCCTCCCTGCCACCCCGCCCCGTCGCCGCCCCTCCCTGCCGCCCCGTCGCCGCCCCGCCGCCCCCGAAGCCCGGTCCGGCCGCCCCCGCTGCCCGGCCGCCCCCGCCGGCCGGCCGCCCCGGCGGCCCAGACCCCCCTGCCCCCCCTCTGGTGAGCTCCCCCCTCCTTCCCCTCTATTTTGTTTTGTTTTTTTAGTTTTTTTTCTGTTTTTGCAGTAAGAAAATTAGATGTTTAGGTAAATAGAAAAAAAGTAAAAGAAGAAAAAATAAGAAGAAGAAGAAGAAGAAGAAGAAGAAGAAGAAGAAGAAGAAGAAGAAGAAGAAGAAAAAGAAGAGGAGGAGGAGGAGAAGAAAAAAAAAAGAAGAAGAAGAAGAAGAAGAAGAAGAAGAAGAAGAAGAAGAAGAAGAAGAAGAAGAAGAAGAAGAAGAAGAAGAAGAAGAAGAAGAAAAAGAGGAGAGGAGGAGAAGAAGAAGAGGAAAAAGGAAAGGAAGAAGAAGAGGAGGAGGAGGAGGAGAAGAAAAAAAAAGAAGAAGAAGAAGAAGAAAAAAGAGGAGAGGAGGAGAAGAAGAAGAGGAAAAAGGAAAGGAAGAAGAAGAAGGAGAAGAAGAAGAAGAAGAAAAGGAAGAAAAGGAAGAAGAGGAAGAAGAAGAAAAGGAAAAAGAGAAAAAAAAAGACCCCGACACCCCGACCCGACAACACGACACCCCGACACGACACCCCGACACCCCGACAGCCCGACACGACACCCTGACACCCCGACACCCCGACACCCCGACACCAAGACACGACACCCCGACACCCCGACCTGACACTCCGACACCACGACACCCCGACACCCCGACCCGACACCCCAACACCCCGACCCGACACCCCGTCATATATTTGTGAATTATGAGTTAGGTCAGATATTTTCTGATTTTGTTATGAAAAACATGATATATATTTGTGTTGATCGGGTGGATTTAAATGTGCAGTTGTTTCGTCGCTGCGAGGGTCTGGTGTTCGACGACCTCCCCGGGCGTTCGACGAGCTCCGCCCCTGCGTTCGTGGGTGAGCACAAATGACATCTCCTACTCCCCCCTTCATTTGCTCTGTTCCGGTCTTCGTGCCGATGAAACTTGCTAGCTATAGGTGTCAGTATGCGTGACCACTATGCGTCTCCCGTTCGAAAGGGTTACATCTATAAATATGCATGCATTTGCATATTTATAACCGTGATTCTTTCGAATTGTCCAACGTTATCCATGGACAGCCCGAGTATGTGTAGATTGGGTTCGTTTTCCCATATGCTCTGCTCCGGATCCGATGCAGAATTTCGTCAGTGCCTCCCTGTTGTTCGCCGGGTACACATCCTCTCTGCTTATTGCCGAGACGTGTATAAGGAGAACAGCGGGGAGGTGCTGCCGAAATTTTGCGTCGGATCCGGAGCAGAGCATGGGAAAACGAACCCAATCTACACATACTCGGGTGGGATTAGGACCTATCTTTACCTATTAGCGTCTAGGTTGCATGGACGTAATAAAACTGACAAACTCCATTAACTGATGAATATGGTTTGCTGAATTATGTATATATTTCTTGTGTGTCCAGTAGCTAGGCAAGATGAGTGATCGTGCGTGGATGTACACCGGTCACACTAGTCAGAAAGACATGACCGATGAATGGTTAACAAAAACCAAGGGGTTTGTGAGAGCCGCATTTGCAAATGGCCAGAGAAAAACCTGGTGCCCCTGTGTCCGATGCGACAACTATCATAAGAGGATAGAGCTTGAAATGAGTAAACACCTGCATAAGTGGGGTTTTACGCCTGCTTATACGGTCTGGACATTTCATGGTGAGTCTGCCCAACGTGCCAGAGCTGAGGTGGGCCGTCGTCGCACCGACGAGCATGGTACCGGGATCGAAGACATGGTGGAAGACTTTGATGATGCTCGGGATTCGGACAATGAGATGGAGGAATATGCAAAGGCCTTCAATGATATGTTGGAGTCTTCAAAACGTCCTCTCCACGAGCACACTGAGCTTTGTCAGCTGGATGCCATCGCACAAGTAATGGCTCTGAAGGCTCAATTCAACTTGGGCAGAGAATGCTACGACGCGATGATGACACTATTTGGACGCTTTCTACCCAAAGGCCATGTAATGCCTGCAAACCTGTACCAGTCGGACAAAATCCTCCGTGCACTTAAGATGCCCTATGAGAAGATAGATGCCTGTGAGAATGGATGTGCCTTATTTAGGCTTGAGTATGCGGACTTGAACTATTGTCCCATTTGCAAGTCTTCCAGGTATGTTGTGGTAGACAACGGTATGGGTGAGAAGAGGCAGACAAAAATCTCAGTTAATGTTCTTCGGTATATGCCAATCATACCAAGACTTCAACGTCTTTTCATTGTCGAAGAGATGGCCAGATAGATGACATGGCACAAATTGGGCAAAAGAACCGAACTAGATGCAGATGGGAATCAGATGTTGGTACACACATCGGACGCTTTTGCGTGGAAGCACTTCGATGCAATACATCATGATAAAGCGGCAGATCCAAGGCATCCTCGAGTTGCCATCAGCACGGATGGGTTCAATGTGTTTGGTATGATGGCAGCCCAATACAGTTGTTGGCCTGTATTTGTCATTCCACTCAATCTCCCCCCCCTCGGACAGATTATGCAAAGAAAGAACATTTTCCTGACGTTGATAATTCTGGGGCCCAACTATTCGGGGAAGAGTATGAATGTGTACATGCATCCGCTTAAGGATGAATTGCAAGAAGCTTGGGATAATGGGATCAAGACATACGACGCCGCTACAAAAAAAACTTCCTAATGCATGTGTGGTACATGTACTCGATGCATGACTTGCCGGCGTATGCGCTATTTGTTGGCTGGTGTGTGCATGGAAGGTTCCCGTGCCCCACATGCAAGGCAGCTCTTGAGTTTCGTTGGCTAGATGCGGGTCGCAAGTATTCTTGCTTCGACTTGCATAGACAGTTCCTGGATCCTCGCCATAAGTTCAGAAAAGACAAGAAGAAATTCATCAAAGGTAGAGTTGTCAAAAACTCTGCACCACCTGCGTTGACAGGCCAACAGACCCTGGATCAGTTAAACGCTCTCGAGCCGGATCCAGAGCGTCCAGGGTATTTCAAGGGGTATAATTCGGAACACGCCTGGACTCACAAGACATGCTTGTGGGATCTGCCTTACTTCACAGACCTCCTTTGCCCACACAACATCGACGTGATGCACACTGAAAAGAATGTCGCCGAGGCCCTCTTTGGTACATTGTTCGGCATAGAGGGGAAGTCAAAGGATAATCCTAAGGCTAGAGTCGATCAGGAGGCTCTATGTGATAGACCGTTACAAAACATGCGACAACCGAAAGGAAAGCAGAACTGGACGAAGCCAAAGGCATGGTTCAATCTTGGAAGGCCAGATATGAGGGAAATTATCCTGTGGGTGAAAAAGGAGTTGATATTCCCCGATGGGTATGCAGCGAATCTAAAGAGGGGAGCGAGTCTTGAAAAATTGAAAATATTTGGTCTCAAGAGTCATGATTGGCACATATGGCTTGAGCGGGTAATGCCGGTGATGTTGCGTGGCTTTATCCCTGAGGATGAATGGCTAGTACTGGCAAAGCTGAGCTATTTCTTCCGTGTTCTTTGTGCGAAAGAACTATCGCCTGGCTTGCTAGATGAAATGGAAGAGTTGGCGCCGGAGTTGATCTGCAAGTTAGAGAAGATCTTCCCACCGGGCTTCTTTAATCCAATGCAGCATTTGATTTTGCATCTCCCGACCGAGGCACGATTGGGGGGGCCTGTGCAGAATCGTTGGTGCTACGCAACTGAGAGGATGCAGAAGACGCTTCGAGCAAACTGTAAAAATAAACGTAGAATTGAAGCATCGATGGCCAAGGCATTCATTACTGAGGAGGCGGCAAACTTCGTGACAGCACACTACGAAGCCAAAAATCGTCATTTGCATAATCCGAAGCCTCGGTACAATGCTGGCGACCCTAAAAAGGGTGGATCCAACCTCAGCCTATTCAAAGGGAAGCTCGCACCAGCCGGTGCTTCTAATTCCTTATCGTTGGATGTCGAAGAATGGCGGACCATTTCGTTGTATATCTTCAACAACCTAACAGAAGTGCGGCCGTACATCGAGTAAGTTCTCGGTACATTGTTTCGCAACTTCTAATTCCTTTGAACTGCTCTTATTCCCAGATATTTGATACAGTCGATACGTCGCCAAATTCTCGTATGGAGCGGTGATCCAAAAGGATTCCGTCGAAGAGTATGAGCTTCTGGCAAAGCATGGAGGCGGCTATCCCGGTTTCATCTCTTGGTTCAAACAAACGGTAATTTCCATTAGACCATTTCATTTCTTCGTCTAAATTGCGGCTAATGCAACAATCCTTTCGTATTAAACTTGTAGGCTAATTCAGAGTCTATGGACGCCGAATTGAGACAAGTCGCTAATGGTTTTGACTATAAGGTCCGTTCATTTGACAAATACGACAACAACGGGTATCGCTTTCGTACCTATGGCAAAGAGCTATCTATGGCCGACCGAAAGTCTACAAATTGTTGTGTCTTTGCTATCGGCGAAGGAGATACCGAGTATTATGGAAGAGTTGAAGCAATTTATGAACTTCTATTCTATGGTGCAAACCCACCGAACGTCGTAGTCTTCAAATGTTTTTGGTTCCAGCCGAAGGAGACTAGAAGGACTCATGAACATATAGGGCTAGTCGAAATCAAACAAAGCACCCATTTGGATGTTCCCGATGTCTATATTACGGCTCAACAGGCAACCCAAGTTTTCTATCTACCGTGGGCCTGTCAAAGTGATCCAAATCTCATTGGTTGGGATGTCGTTTATGAAGTGCCGCCACATGTTAGACCACCTCCCCCCAATGAAGAGGATTATGAACCTCACATTAACCCAGACACATATGAAGGAGAATTCTTCCAAGAAACACGTCTTTCCAAAAAACGTTTCAAGAACCGCTCTACTTCACCCCAGAACATTGAAGTAGACAGCGACAGTGAATCCGACTTCACGCCTGAGCCGGAACAAGAAGAGCCGGAACAAGAAGAGGTTACTGCTGCGGATGACCTGTCAATGCTTGACCGATTACGTAAAGGAGGCCTTCCACATGTTGATGCATTTATTGATGATGATGATGAGCACGTCATTACTGATAGTGATGATGATGATGCATTTATTGACCCCGGAGCATATATAGACGATGAAGATTAATATTAGTTCATGTCAGGTATTCAATTATTATTATGTACATATATATTATTAATTAGTTCATGTTAGGTATTCCATTTTTTATTATGTTCATGATGATGATACACTTAAATTATATACATATTATTATTCATGTCAGGTATTCATTTTTTTATGTTGTACTAATTTCGTTTACTCTTTGTCATTGCAGGTGTTGACAGATGGTGGGCGCGGGTCCAGAGCGCTCCGAGGCTCCTTCCTGAGATAAGGCCTCGTCCATGGCCAATGGAGCTCCAAATCGAGGTTAGTTATATGGACTCAGATACCTTTCCTCCATTACATTGTGTGTGCGACCGTCGATGATTACAATGCTAACGAGGAGTGGTGTTGCAGGCTGCTCTTGAGAAAGAGAGAGCGAAGACCCAGGAGCTTCTGGCGGAGGCAAAGAGGCAGGCGGCGGAGAGGGAGAGGGAGTTGGAGGAGAGGACTGCTACGCTGTTGGAGGAGGAGAGGAACCAGAACGACGCGTCTCACCGGGCCTTATACGAGCTCTTCGTGGTAAGTTTCTTCTGCATATTAGCCAAATCATGCACGTAATGTTCGTTTCATTACTAACTAATATGACTGACTCGTGAAAACCAAATGTGCAGACCATGTGCCAGAGCAACGGTCAGACCCCTCCGCCGATGCTAGTCATAGCTCCGGCGGGCACGGTGAGTTTCATTTGAATGGTCATTAGTTACTAGTCTTCACATTTGAGTTGCATCATGCTAACGAGACATTGCAAATGATCTTTGGTGCAGCGTAACTCCCGACAAGCATCGACCGATCCTTCTGCGTCTGCCACTGGCGTGACCGGTCCTTCACCTCCATGATGACGGTACATTTTCCCTAGTGTTTTGCTTAACAAATGCATACTTAGCTTAAGAAATGACCTATTTAGCTCCAAAATGTCATATAGTTAGCTTATTTTCCTCGAAAATGACATAATAACCTTACTTAGCTCCAAAATGACCTATTTTACCTAGGCTAGCTCAATAATGACCTATACTTAGCTTAATTAGTTCATTTATGACATAATTGGCTTACTTAGGTCAAAAATGGCATAATAACCTTGGTTTAGCTCCAAAATGTCATATACTTAGCTTATTTTCCTCGAAAATGACATAATAACCTTACTTAGCTCCAAAATGACCTATTTTACCTAGGATAGCTCTAAAATGACCTACACTTAGCATTTTTTCCTCCAAAATGACTTAATATGCTTAGTTAGCTCAAAAATGGCATAACTACCTAGGCTAGCTCAAAAATGACCTATACTTAGCTTAGCTAGTTCATTTATGACATAATTAGCTTACTTAGGTCAAAAATGGCATAATAACCTTGGTTTAGCTCCAAAATGTCATATACTTAGCTTATTTTCCTCGAAAATGACATAATAACCTTACTTAGCTCCAAAATGACCTATTTTACCTAGGTTAGCTCTCAAATGACCTATACTTAGCTTAGCTAGTTCATTTATGACATAATTAGCTTACTTAGGTAAAAAATGGCATAATAACCTTGGTTTAGCTCCAAAATGTCATATACTTAGCTTATTTTCCTCGAAAATGACATAATAACCTTACTTAGCTCCAAAATGACCTATTTTACCTAGGATAGCTCTAAAATGGCCTATACTTAGCATTTTTCCTCCAAAATGACTTAATATGCTTAGTTAACTAAAAAATGGCATAACTACCTAAGATAGCTCAATAATGACCTATACTTAGCTTAGCTAGTTCATTTATGACATGATTAGCTTACTTAGGTAAAAAAATGGCATAATAACCTTGGTTTAGCTCCAAAATGACCTATTTACCTAGGTTAGCTCTAAAATGACCTACACTTAGCATTTTTTCCTCCAAAATGACTTAATATGCTTAGTTAGCTCAAAAATGGCATAGTTACTTAGGTTAGCTCAATAATGACCTATACTTAGCTTATTTAGTTCATTTATGACATACTTAGCATACTTAGGTCAAAAATGGCATAATAACCTTGGTTACCTCCAAAATGTCATATACTTAGCTTATTTTCCTCGAAAATGACATAATAACCTTACTTAGCTCCAAAATGACCTATTTACCTTGGTTAGCTCTAAAACGACACAAGTAAGCAATAAGAAGAAGAAAAAGAAGAAGAAGAAGAAGAAGAAGAAAAATTCTTCTTCTTCTTCTTTTTCTTCTTCTTATTCTTCTTCTTCTTCTAGTCTTCTTCTTCTTATTCTTCTTCTTCTTCTTCTTCTTCTTCTTCTTCTTCTAGTCTTCTTCTTCTAACTTTCTTCTTTCCCATTTTGCAGATTTGCTTCAGATCACGGAAGCTTGCGTTGATGGAGTCTACTCTTCTCCTTGTCCTTCCTTTTTGTTTTGATTTTGTAGGATGAACAATGTGAAACTTGCTACCTATATATGTATGTATGGATGAAACCATTGTATATGGACTTTTTGCTTAATTGTTGGATATTTTGGCTATATATATGTTGGATATGGACTTTTGATTTGGTATATATATGTGTTGGATGATCATATCCATATGGCAGGGATATGTATGCTTGTTGAAAGTATTTTCAAATGAATATATATATATATATATATATATATATATATATATATATATATATATATATATATATATATATATATATATATATATATATATCTGTGAAATTGATTGAATTTAAGAAAAAACAAAATTAACAGGTGCAATACAGGCACTTTGCCGTTTGCCAGCGGACGGCAAAGCTGCCATGTGGCAGCTACATGTGCAACTTGGGGGGCACCTGGGCTGGCCTATTTGGGCACTTTGCCGTCTGCCAGCAGACGGCAAAGGCTGGTGTGCTTTGCCGTCTGCTGGCAGACGGCAAAGGGCATGCATTGGCCCCAGCTGACGCCTGACGTCAGCTGACGTCAGCTGGCAGACGGCAAAGTACGCCGTTAGCCACCTAACGGGCCTAAATCTATCCGTCTACCGTCCAAGGCATTTGCCGTCTGCTTGCTTAGTATGGTTGACGGCAAACTTCTTTGCCGTCCGCTTTATTTAAGCAGACGGCAAAGCAGCCCTCTGCCGTAGTTCATTCAGCCGGACGTGGGGCCGTCTGCTGGCTGACGGCAAAGGGCTTTGCCGTCCGCCAGACATTCCTTTGCCGTCTGCCATGGCAGACGGCAAAGTGCTTGATTCCTGTAGTGATGCTCACACAATAAGATAGCAAATGAAATATGTGTCAAACATGCACAACCAATTCTAGCATCTATCAAGCAATGGCGATGACTAGGTCATCTATATATGAGTATATTGACTTAGGAGCCAAATGAGAACATTTGATCATAGGTCATACTCATCGTTTAAGCACAAGTGGGGTTGCCACTTTTACATAAAGCATTGATGTGTTCACACCATTAGAGTTGCTTTAGCTCAATTGTTTAGAGCAAAGCTCCCCCTAGATGTGATATCCCCCCAAAGAGGGATGAACTAACCTTGGGTTTTGTCGATGATGACTTCATGTAGATGTTGAAGATGTGGATGCTCAATGTTGATGTAGACCATCAAGAGTTGGGAGCAATCCTTTGGAGTTTTGTGCTTTCAATACCTACATGGGTTAGTCACACACAAGGAACATACAAGGATATCAATAGACATAGAGTGAAATACACATGTAATGATGTCCATGAATGCATTGAATACCTTGTCCCTTGTCTTACCAACAAGAGGGTTTGTGACTCCATGAACTAGTGCAAGATGTGGAAGTTGGTTGCACAAGTTCTTGCCATAAAGAATATGAGTGAAGTTTGTTGGCGGAGTCACCCTCAAGAACTCTCTAGTTCTTCTTTTGGACCCACATCAACTTGATGGGAATCCTTGGAGTTGTGGTAGCACTTGATGAAGTGGAACTTGATGAAGTCTTGGGAATCCACTTGACCAAGGCTTGAGGAGCTTTTTCAAATGAATCAATCTCTTCTTGAAGCTTGTCCTTGCCTTTTAGCTTGTGGTCTTGCGGTGGAAGATCTTCTTGGGCTTGTGTTCCCTCGAAGGAAGTGGGATCATACTTCTCTTGTTGAGGAACAAACTTCATCTTGGGGTATTGATCTTCTTCCCACTCAACTCCATTGGCATTGAACTTTCGTTCAAAACCAACACCTTGGTTCTTTCGGTGCCTTCCTTGCTTGCGTACAATTTCCTCAAATTGTTTACTCCCGGCAAGACTCTTGTAGACACCTTTTTCTATAATTCCTTTCAATAGCATATTTTCTTGCTCAAGTGTAACTTGGCTAAGAGAATCATTAGTGGAATCAATAGAACTACTAGAAGCAACAACATTGGATTTAGCATTGTTATTGTTACTACTAGAGGTAGAACCCTTTTTTACCCTTGTTGCTAGTTTGCTTAGGTTTAACTTGTGGCATAAAGGTAGACAAGAGTAAACGCTTGGCAAGATATGAAGAACTCTTCTTTCGAAGATCGTCATTGATAGCTTTAAGAAACTCATGCTCTTGCTCTAAATTTAGCTTCTCGAAGCGTAGCTTCTCATGAGTTCTTAGAAGTGCTCTATGATCCTCTTGAGTTGTTTCATGAGCTAACTTAAGAGCATTTAGTTATTTAGTTAGACACTCAATCTCCTTCATAGCATTGTCACTCGTTTCCTCTTTACTATCATGATTACTAGCATTTTCATTATAGCTCACATCACTAGCCTTATTAACAAGTAAATCATCATCACCAAGCAAATCATCTTCATCACTATTGAAATCAAGATACTCGGGGTGTGATACCTTGGGGCCTTTTGGCATGAAGCATCTTCCAATTCCTTCATTTGGTGAGTCAAATAGATCATGGGAGTTGGATGACATAAGAGCAAGTCCAGCAACACCTTCATCTTGACTATAGTCGGAGTTGGAGTGATAACTTCTCTCGGAGTGGTTGTCGGAGTCGGAGCCGGAAACCCATTCACCAACATGAGCTTGATGTCTTCTTCTTGTGTAGCTCTTTGATGAATTGTCCTTCCTCTCCGAGTCCTTGCTTCTTCGAGAGTGTCTTTATTCATAACGATCATCTCTACTCCTTCTCTCCTTATGAGGTGATTCATCTCTTCTATGTCTTCCTCTTGGTGATTCGTCTCTTTTCTTGTAGGGAGTCGTACACTCATTGGAATAGTGTCCGGGTTTTCCACAATTGTAGCAATTACGGTCACGACTTGATGATCTTCTCTCATAGTGTCTTGAGCTAGAGCTTCTTTCTTTCCCTTTGTTCTTGTAGAACTTGTTGAATCTTTTCACCATTAGGCTAATCTCTTCATTGGATACTAGCTTGTCACTTGGATTTGTTGGAGCATCGGTTAAGGCTTTGTAAGCACCACTTGATTTGTTGTGTAGCTCCTCTTTGTCCTTGAGTGACATTTCATGAGCAATAATCCTTCCAATGACTTCCGTGGGCTTGAGATCTTTGTAATTTGGCATCATTTGGATCAATGTGCAAACGGTATCATATTTTCCATCCAAAGCTCTAAGTATCTTCTTGATGATGAATTTGTCGGTCATCTCTTCACTTCCTAAGCCGGCAATCTCATTTGTGATGAGAGCAAGCCTAGAGTACATTTCTGCGACTCCTTCACCATCCTTCATCTTGAACTTGTCAAGTTGACTTTGAAGCACATCCAACTTAGATTCCTTGACGGACTCGGTACCCTCATGCATATCAACCAAAGTATCCCAAATTTCCTTTGCATTCTTGAGGCGGCTGATTTTGTTGAATTCCTCCGGACACAAACCGTTGAAGAGAATGTCACAAGCTTGAGCATTGTATTGCAACATCTTCGATTCTTCTGGGGTTGCTTCACGATCCGATTCCTTGCCATCCTCAAAGAAATCACCTTGCAAGCCAACACAAACAACAGCCCAAACGGCGGGGTTATGACCAAGAATATGCATTTTCATCTTATGTTTCCAACTAGCAAAGTTTTTACCATCAAAATATGGACCTCTACGGTGGTAGTTACCCTCACTAGATGCCATACTCTCCTAGGTTGTGAAACCAAGGCTATGATCACCAAAGCAATGGAAATCAAGGCTTACAGAGACCAAAGCTCTGATACCACATGTAGGATCGAAAGTATGTCTAGAGGGGGGGGGTGATTAGACTACTTGACCAAATAAAAACCTAACCTTTTCCCAATTTTAGTTGTAGGCAGATTTTAGCAAGAATACAAGTCAAGCATCACCCTACACATGCAATTCTAAGAGTGTAGTAGTGGAAAGTAAACAATTGCATATGTAAGTAAAGGAGGAGATCGGAGATTTCAAACGCAATGAAGACACGGTGATTTTTGGCGTGGTTCCGATAGGTGGTGCTATCGTACGTCCACGTTGATGGAGACTTCAACCCACGAAGGGTAACGGCTGCGTGAGTCCACGAAGGGCTCCACCCACGAAGGGTCTATGAAGAAGCAACATTGTCTATTCCACCATGGCTTACATCCACGAAGGACTAGCCTCACTCGGATAGATCTTCACGAAGTAGGCGATCTCCTTGCCCTTACAAACTCCTTGGTTCAACTCCACATCATGTCGGAGGCTCCCAAGTGACACCTAACCAATCTAGGAGACACCACTCTCCAAAAGGTAATAGACGGTGTGTTGTTGATGAACTCCATGCTCTTGTGCTCCAAATAATAGTCTTCCCAACACTCAAACAACTCGTCACAGATTTGGCTATGGTGGAAGAAGGATTTGAGTGGAAAGCAACTTGGGAAAGGCTAGAGATCAAGGTTCAAATGGCTGGATTGGAATGACTTGATCTCAACACATGAGTAGGTGGTTCTCTCTCAGAAAATATATGGTGGAAGTGTAGACACGTTCTGATGGCTCTCCTTACTGAGAAGGAAGTGGTGGAGGGGTATATATAGCCTCCACACAAAATCCAACCGTTACACACTTTTGACCCAACTCGATGGCACCGATTCAGAAGACTCGGTGTCACCGAACTGTGTAAAAGATATGAACGTTAGGAATCTCAGTGGGACCGACTGGAACAGCTCGGATGGACCGAAGTGCAATGGCTAGGGCAAACCTCATCTCGGTGGCACCAATTGCATCAACTCGGTAGGACCGAAGTGAAGCAATAAGGCAACAGAGAGTTGGCAAGCCATCTCGGTGAGACCAATTTGCAAAAGTCGGTGGGACCGAAGTAAGTGCAAACGATTACAGAGAGTTGGCAAGGCCATCTCGGTGAGACCGAGATCCATATCGGTGGATCCGATTTGTTAGGGTTTTGGCAGTGGCTAAGTCCAGATGAACTCGGTGGCTCCGGATAGAGAATTTCGGTGGGGCCGAGTTGGAATGTAGGTTTTGGACATATTTGGATAGAGAGAGTGGTTGAGGGTTTAGGAGTACTGTCACTAAGCACTTGAGCAAAAAGACCATTAAGAAACACCTCATCCCCTTTTAATAGTATTGGCTTTCCTATGGACTCAATGTGATCTTGGATCACTAAACCAAAAATGTAGAGTCTTGATCTTTTGCCAATCCTTCTCCTTAGCATTTTGAGGGGTCCACATCTCTAGTCCATGCCATGCCAATCATTGAACATCCTGAAATCTTTAACTTGAATGGACATTAGTTAAATGAGATATATGTTGTTATGAATTACCAAAACCACCAAGGGAGCAAATGTGTTTTCACTCTCCCTTTCTAACCGCTCGTCACTGATCCGGCCGGATCCCGTCTGCCGGCGGAAAGGGAGGATGTGCAGCGTTGCTCTGGTCGCCATTGTCGCGGCAGGAAACCCTCTGCCAGCGTGCCCCGATCTGCGGTACCCGCCGTTCTCTCCGACCAAGCTCCGGCGCGGTAGGGCCTTCGACCCTTGCTCGCTGCCGCAGCAGATCCCGCCTGCCGCAGCCATCCTACTTACATCCCGACGACCCTCAGGTACACCAGTCGGAAGTCGGGCTCCGGGGACCGAAAGATTCGAACACTAGGGTGAGCTCATTCCTACCACCTCGTCCCCTACCACAGCTAAACTACGGCGAAGCTACAACGAGAGAGCGGTGGTGGGAGCGGGTCGGAGACATAGCGGTTTACCCAGGTTCGGGCCACCTTGTGGTGTAAAACCCTACTACTGCTTGGTTGGGATTGCTTTGGTGAGTACAAGCGTACAAGGTGGGGGAAGGTGGAATCAATATGGGATCCCCTCTACAGCGGCACCCTGCCCTCCTTTTATATCTGCCTTGGTCCTCTTCCCTCGAAAACATTGGCGGGAAGGGTTGCCACACAACGGCAATTTTGAAGGGGGACAGGGGCGTAGTCTATCCTGACAAAAGGTGGTCTTCGCCTGCAAAGCGATCATCCATGACGCGCCGGTGGGCTCGGTGGTGACCTCCGCCCTGCGCGTACACCGTCTTGGTCTTCTTTCACCGATCGGGTAACCTTTGGGGGTTGCTTTGGGAAACAGACTGCTGGCCTTGCTCCCTTAGCACAAAAGGGGAAATCCTCTCCATCCGCACCTGCTGGCGCGGTCTCTGTCGCCATTCGCCGCCGCGCGCGTCACGCACATGGTGGGCACGAGACCGCGCGACCGAGCCGAACTGGACTCGCCTTGCATTCCTTCGGGAGGGTGCCTCGGGAGGCAACCTCGGGAGGCCGCCTCGCGAAATGGCCTCGCGAGGCTCTCGGTGAAGTGGCTAAGTCTTGCTCGCCCGCTCCCTGGGGAGGGGTCCTCAGGAGGCCGGGGCCTCATGAGGGATCTTGCTCGAGGTGCCCGCCGGTGGGCCACCTATTCGGCCACCGCCAAGCATTGCGCTCTGGGCCGCAGGCAGACGGGCCGAGGTACCCTGGGTTCCACGGGCCCGACAGTAGCCCCCGGGCCCGTGGCGCGCACGTTCCCGCCTATGGGGCCGAAACGATGCGGCCCATAACCGCCTGCGGGCCAGGTGCGACGCGTGGCTCATGATGTGACAGGGGACTCCCCCACTTCTCCCACGACGCGTTGGTAACTGCCCGCGCTGACATAAAGCCTGCCCACGCACGGTGCGAGGCCATCATTGCCTTCCTGCTGCCGCTCCGATTCCCGACGCCGAAGAAGGAGGAGCGACTGGGTGAGCACCACCATCGAGCATACAGGGGGGGAAGCGGGGAGCCGAGGTCCTTCGCCCATCTTCCTCTTCTCTTGCTCCATTCTCCCTTTCCTTCCTTGTCTTCCAGAGCCACTGTTGCGATGGCGAGGGGCAGAGGGCGAGCTCGTGCGTCCGCCACTGCGGCGAGGGTTCCGCCCCGGGGGCGCGGGCGCCCTCCGGCGGTTGTCGAAGCTGGGCCAAGCGCTTGAGGGAGGGCTGGCGCGCGTGGCCGAGACGAGCGCGGCGGGCCGGCCGCCCGTCCTCCTCAAGCGGGGTTCCACTCGGCAGATGCGACGTACGAGTTTATCGTGGGAATGCATCGCCGGCCTTGCAGTTGGCTCCGACTCCCCGACTCCTTCGCGAAGGCGATGGAGGGGAGGGAGCCCCTGGGGCTGTGGGGTGCAGGCGGACGGCTGCTGCAACGGGCCCTCCTGGGTGGCGACGGGGTTCACCCCTTGTGGCTTCATGTTCTTGAAGCAGGGGTGGAAGTCTTTCGCCCTTGCCTGCGGCCTGAAGCAGGGGCATCTCCTCCAATTCAAGTTCGATGGAGCTGCCACCCTCTTCGTGAAGATATTCGGGGCCTCCGGGGCCCGCCTCGGATGCTGCGCAGAGAGCGAGGATGACAGCGGCTCTGAGTCTTCCGACGAGAGCGGTAGCAGCAGTGGTGAGGGCTCCAGCAGCGGGGGTGAAAGCGGCGAAGGCTCTCCGCGCATCAAGAGCGAGGACGAAGACTCCGACTAAGCGCAGGCAGTGTTCATGTCAGATCTCGAAGCGCGCCATGTTCCCCTTGATTTCTTTCTTTGTTCTTTTCTCCTGCATTGGATTGATGTAACCCCGGAAGGTCATGAGAACAGTGGTTTTTGCTCAAGTACTATATAACTTATCGTTACACGTATTTTCTCGTGAGGCGATGTTGTGAGGCCTCATTTATTCCTTCTTGTTTGCCATGGTGCTCTACGTCGTCAGGACCCAGCCCCCGAGCGGGCTACAGCCGTCGCTGGTATGTCTGGTCGCGTTGCCTAAACAAGGCCAGGAGGTGTAGGTCACTGAGGCGGTAAGGACCCTTGAGGTGCGATGCTCAGAGGGCCCCCCTTTTGGCGTGCAAGCGGCTCGCGCAAAGGAAAAATGTGGGCGCTCAACCAGATTGCAAGAAAAAGAGCTTGAGAGACGGCGATGGCGCCTCAGGAGATATTCGAACTTAGCTTTTGCGGAGAGGCACGTTCGGCGAGCCACGGCTCATGAGGGCTGCATGTGGCTCAAGAGGCGTGCCTCGCGAGGCTTGGCCTTCCGATTAGGCGACCGCCGCTGGCCAGCCCGCGAGGCTTCCGAGCGGCTTGCTCCTGGGACACTGCATGTTGACAAGCCTTACAACTGGGGAGCAACGCGTGCTTGCTAGCTTGCTCGTGGCCGTTACGTGAGGGCATGAGGCACCAAGGACCTTGGCGAGGTGATGTGCACGGGAGCAGGCCCACGAGCCAGAGCTCACTCACTTGGATTTAGCGGTGCTGCAGGGACGGACCCGAGCACAGGCACCGTGCCTAGCCCCCGCTCAAGGAACGGTTAGGAGGAAGGTCGCGAGCGTGCGGCGCTCTCGAGACGGCACCACACCAGATATACAATTATGCAGTCAACATGAACTTACTAGGGCATAACAATAAGATTCATTACACAACCAAAAAGAGATGCGGCTGTCGTGTCAGGCATGGGTCAGCTTGAGGTTGGTGCAGCCCGTGGGGCGCCCTCAGTAGCGTAGAACAAAATCACCTTGGTAGGAGGACCCCGGAAGCGATGGCGCGGAGGGCGCGGCGAGGAAGGGCTCGGGCCGCGCGAGATAACGCTCGAACGCACCTGGCAGAGTTGTGCTGGAGGAGTGCGCAGGTCGCCTGGCGAGGCGTGCCGTGGAAGCTCACTCCTCAGGGGCCGAGGGGCTCCTGAGGTCCGGGGGGCTCACGAGAAGCAGGGGCTCACGAGACCCGAAGGGGGAGAGGTCTGAGGAAGCGGCGTGCCGGGGGCGTCCCGGGAACTCCGCGCCCCTCCATGTCCGAGGCTCCGGCGCGAGGCACACCAACCACTGGAAGGTGGCGCTGGCATTCCCCAGGCCGAAGGGCATGCGGGTGGCGGAGTCCACACCCTGGCCGGCGTGCGGCAGCAGAAAGGGCTCCTGAGGGCAGGTCTTGTTGAGGCTCATGAAGTCGATGCACATACGTTCCTTGCCACCCTTCTTGGGGACGACGACTGGGTTGGCGAGCCATTCAGGATGGCGCACCTCACGGACGACTCCAGCTTCTTGCAGCTTGTGCACTTCTTGAACAATGAACTCTTGCTTCTCTGGCACCTGGCACCGTGCTTTTTGCTTGACGGGGCATGCGTTGGGGCACACCGCTAAGTGGTGCTCGATCACCTCCCTCGGTACACCGGACAAGTTAGATGCTTTCCAGGCGAAAACATCCGAATTTGCCCGAAGGAAGGCGATGAGCATGCCTTCCTATATAGGAGCAAGGCCGGTGCCGATGGTGAAGGCAGGGCCTGAGCCGCTGCCGTCAACCGACACCTTCTTCGTCTCGGCACGGTCCTGAGAGAACAGCTGCTTCTTCTTCGCAGGCGCGGCCTCAGGGGGATCGACCGCGTCCTCGTCAGTTGGATGGGCAGTTGCGGCAGTCTTGTAGGCGTGCTCAAGGGAGCAGATCACGTCCTTCTCGTCGCAGGAGACGGTGATGATGCCGCTGCAGCCGGGCATCTTGAGGATGTTGTAGGCGTGATGGGTTGCCGCCATGAACTTGGCGAGCGCGGGGTAGCCCAAGATGGCGTTGTTGGGTAGGCCGATGTGGGCGACGTCAAAGTCGATGAGCTCAGTGTGGTAGTTCTTGCGGGTGCCGAAGGTGACGGGGAGGCGCACCTGCCCCAGAGGCAGCGTGGAGCCGTCGGTTATGCCCGAGAAGGGCCTCGTCGGCATGAGCTGCTCGTAAGGCACCTGGAGCTACTCGAAGGTCTCGATGGAGAGCATGTTAAGGCCGGCGCCTCCGTCGATGAGGGTCTTGGTGACCGGGACGTTGCTGATGGTGGGAGTGCACAGCATGGCGAATGCGCCTGCGGTGGCCGCGGACTTGGGATGGTCCTTGGAGTCGAAGGTGATGGCGTACTGCGACCACTTGAGGGGCCGTGCGGCCTCTGGCTTCGGGAGGGTGGCATTCACCTCGCGAGAGAACTGCTTGAAGTGGCGGTTGGACGCAGGAGCCTGAGCTCCGCCGAGGATGCAGGCAACTGCGTGAGGCTCCTGGTAGCCCCCAGCGCCCTCGTCAGGCTAGTTGACGTCGTTCCTCCGGGGTGGTGGCGGCAGCGGCGGAAGAGTGGCATTGGCCTGAGGGTTTACCTCACGAGGCTGGTCGCGCCAGGCGGCCTCACGAGGCTGGTCACGCCAGCCTTGGCGGAAGTTGCCGTTGCCGCTGCGGCCGTCCCAGCGGTTGCCGCTATGGCCACCAACGCGACCGGCACCGTGGTCGTTGCGGTCGCCTCGGCGGCCCAGGCGCTCGTCGCAGAGCAACTTGAGCTCCTGGCAGTCTTCGGTGCTGTGGGAGTGCACGTTGTGGTAGACACAGAGCGGCCGGCTGTCCTTCCTGGGCTCGTCGCGGTCACGGCCGCGCTTCTGCTCGGGCTTCGCCGCAAGCACAGCAGGGCCCTTGCGCTTGACGTCCTTGCCCTTGGCATTGGCGGCGTCGGGCGCCGCATCGGGGTCGTTGTGGATGAAGAGGCGACCTTCTTCAGCCTTCGCGCACTTGTCGGCGAGGTCGAATAGCTCAAGCACCGAGTCCAGCTCGTTGTTGGTGGCGAGCTTCTCGCACATCTTGACGTCCGCGACGCCAGTGGAGAACGCAGAGATGACGGCCGCGTCGGAGGCACGTGGAATCTTGTTGCGCACTTGGCTGAAGTGCTAGATGTACTTGCGGAGGGTCTCGTCCGGGCGCTGCCGCACGTACCGCAGGTCATTGATCATGAGGGAGCGGTCGTGCATGCCCTTGAAGTTGGCGACGAACTGGCTGCAGAGCTCGCCCCACGACGAGATGGACGCCTCAGGGAGGTTCATGAGCCAAGAGCGCAGGTCGTCCTTAAGGGCCATGGGGAACCAGTTTGCCATGACCTTGTCATCACCGTTCGCCGCCTCGATGCTCAACACGTAGAGCTGAAGGAACTCTACGGGGTTGGGGGTGCCGTCGTAGCATGGAGGCAGGTCCGGCTTGAACTTCACGGGCCACACCACCTGACGCAGCTCGCGAGTAAGGCGCGGCAGCCCACGCCGCTCGAGGGAACACCGCCGATGAGGACGGCGCGGTTCTGGCGCCCAGCCGCCGCGACCTCCTGTACGGTCCGGTCTTGGCGCCGGCGCTGCTGCTCGAGGAGCACACGCGCATCAGGCGGCGCGTGGCGGATGATCTGGCAGCTGGCCTCGTCTCGGACCGGCGAGGATGCGCCGCGGGATGGCTCACGCGCCCGCACGTTGTGCTGGTGCCCGGCGAGCTCATCGCGCAGAGGAGGCGGCGGGGGAGCGCCATGTGCTATTTCCCAAGCACGAGACGGCGGAGGGCGAAGCGAGTGGGAAGGCGCCGGAGCGTCCCCGGCGGCGTTGACGAGCTCGGTGATGCGACCAAGCCAGGCGTCGTAGCCGGTGTCAGCTAGACGGTAGCGGAGCAGCTCACGCGCCATGAGCAGCGCGGCCTGCGCGTTCGGCGGCCCACGGCGGGCGAGGGAGGAGGGGGTTGTGGCGGTGCGGCCGTCTGCCTGCACGGAGGGGTGCAGGGAGGAGTCTTGCTGCTCCTGGGCGACAGGGTCGGTGGCAGCAGCGGCCTTGACGCGGCGGCGGTTGCCGCGGCCCACCGGCTCCGTCTGGGCAACGCGACCCGCCCTGCGCTCAGCGCGCTCGCGGCGAGCGTCGGCCATGAAGCTAGTGGAGCGGAGGATGGAGCGGAAGAACAGTAGCGCACCCCTACCTGGCGCGCCAAAAGTCCGAAGTCGGGCTCCGGGGACCCAAAGGTTCAAACACTGGGGTGAGCTCGTTCCTACCACCTCGTCCCCTACCACAACTAAACTATGGCGAAGCTACGGCGAGAGCATGCTGGCGGGAGCGGGTCGGAGACACAGCGGTTTACCCAGGTTCGGGCCACCTTGCGGTGTAAAACCCTACTCCTGCTTGGTTGGGATTGCTCTGGTGAGTACAAGCATACAAGGTGGGGGAAGGTGGAATCGATCTGGGATCCCCTCTACAGCGGCACCCTGCCCTCCTTTTATATCTGCCTTGGTCCTCTTCCCCCGAAAACATTGGCGGGAAGGGTTGCCACACAACGGCAATTTTGAAGGGGGACAGGGGTGCAGTCTATCCTGACAAAAGGTGGTCTTCGCCTGCAAAGCGATCATCCATGACGCGCCGGTGGGCTCGGAGGTGACCTCCACCCTGCGCGTACACCGTCTTGGTCTTCTTTCACCGATCGGGCAACCTTTGGGGGTTGCTTTGGGGAAACGGACTGCTGGCCTTGCTCCCTTAGCAAAAAGGGGAAATCCTCTCCATCCGCGCCTGCTGGCGCGGTCTCTGTCGCCATTCGTCGCCGCGCGTGTCACCCACATTGTGGGCACGAGACCGTGCGACCGAGCCGAACTGGACTCGTCTTGCATTCCTTCGGGAGGGTGCCTCGGGAGGCAACCTCGGGAGGCCGCCTCGCGAAATGGCCTCGTGAGGCTCTCGGTGAAGTGGCTAAGTCTTGCTCGCCCTCTCCCTGGGGAGGGGTCGTCAGGAGGCCAGGGCCTCATGAGGGGTCTTGCTCGAGGTGCCCGCCGATGGGCCACCTATTGGGCCACCGCCAAGCGTTGCGCTCTGGGCCGCAGGCAGACGGACTGAGGTACCCTGGGTTCCACGGGCCCGACAACAGCTTCCTCTGGAACCAGCCTTGCTCCACTGCCCAACTTCCCACATCGCTGAATGTAGTAGTTCTTTGCCTAAAACGTACTTCTAGCTCGGCCGGCGTACTTTCCATTTTGCAATCTCGTCCTCACACCGTTTGAGAGAAACCACTGTGCTATTATCTTTCCCTTAAGACAATGAATATGCTTCTTTTTGTCGGCGTATGTGTCATCAACTGTTATTGACCAGTAATTGTTTCCTTTCTACCTCTTTTTGCAAACAGGGCTATCCATTTCACCTTGTTGCTAATGCGACCTTTTGGTGAACTGCACAAATCACTTTTTTCTTAAGAGTGTTTTGTGTAGTTCCACTAAAATGTCACACTGGCAACGTTTCTACATTTCAATGGGACTGCACAAAGGGAGTTTGGAGTTCCTATCCTCCTCATCCAACTCTCAGCCTAATCTTCTCCAACAAGTAGTTAGTCTCAAGAGAGACTGCAAAGGTGACCGGCTTCTTTTTGCGTGTTTATTGTTTCATCAACAGTGCCACTATTATTGTAATCACACTTACTCAATATCTTTGCTAGCAGGGGACGCTCAGCTCTATTTTAGTGGAACTGCACAAAATGATCGGAATGTTCCATGCTTCTGACAACTCCTTTCTATGCCAACATGTCGTGTTGATTTTGACAGAGCTGCGGGAAAGTAGCTGCCAACGCATGAATATCGTGGCCAGGAAATGAAAGCATTCCCATGGAGAGCATTGATCATTTTTTATTTTTTCTTTATTTGTACACCTTCTCGCAACTTTGTCTTCAGTTGTGATGTAAATATTGGCTCTGGTCTGCGAATCACTGAGATGCATTAGCAAGGAAGTTAGTTTTTCTTTTTTTTTGCAAAAGAGCATGGATGTTAGTTTACTTTGTATTTGATGAAATGTTGTAACAAGACAACCTTCCAGCTGGCAAGACACATGAAACAAGAGTTGAAAGCTTCACAGCGTTGTACAATTTCATGTCGCTCAAAAATTATGTGTACATATATTTTGTAAACAAATGCTGAAAGCTTGATAGCATTGCCAGAAGCCATTCTACTACTCCAGCATCCAGGTCCACGTGCCATGCACCAAATTAGTGTGCACAACCGCACGGGAGACTCCTGCCCGGTCATTTTGCCGCAGTAATATTGTACTAATGAGCAGTCAAATCATAAGCCCTACCTTTCCCACAGTAAGTTGCTCGGACGAAGCAACCATCAATTCAATCTTCTTTGAATCCGCTCCTACTACTAGGAGCAACTATAAATACTAAGGAGTACTATGATGATAGTGTGATCTGAGGAGTACTTACCTGCGTCCTGGTTTATTAGTCTCCTTCGTATTTTGTGCTTAATTTTGACCATAGATTTAATTAACAAAATGTTAGTGCATGTCACCAAAAATTATATCGTTGGATTCGTATTTGAACATAGTTTTCAATGATATTATTTTTTGTGACATGCATTAACATTTTGTTAGTTAAATATAAGGTCAAAGTTTGGCACAAATTCAAAGAGGACCAACAAACCAGGACGGAGGTACTCCGGAGTAAATGCGTACTAGTAGTAGAAGATTGCTTTATCACATATTAAAATAAAATAAGAGTGCAGACACTCCACCGTGCGGTTCCTAGTGTACCTCTATATTGTACTACTCGTACTATTAAACCGCTTGGCTCTTCGCCTCTTCGAGAAGTCAAATAGTTATGGTACTACAGTGCATGCTTCTGGCAATCTGACACCGAATGAACTGTTGCACGTCCACCGCGTGGGCGAGGAGAGCGCGCAGTAGTCAAAAGCTTCTCCTCGTCTTGCGAGACACCGCGCGTGTGGGAGAGGGAGAGGGCGTAGTAAGCAAGCTTCTCCTTGTCCTACGAGCCACCGGGCAATTGGGAGGGGGAGAGGGCGTAGTAAGCAAGCTTCTCCTCGTTCTCCTCGTTCTGCGAGCCACCGCTCGTGTGCGAGAGGGAGAGGGCGTAGTGTAGTATTAGTAGTACTACTACTAGTCCACTACTAGTCTGTACTGCCTCCTTTCCGGTTAATATGGCTTAATGCCGGTCACTGGACTTCATAATACGCTCATTACGGTCAATATACACATTTTGCGGTGTTTATACGGTCACTAGCTCACCGTAGAGCACCGTATTGCACTCTATTGACCGGTCAAATAGTCTACGTAGCACTTTGTTGACTGGTTAAATTGACACGTGGACTGTGGGTCCCACTAGTCAGTTGGCAGAGGAAAGAAATAAGTTAAACAAAATTTTACACAGGCGCGGCAGGAGTTCAACCCTTGCGCGGGAATCACCCTGGCTGTGTATGTGTGCGCATGCACGTGTAGGCTGAGCACTTGAGCATGAGCATGTGTGTTGCGTCGTGTGCTGTACACATGCATGCATGCGTGCATGTGTATGTTTGACTGTTGCATGCATTCATTAGGGCGCCGCGTGCGTTTTTGCGTGCATGTGTATGTGTGACTGCTGCATGCATGCATGAGGGTTGTAGTCTTCACATGTTCAAATTTCATAATGTACTGCACGGACGGAGTTTTAGACGGCATTACCCCTTGCTGAAATGATGGATGTTAGAGCAGGTAGGGCACATGGGAGTGAGACAAACCTGCATGCAGGGGTATTTTGGTCGATAGCATAACAAACAACTCATACATCGTAAGATCCGTTTGCATGGAAATACTACTTCTCGGTCGTCGGAACTGTTCTTCTTCCTTTCGCCGACACGTGGGACATCCAGCATCCGGATCCACGTGTCATGCAAGAAATTAGAGATAGGAGTAAGTACTTGGGAGTACAAGTGAGACTCAGGAACGGTCACACACGTAGGTGGAGTACCAGCAGGGGACGCAGTAATAATGCCTAATGAGCAGTCAAATCACACAGTAAGTTGCTCAGACGAAGCAACCATCATTTCTCTCTTCAATGGCACGTACGCAATATAAAAAGGTTGATATGGATAGAAAAGGAAAGCCGCTCTACTATATATATACATAATATAGCCAGGAGCCTAAGCTATGCTTGCTTGCTGGGGTTGCTCTCTTCACACACTCTCGCACAAAACGACGGTGGCCACACCGCTGTTCACATATCCGGCCGGATCCCGTCCGTCGGGGGAAGTGGTGGATATTTTGCGTAGACGCGGTCGCCAGCGGCGAGGGAGAAAACCCACTGTGGGCGCGTCCCGATCAGGGGTCCCAGCCATTCTCTCTCACAAAGCTCCGGCGCGGTAGCCTTCGCCCCTTGCTCACTGTCGTGGTATGGGCTGATGCCGCCTCCCACCGCCCTCCTAGCTACATCTCGACGTCCCTTTAGGTACAACTTCCTTTCGAGCCGGCTTCCTCCACTGCCCCAGCTCCCCACGACGCTCCATGCGGATCTTTCTCTACTTCTTTGCCCCGCACGTTGCTCTACCGGCTTCTATTTGTGATGAGTTTATGTCTCATCAACTAGTGCCACTACTATTATTCTAATCACACTTCTTCAATATCTTTACCAACAGGGATGCTCAGCTCGATTTTAGTGAAAGTGCACAAAATCATCGGATGGTCCATGGGTTCCAGACTTCTTTCCTTTGGAACTTTCAACCTCGCCAGGAAATTAAAGCCTGTTTAGGGTTTAGGGTTCAAGGCCTAGGGACTAAATCGATCGTTTTGTTCTTTATTTGTACACCTTCTCACAATGTTTGTCTTTAGTTGTGAAGTAAATATTGGCTATGATCTTTGAATCATTGAGATGCATCAGCATGCATGTTAGTTTCCTTTGTATTTGATGATGGAATGTTGTAACGGGGAAACCTTGGAGGCAAGATACATGAAACAAAAGCTGAAAGCTTCATAGCATTGTAAGTACAATTTTATCTCGCTGAGAAATTATAGTAGTAGTACTCCCTCCCTTTTTATTTACTCTGCATATTAGATTTGACTGAAGTCAAACTTCATAAAGTTTGACCAAGTTTATAGAAAATAGTATTAACATTTACAATAACAAATCTATATGATGTGAAAGTATATTCAATAATGAATCTAGTTGTATTGATTTGTTATTGTATATGTTAATATTTTTGTCTATAAACTTTGTCAAAGTTTACAAAGTTTGACTTTGACCAAAGCTAATACGCGGAGTAAATAAAAACGGAGGGAGTATGTACTACTCCTACTACTATTAGTACTACTAGAGAGCTAGGTGTCGCACGGTGTCCAAGGAATATGCTGATAGTGTGAGGTGGGCCATGTACTACTCACTGGGTTGCCGTGTTTTGCACTCCTCCGGTGTAAGAGTGGATAAATTTAGTTTTATCACAGAATAAAAAAAAGAGTGCACATGCTCTACGACGCGGTTCCTGGCTCCAAAATCATTCTACCTCCTTTCGCTGAAACGTGGGACATCCAGCATCCGGGTCCATGTGCCATGCACCAAAGTAGAGTGTAGTACTACAATTGACAATCACGACGGTCGTACCGCTGCAGTAATAATGACCAATGAGCCATCAAATCATATAGACCCGGCAGGAAGTTGGACGGACGAAGCAACCATCACTCTTCGTTGAATACGCTTCTCCCTCATGCAGTACAGTATACTATAGTGTTCTTTCGGAAACCAACGTTTCTTGTCGATGGATCACGCCATGGAGCAAAACTAACATTTATATCAATCATGTCTGTCGCATTCATGTCTCACCCCACACGGTTGCACGACACGCCGCTCATCGCAAAGTGAGTATACGCAAACTTCCCCGCCCGCGTGTCGATGGATCGCGCCATGGAGTACTACTACTGGAAGAGATAGACGAGGGGGGAGAGGACAGCTAGCTGTAGCACGGACTCCCAAAGAACTTTTTTGCATGCATGTTGTGGCCGGCCGTGGTGTCGTTTGAACGCGGAGCAGTCGCGTGCACCGGGAAGCGGGGGGTTGGAGATGAAAGTACGAATTTTACGTAAACACGAATATGTATGTGTATGTGTGTGCACGCACACACACACACATAGTCACGACTCTCGCGACTACTCATACACATCATCTCTCTGTAGGTCGATGTCTCGTTCTCTCTAACACACACACACGCGCACACACACACGCGCGCGCGCACACACACACGTGCACACACACACACACATAGTTCGGCCTCATTTTGTTCCTAGGATAGGAATATCATAGGAGTGGGAAAATCAATAGGAAGTGAGATAAAAGGAGTAGTACTACCAGTTCAAAATAAAATAAAATGGAGTAGTACTACGTACAAGAAAAGAAGAGGTACACGCACGCACTTTGCCTCTGACACACCCGTGAGTACACTATGGAGCGCGTTTGTACACGAAGAGGAAGCTTACGTGATAATTTGACCCTTTAATTTGGTCACTTAATAATGGAGGGCCGGGGACCACACGTGAGCGATACTCCTGGAAGCGGTGGTGTGTTATTGATCAAGTTTTCTTTCCTCGTACCTTAAAAAGAGATTCCTCCATGAGTTTTCGTTTTTGTTTCCGGGAACGCGTGTATTATGTTTGAAACCATTGCTATGGAGAGATTTTTTTTACTCCAGTGTATATGTAGGCTTGAGAGGGCTTGGTTGATAGGGTTTCTCGTGTCTCACTCGCTCACCCTCTCCAAATCAAAACAAGACGACAGTGTCCACTCTGATATCTCTCCTCACCGGTGGTCACAGATCCGGCCGGATCCCGTCCGCTGCAGGAGGGGAGGAAGTGCAGCATTGACGTGGTCGCCATCGGCGAGGGAGGAAGCCGACGCGCACCGTCCTCTCTGAGCCGGCGCCGGCGCAGACGAAGGTCCTCCGCGCCCTTGTTCACTGCCGTCGTGTGGGCAGATCCCTCCGCCCGCCTAAGCCACATCTCGCCCATCTGAGGTATAACTTCTTTTGGATTTCATGCTTTGTTCTACTGGTCCAGCTCCCCACGTTGCTGCATGCGGGTTTTGTATGTACTAGTACTGCCCAGCTCACCATGTACAGTAGCTAGGCTTCGACTGCTGGTCCAACATCACCTACATTTTTTGGTTACAGAAAAGGCCACTCCAAAAGTTGTCCTAGTTTTTCCGTCAAAAAAAAGTTGTCCTGGTTTATGCCTCGGTGGAGGTACATGATGGTTGTGCACTCACTGTCCATATGCCCCTACTGCTGCTGCTAATCTAATACCACTGGTAAAATGAAGCAACGCCCATGTTAAAGTGACGTCCCTTTTAAGCAATGCTGCTGTCAATCTAGAGACGTCGATAAATAGAAGCAATGACACCTGATACGTCTCCAACGTATCTATAATTTTTTATTGTTCCATGCTGTTATATTATCAATCTTGGATGTTTTTACAATCATTTACAACAATTATATATCATTTTTGGAGACTAACCTATTAACTTAGTGCCCAGTGCCAGTTGCTGTTTTCTGCCCTGTTTTTGTTTTACAGAAAATCAATACCAAACGAAGACCAAATGCCACGAAACTTTTTGGAGATTTTTTATTGGTCAAGATAAACACTAGAAGCTTCGGGAGAGGGCCAGAAGACCCATGAGGTGGCCACGAGCCACCAGGGCGTGCCTGGGGGGGGCAGGCGTGCCCTGGTGCCTCGTGGGCCCGCCGTTGCTCCGTTTGACCTAATTCCAGCACTATAAATTCAAGGAAAATCAGAAACCCTTAGGGGAGTCCTCAAAATACTTTTTCCGCCGCCGCAAGTTTCTGTTCCAGAGAGATCCCATCTGGGGTCCTTCTCTGGTAATCTGCCGGAGGGGGAATCGATCACGGAGGGGCTCTACATCAACCTTGCTGCCCTTCCGATGATGCGTGAGTAGTTTACCACAGACCTTCGGGTCCATAGTTAGTAGCTAGATGGCTTCTTCTCTCTTTTTGATCTTCAATACAATGCTCTCCTCGATGTTCTTGGAGTTCTATCCGATGTAATCTCTTTTTGCGGTGTGTTCGTTGGGATCCGATGAATTGTGAGTTTATGATCAGATTATCCATGAATATATTCGAGTCTTTGCTGCACTCTTTTATGCATGATTGTTATAGTCTCGTATTTCTTCTCCGATCTATTGATTTGGTTTGGCCAACTAGATTGATTTATCTTGCCATGGGAAGAGGTGCTTTGTAATGGGTTCGATCTTGCGGTGCTCAATCCCAGTGACAGAAAGGGACATGACACGTATGTATCATTGCTATTAAGGGTAAAAAGATGGGGTTTATTCATACGTGAGTTTATCTTGTCTACATCATGTCATCGTTCTTAAGGCGTTACTCTGTTCTTTATTGGACTTAATACACTAGATGCATGCTGGATAGCGGTCGATGTGTGGAGTAATAGTAGTAGATCCAGGCAGGAGTCGGTCTACTTGTATTGGACGTGATGCCTATATACATGATCATTGCCTTGGATATCATCATGATTATTTGCTTTTCTATCAATTGCCCAACAGTAATTTGTCTACCCACCGTATGCTATTTTCTCGAGAGAAGCCTCTAGTGAAAACTATGGCCCCCGGGTCTATGTAAATCATATTACTAAAACCCTAAAAATATTGCTGCCATTTTCTTTTATTTATTTTATTTTGTATTTTTGTTTCTATCTATCTATCACATACAATTTAATCTTGCAATTGACCGCCGAGAGATTGACAACCTCTCGTTTGCATTGGGTGCAAGGATTTGTTGTTTGTGTGCAGGTGTTGTGTGCTTCTCCTACTGGTTCGATAACCTTGGTTTCATAACTAAGGGAAATACTTATCTCTACTGTGCTGCATCATCCCTTCCTCTTCGGGGGAAATACCAACGCAAGCTACAAGTAGCAGGAAGAATTTCTGGCGCCGTTGCCGGGGAGACATCATCAACATCTATCAAGTACCTTTGCATAAACTCTCATCTCCTTGCATTTATTTTATTTTCCATTTGCCTCTCGTTTTCATCTCCCCCACTTCTAAAAACGTTTTTACAAAAATACAAAAATATTTTTCGTTTGCCTTTCTCTCGTTTGCTTGTTCGCTTGCTTGTCTTGTCATCATGACTACCGTAACTATCCCTCCTTTGTCACCGGATTTTGAAGTGCTTTACTTCAAACAGAAACAAGGAGAAAATCTTAAAGATGCTTGGTATAGGTTAATGGAATCCTACCATGTTTGCTCTATAAAAGGGGATTTAAAAATTTGCTTCGCAACTTCTATATAGGTTTAACCATGCATCATAGACAACTTTTGGATTTTGCCGCAAAGGGGAATTTTATTGAGAGTGAGGCCACTACTACCTATGAAATAATAGAAGGCATATTCGGGATTCCACCACCACAAAAGGGTTTTGCTTTTACTCAAGAGGGGGCTCAAATTTTAGACAAGTTGGGTGATATGCAGAAAATTTTGGTTGAGTTGCAAAAGTCTAACGAGCCTCTCAAAAATATTAGTGGAAATCTCAATCGCACGAACACTTTGATTTCTTTATGCAATAAGTGATTGGATATTTTAGATCTTAAAATTGCCTCTTTTTGTGAGAATAATGGGAAGCGTGAAGAACCTCCCGGGTTTGAGAAAACTCCTATAAAGATTACTAAAACCAAAGATGACAATACTTGAAATTATGCATTATGCCTAGCTAGGGGCATAAAACAATAGCGCTTGTTGGGAGGCCACCCAATGAATAAAATAATTTTTTTCTGTTATTATGTGTTTTCATGTTTATGTTACTGGTATGAGTGTGTTTTTGTGTTTTTAATTAGTGTTTGTGCCAAGTAAAGCCTTTGGAATGATTTGGAAGATAGTATAATTGATGCTGTTTGGAAAACAGAAAGTTTTGCGTCCAGTGCCCGAATTTTGTTTCTGTACCAGGAATCAAAAAAATCTGAAATTTTTACACAGTATTGGTATATGAATTGCCCACGTTTCCTAATTTTTCAGAATTTTTGGAGTTACATAAGTATGGCTTTTAAATAGATTGCTACAGACTGTTCTGTTTTTGACAGATTCTGTTTTTTGATGCACTACTTGCTTGTTTTGATGAATCTATGGATTGTATCAGGGGGTATAAGCCATGGTGAAGTTAGAGTACAGTAGGTATAATGCAAAAATAAAATATGAATGGGTTTGCAACAGTACTTAAAGTAGTGATTTGTTTTGTTATACTAACGGATCTCACGAAGGTTTTGTTGAGTTTTGTGTGATTGAAGTTTTCAAGTTTTGGGTGAGATCACGATGGATGAAGGAATAAGGAGCAGCAAAAGCCTAAGCTTGGGGATGCCAGAGGCACCCCAAGGTAATATTCTAGGAAGACTCAAGTGTCTAAGCTTGGGGATGCCCCGGAAGGCATCCCCTCTTTCTTCTACCAACCATCGGTAATTTTACTTGGAGCTATATTTTTATTCGTCACATGATATGAGTTTTGCTTGGAGCATCGTGTATTATATGAGTCTTTGCTTTGTTTGCTTTTTAGCTTGTCACAATCATCCTTGCTGAACACACCTATCTTGAGAGAGCCACATGTTTATCATCATTTGTTAGAATACTCTATGTGCTTCACTTAATTTTTTTTGAGCTAGGCAGTTGCTCTAGTGCTTCACTTAAATCTTTTTGAGCATGGTGGTGGCTATATTTTGAGGAAATAAACTCTCATGCTTCACTTATATTATTTTGAGAGTTGATTGAAATTTTGAAGAAATGAATTCTCATGCTTCACTTATATTATTTTGAGAATTGATAAGATTGAAATTTTGAAGAAATATTTGCACTCTCATGCTTCACTTAAATCTTTTTGAGAGTTGACAATAGTAATGGTAATTTG
This sequence comes from Elymus sibiricus, assembly GCA_039707655.1. Classification (NCBI taxonomy): domain Eukaryota; kingdom Viridiplantae; phylum Streptophyta; class Magnoliopsida; order Poales; family Poaceae; genus Elymus; species Elymus sibiricus. Next base: position 83,553,242 of record CM077670.1, on the reverse strand, counting down.
CACAAGATATCAATTTGGTCCCAAAGTGATGAATATTCAAGAGGGATATAAATAAAAACTTTCATATAGATCATTGGATATGATAAGTGTGATTCCTTGCAATAGTTTTGCGATATGGAAATGATGATATGTGAGTCATGTTAGTGAGTAATTGTGATTTAGTAAGAATATTAGCGTTAAGGTTTATGATTCCCTATGCATGCACGTTAAGTCAATAGTTATGCAATGAAATTATATCGTACTTATGGTGCATTATTCGGTGTTAGTTGTGTTCAATGCATGTTTATGACCGTTTTCGTTTTATGGTTGGTTGCTTCTCAATCTTTTGCTAGCCTTCATTTGTACTAAGCGGAAATACTGTTTATGCATCCAAAATCCTTAAACCCAAGTTGTGCCAAATGAGTCCACTATATCTACCTATATGCGGTATTTCAATGCCGTTCCAAGTAAATTTGCGTGTGCCAACTCTAATTTTCAAAATAATTTTTCTATTTTGTGTGCCCGTACCGCTCATGAAGCGGCAGGGGGTGGCCATTATTTTCCATGCTAGGTGTGTTATTCTCACGATGAGTGTTTATTCACTTGTCATTGCACGAGAGAGTGGATGGTAATAGGGATGCCCAGTCCCACAATGAAATCAAAAATTAATAACAACAAAATTCCTTGGAAAGTGATTGTATGGAGGGCACCCGTGGATACGGCTAGCCATGGATTGTGAAAGAAATGGTCGAAAGGAAATAAACTTTACTTTCTGTTTGGGAACTGCCTATGATGTGTCTAGCATGAAAAATATTGGGAATTCTCGATCGTTTTCATTGACAGGAAAAGCATGCCTCTCAAAATATTTTTTTCTCTTTAATTTCAAGCTTTGAGCTCTGGCACATTTGACAAATCTCTGCTTCCCTCTACGAAGGGCCTATCTATTTACTTTTATGCAATTTTTATTTTGTATTTAAGTCTCCATCTTCTCTTACAAAAGCACCAACTAGAGAGCACTATTGTCATACTTGTGCATTGGATGTAGCTAATATTTGAGTGTGTTTCATGAATGGATCAATGATTGAGCATAATTGGCTAGGGATAACTTTCTTTAGCATTGATATTTTGAAAGACATGGTTGCTTGTTAGCATGCTTGAGTATTTATATTTTCATGTCAAACTATAGACTATTGCTTTGAATCATTCAAGTCCAATGTCCATGCTATAAAATAAAAGAATATGTGATGAATATGATAGGCAGGATTCCACATCAAAAATTCTGTTTTTATCATTTACCTACTCGAGGACGAGCAGGAATTAAGCTTGGGGATGTTGATACGTCTCCAACGTATCTATAAATTTTTATTGTTCCATGCTGTTATATTATCAATCTTGGATGTTTTTCAATCATTTACAGCAATTATATATCATTTTTGGAGACTAACCTATTAACTTAGTGCCCAGTGCCAGTTGTTGTTTTCTGCCCTGTTTTTGTTTTACAGAAAATCAATACCAAACGAAGTCCAAATGCCACGAAACTTTTTGGAGATTTTTTATTGGTCAAGATAAACACTAGAAGCTTCGGGAGAGGGCCAGACGACCCAGGAGGTGGCCACGAGCCACCAGGGCGCGCCTGGGGGGGGGGGCAGGCGCGCCCTGGTGCCTCATGGGCCCCCCTTTGCTCCATTTGACCTAATTCTAGCACTATAAATTCAAGGAAAATCAGAAACCCTCAGGGGAGTCCATGAAATACTTTTTCCTCCGCCGCAAGTTTCTGTTCCAGAGAGATCCCATCTGGGGTCCTTCTCCGGTAATCTGCCGGAGGGGGAATCGATCACGGAGGGGCTCTACATCAACCTTGCTGCCCTTCCGATGATGCGTGAGTAGTTTTCCACAGACCTTCGGGTCCATAGTTAGTAGCTAGATGGCTTCTTCTCTCTTTTTGATCTTCAATACAATGTTCTCCTCGATGTTCTTGGAGTTCTATCCGATGTAATCTCTTTTTGCGGTGTGTTTGTTGGGATCCGATGAACTGTGAGCTTATGATCAGATTATCCATGAATATATTTGAGTCTTTGCTGCACTCTTTTATGCATGATTGTTATAGCCTCGTATTTCTTCTCCGATCTATTGATTTGGCTTGGCCAACTAGATTTATTTATCTTGCCATGGGAAGAGATGCTTTGTAATGGGTTCGATCTTGCGGTGCTCAATCCCAGTGACAGAAAGGGATATGACACGTATGTATCGTTGCTATTAAGGGTAAAAATATGGGGTTTATTCATACGTAGGTTTATCTTGTCTACATCATGTCATCGTTCTTAGGGTGTTAATCTGTTCTTTATTGGACTTAATACACTAGATACATGATGGATAGCGGTCGATGTGTGGAGTAATAGTAGTAGATGCAGGCAGGAGTCGGTCTACTTGTATTGGACATGATGCCTATATACATGATCATTGCCTTGGATATCGTCATGATTATTTGCTTTTCTATCAATTGCCCAACAGTAATTTGTCTACCCACCATTGCTATTTTCTCGAGAGAAGCCTCTAGTGAAAACTATGGCCCCCGGGTCTATCTAAATCATATTACTAAAACCCTAAAAATATTGCTGCCATTTTCTTTTATTTATTTTATTTTGTATTTTTGTTTCTATCTATCTATCTATCACATACAATTTAATCTTGCAATTGTGTGGCACCCCGGCTCAGAGCAACCGGTTTACCTTGCATTGCCAGCCCAGAGATCAAGTCTTCTGGCAATACACAACAACTTGGTACAGAAAACAACCACTTTATTGATCTCTTAGCGGAAAAATGGGTTCACATATTACATGATAAGCGAGGCCAAGCGGCACACACGGTGCGGTTGCACTTATGTACATTATTTAGTAGACATGGCAGGGGCCTCGAGGATAAGAGAACTACTACGCGGCAGCGGAACGATGAGGTAGCGCAACTCCACTCCACTGGGACACTGCTGGGACACGGCCTAGAGCGCGACATACTGCTCGACATCCACACCATGCACGGCTTCTCTTGCATCTGGCATGATAAGCCAGGTGAGTCCTTTGAATGTACTCGCAAGCTCACAGCAAACAAAACAAGTGCGACAAACAACGACAAGGCATTTACCAGATTCAATGCATGAACATGATACTATCCAACATGAAGTGTGCGTGAAACAATGCCATGGTCCCTGGGACCAACTTACCATTTCGGGGTTACCACGTAACCACCATTCATCTCTTACCCACGTGATCCTCACTTGATCACATTCATTCCTTTCATAGTGATCCTCACTCGATCACCACTTCTGCATGTGCCATCTTGTGAATCTTAGTGTGCAATTTAATTATATCTGTTGACCCACGGTGTGACCTACTACGAACCGTGTCCATATCCGAGGACGCGGCTATCGATAGATTATACACTCTGCAGAGGTAGTACACTGTACCCACACTATGGAACTCATGGCCTCGTGCTCCCATTCGGGTGGACCAACGACGTTCCGACAAAACCAATCTATTGCATGACACTCTCCTGGCCACTCCGACAAACTCCCCTTTGGGCTATGTCCTGGGTGACCCCGATGCCAACATGTGACATCCGCCACCTTTGTGGCTGCCACCGTCGTGGCCAAACATAAACATCGTCCCAAACGGGGACCTCGGTACCATAAAACTCGGGTCCTCAAGGTTATGACTGCCTACCGGGCCAGGGTAGCGCCAGAGCACAACCTTCCCTTGTAGGAGGCACCGGCGAGAGGCATGACAATAGACCACATTAGGGCCTCCCCATCCAGGCAAGTGTGGTTGCACTGGTGAGCTTGATTCGGTGGCACCATGACTCGATCAACAGCATGTTCAAGAAGAATTAATATCAAGTTTAAAATTGACATGAAATGATTCGAGCCATAGTGCGAATGGATGCACGGGGTATGTTCATGAGTGATGAATGCATCATACTACCATATGTGCATATGACATGATTCCTTCTACCCACATTAGCAAGTAAGCATATACCTTACTGCATAATATCAAAATGACAAGAACAAAATCTATGCAATAAGATCTATATAGCAAATTATTTTAAATAGTGAATATATGATGAATTTAATTCAATTAATCCAAAGTCATTGCAATGCCATCCTTGCATATGAATGTTGTGGCTTGCCTTGGTTCAGAGGAGTGTCACAATACTCCTGGCCTTCTCCAACACAACTAGGTTCTTCTGAAAATAATTTAAAAGCAAAAAGCAAATGTCACATAACACTGTTTATTTAACCAGAAATTCTCAACAGCAAGAAAAATTCTGAAATTTGGCATACAAAAACTTTGGAATTTTACAAACCAGTAGCAAAAAGAATCAACTCAATTGGACTTATAGATTAAAAGTTATAGCCGGTCAAAGTTGGGTTAAATCTGGTCAAAATTTCCAGTTAAATGAATTTAACCGAAAATCCAGAAGCAGCCACGTCGAAGGCGTATTCAGCGAATACGCCTCCACTTATACCGCTTCGGGCGGGCGAGTGAGAGGTTGACAGGTGGGTCCCGCTGTCAGGGTTAAATAGGAAAGAGAGAGGGAACAGAGAAAGCGGCATTGTCGCCGGCGATACTCCGGCGAGGAGTCCACGGCGGTCGCCGGAGTTGGGTGGGATGGACTCAGGGCAGTACGGTGAACACGTACATACCCGGAGTGACGGCGGGGGTGGACGGACGGCGTCGGAATCTTCCTCTCCAGAGACGGTGGCGGCGGAGCTTCTCGGACTCGGCGATTCCGGCGACAATCCGGCGAGCTCTCGGCACCGTCGAGCTCAGGAGGTCACCACGGTCTCGGGGGAAGCAGTGGTTGGAGCGGGGAGGGGCTAGGATGAGTGCACGGTGGTGGGGGATCCGCGGCTGTCTCCGGCGATCAATGGCGGCAGGAGGCCCTCCCGGCCTTGCCGCGCTCGTGGGGGAGTAGTTTGTGGCCAAGTGAGGTGAGAGGGATGATCAGAATGAGTTGGGGGAGCTTCTATTTATAGATGGAGCTCGCCCGTGCTCGGGTGCCCGCCGGCGATGAGCTGCAGAGAAGAAGAGGAGGGGATAGGCTTGGGCTCGGCGTGGGGAAGAGCAGTGGAGCACAGGGCTACGCGGTGCACGCGTGCGGTCACAGTTGCGCGCACTACGCGGAGAATGCGGAGCACGCGAGCTCACTGTTCTGCCGCGTAGCTCTCGGCCGCTTTTGCGAGCGGCTTGCCGGCATCAGGGAGGAACAGGGAGGGGCCTGGGTGGCATGCTGGGGTTGGCTGCGGGACTGGGACACGGCGAGGTGTCGCGGGGAGGGCGAATGGACGGTGGCCGAGGGGCCCGACGCACAGAGCGCGGCGAGCGCATGCAGTGCACCGCGCTCTCACGCGGTCACCACGTGCACTGGCACGCGGGCTGCTTTTGGCGCTGCCACACCATGTCCACCGTGTTGTCCCTTCAACGCGGTGCCAAGAAATGCTCTGGTCTTGCCACTTGGCTCACTAGAGGTGACTAGAGCAAGCAGCAAAGTTTCTGGACAGAAACTTGCTCCAAACACTGGGGACAAACGGCTGGGAGTTTTGAGCTGAAATTTGGCGGTTAAGCATTACTTAGGAGGGTAGTCATGTGGTAAAAATTTCAGCTTAAAAAGATCAAGGAATAATATGGTTGCTTCACAAAGTGACTTTTCTGTCAAGAAGCAAAAACATTTTCCTTGGCTGAAAATTTCCAAATGACCGTGGGATATTTTTGCATAGAAAGGTGAGGCATGATCCAAAGAATATTTGGAAATTTTCTTGGAATTTTTAGAGCAATAAAAATAGGGGTTGCTTCATAGCTTAGTGAGAGAATAGGCATTTTCAGAGAGAAAAAGAATATAATGCCATTAAATAAAAATATCCAATGGCATGTTGGAGTGAGGGATGAGGTGTAGGGAGGGTTTAGGGATGATAGAACCCACTTGGAAGAAAATCAAAAATAAATCCAAGTGGTAAGTCCAAAAGAATTGACAGAAAACCTCAAATGCAAATAAAAAATATTCAATAAATCCAAGACAAAATCCAGGGTGTTACAAATTGACCACCGAGAGATTGACAACCTCTCGTTTGCGTTGGGTGCAAGGATTTGTTTTTTGTGTGCAGGTGCTGCTAACGAGGTGTTGTGTGATTCTCCTACTGGTTCGATAACATTGGTTTCATAACTGAGGGAAATACTTATCTCTACTGTGCTGCATCATCCCTTCCTCTTCGGGGAAAATACCAACGCAAGCTACAAGTAGCAACACCGTTTTAAGAAATGCTTCTGTCCTGCTTTAGTTCGCATGAAGATAATCATGATGTTTCTATTTGTGGGGTACATTTCATTAATTCTTATTGACAATTCAGATGCCGCTATTAATCTTGCACCACTGCCAAAACAATGTAACGACACTACTTAAATATCCCTTTTTTATATTTTTGCAAACAGGGATGCACATCTCCACACCAGGGCATGTCTTCCTCAATTTTAGTGGAACTGCACAAAATTGGATGGCACTGTTGCTTCGCCTCATTGTCCTCTGCCACGTGGTTCTACCTTTCTCGAGCTTCATTACCGAGAAGAAACAGACCACAGTGAGGATTTATCAAACCTCAGTGGTGCCGCACCCAAACTTGATGCCAAATGGATGATGCATCACCACGATGACCTATTGATGCTCATGGTTGAGTATCATGGTTGCATCGGCTGGTGAAGCTGATAGATGCTCGATGAAAAACGAGATGTCTTCCATCGGTGCTCTTTGCTGGGTAGCCACAAAGACAAAGATATCATTCATCAGTGCACATTGGTTGCGTTGGAGACGCAGCCGTCTTCCACCTTGGTGCAAATTTGTCTTTCACTATGAACCAAATGTTTCCTCAGAGAAGCATCGATGTTGGTACTAAGAGCAAAAGATTTGTATTGGTTTCTAAGCCTTCTCACAACTTTGTCTTCAGCTCCCCTGTATTGCTTTCTAAATGTTGGCTATGATCTTTTAATCATTGAGTTGTATATAAACATTTTATTTATGAGTTGGTTCTGAATTTTTCGGACTAGTTAATTATGTTGCCAAACTTTGATAAAATATATTACTCATATAACTACATAAGAAATATGAAGCCAATTGTTGGCATGTATTAGCCGTTTGCTAGTTAAATATGTGGTCAAACTTTGATAAAAAATATGATGTGTAGTAAAAACCCGGACGGAGGTACCACACGTCAACGATAGAAAGTGCGACCAGGACGCGTGGAGCGTTAGTTTGATTGTAGTTTTCTTCACTGGTATGTTAAATAAAGAGTTTTGTTTCATACAATTTAAAACGATTGTTATGGAGAAAAAATAAAACCACTCCACCATATAATACTATATAAGTTGGAGCCTTAGCCTTTGTTTGCTAGGGTTTGCTCTCTTCACACTCTGTCTCTCCACTATATATATTCACGCTGGAGCCTCAGCGTTTGTTTGCTAGGGTTTTCTCTGTTCACACTCTCTCACCCTCTCCAGATCTAAACAAGACTGCGGTGGCCTCTCTCTCTCTCTCTCTCCCCTCACCGCTGGTCAAAGAGCCATCTGGATCTCGTCGGCCGGGGAAGGTGAAGAGGTGCAGCGTTGACTCTGTTACCGTCGGCGAGGGAGGGAATCCACTGCCGGCGGCGCTGTTCTCTTTCACCCAGCGCTTGTACGGGAGGGCCTCCGACCCCGTCTTCACCACTGCCGTACATAGTGTGGGCAGATCTGGCCTCCCGCCACCCACCTAGCCACATCCTGACGACCCTAAGGTATAACTTTACTTTGAAACCGGCATTGCTCTAGCTTCATGTGGATCTTTTTCGCTTCTGCAGTCTAATCTAGGTTTGGTTCAAACAGGAAAGAAGGTGGGGGTGACTTTTATAGCATGAATCTAGGACGTGGTTCAAAGAGGAAAGGAAGGGGGAAAGTAGTACAGACTGGCTATCTAGCCGCTCTGTTGGTCGAAAAGGGAAAAAGGGAAATCGCAGTACACACATCTGTAAGGAACTGATATCTTTCTTGAAAAAGGAAAGAAACCGGGGGGTGGGGGACAAGGTAGTAGAGTTTGTGCAGGACTAGATTTGCTGCCCTCACATAGGAAAAAGGTTGAAAGAGAACAAATATGGGACCAACACAGATATGTTGCTTGGTTCTTTGTTGCAACAGACTCTGCATCACCCATTTATACGTGTGGAGGCACATGGTGCTGTTGTATTCTCTGTCCCATACAACTGTTTAGCTATTGTTAATCTCATAATGCCGATGGAAAATTGAAGCAATGCCACTGTTAAAAGTAAATTACATGTATAACGAATGTTAATTTTAAGAGAATGTCTCTGTTCATATGAATCAATGCCACTGTTTTAGAAATGCAACTGTCCTTCTTTGTTTCCCATTAAGATAAGGTAGATGCTTCTTTTTGTGGCCGTATGTGTCATCCTCTGTTATTGGCCAGTAATTGTTTCCTTTTTTACCTCTGTGCAAACAGGGATCTCTTTCACCTTGTTGCTATTGCGACCTTTTGGTGCACTGCGCAAAACACTTTTGTTTGAAGACTGTTTTGTGCAGTTCAACTAAAATGTCACACCGGCAACGTTGCTAGATTTAGTGGAACTCACACAAAAGGAGATCGGATTTCCTATCCGTGTTGGCAGATTGGTATTTTATCTTGAGGTCTTTCAAGTCTGCCTCATGAAAGGTCAGTACCGGCCTTCATCCACATGATTGTGCAGTGTGCTTTGAGATGTTGTGCTACTTGTATTGGTACTGTTTTGAATAAATGTTGAATTGAAGCTATTGTATTGTTGTCTTCTCGCATTAAGTGAACAAAAATGCTACCAACCCAGATATGCTGCTTGTTTCTTTGTTGCAACAAACTCTGCATCAGCCCTTTATACATCGATGGAAGCACATGGTGCTGTTGCGCCCACTCTGCCATGCAACTGTTTAAGCCTTTTGTTATTCTAATGCCACTGGTAAAATAAAGCAATGTCAGTCTTAGAAGTATTTCCTGAACCTTCGTACAGAACTGCAACACTTATTACGTATCGGCGGGAGTACATGTTGAACCAATGTATTGTTAAGATGATGTCTCTGTTAATATGAATCAGTTACACTATTTGAGAAATGGTACTATCCTGCTTTGTCGTTCTTTCTACATGTTTAAGCAAGGTATTGTTAAGATAATGTCTCTGTTAATATGAATCAATGACACTGTTTGAGAATTGCTACTATCCTGCTTTGTTTCCCATTAAAATAAGGTAGATATTTTTTCTTGTGGGCGTATAAGTCATCAACCGTTATTGGTAAGTAATTGTTTCCTTTATACCTCTTTGTGCAAACAGGGATATCAAAACTTCTGCCCGTTGCTATTTCAATTTTGATTTTAGTTGAACTGCACAAAAGGAGCCAATGTATTTAAGGCAAATTGTTGCATTCTTGGGCCCAGTCGATCCTTCCACTTTGCAGAAAGAAGCAGTCATTGGTTGCTGTACATTACAGAAGGAATAATCGAGAAGCTTTACAGAGTATTAGTAGACGCTGGTGAGATGACCAGTCTGCAGAGCTCATGTGGCAACTCAACAGCATGTGAAGTGCAAGATTCTACAACTAGGAAAGGTATGACCAAGTCACTCGTGGACACAGCTGTAACAAACGAGGTCAGCATCGGCCTTCATCCACATGATCGTGCTTTGTTATGTTGTGCTACTTATATTGTGGTACTATTTTGAATAAATGTTTAATTGAAGCTATTGCATTGCTATATTTTCCTGTTAAGATAATGAATATGATTATATTTGTGAGCGTATGTTTCATCAACTAGTACCACTATTATAGTAATCACACTTTTCTGTATTTATGCAGACAGGGATGCTTAGCTTGATTTCAGTGGAACTGCACAAAATGTTCGGATGGTCCGTGCCCTCCATAATACTTCATCATGCACAATACATCGAATGGTTCTCTAATCATTCATTGTCACCTTGAGCCACAAAACTAGCTACATGAAAGGAGCTGCCAACGTGTTCAAGGCCTTGCAACATGTAAATATGAAATCCACCAAGCTACGCATGACATTGCTCGATTTCGGTGGAACTGCACAAAAAGATCAGCTGGTTAATCCAGCACGAGGTTCCATGTCAATGTGCAAACTGATGACAAACACCTCCCTTTCCACAATCGTAGGCATTTGATATTTTGCAATGGGAAAACCTTCTCAAAGTTTGCTCATTGGTGTTCGCAAGAAGACATGCATTTGATATTTTGGAAAGGGAAACCTTGTCAAATTTTGCTCATTAATGGTTAGCAAAAAGACATACATTTGATATTTTGGAATGGGGCGCCCTTTGCTGTCAGTAGCATCGATCGATTTTTCTTTATTTGTTTCTTTAGTTGTGAAGTAAAAATATTGGCTCTGGTCAATTGTTGTGAATGTTATGAATTGCCAAGCCTGTGAGTTTGATTGCAATGTACAGCCACACTAAAAAACTTTATGGTACGTTTGAAACTGCGGCAAACAAAGTGATCACTGTGCGTCCTGGCAAAAAATCCTACTCCCTCCTTCCCAAAATAAATGTCTCAAGCTTAGTACAGCTTCGTACTAAAGTTAGTACTCCCTCCATACCGGTGCATAAGTCACATTACGAAAACCAAATAATCCCAAAACTACCCACCTCGTTTTCTGTTTTTTGCCACGAAAAAAGAAATTAGCCAATAGGAGACATGGGGCGTGTATGCATTCAATTACTTGAGACGACTTAGCACAACATGAAGTGGTTAATTCTCTGGATGTAATGGCATTAATTAGCAAATAAACATCAAGTTCTCTCGTTTTTCCATCACCTTGGTCCCGGTGCACAATCTAAGATGACTTATACACCTGGACAGAGGGAGTATAGAGTTGAGACACTTATTTTAGGATGGAGGGAGTAGTACGTATTGTTCTGCATGTTCGTCTAATGCATCTGATACGACAATTCGAACTAATCGGACTAAATTCATTCAAACACGGCCGGATTTCAAACATGCCCAGATCCCATTACATTTCGGACTTTCTTCAACTAAATAGCGGTGCTCATCCGGCTCTGGATGTATAATTAATTAACCTAATCTATGATCTCCGGCGCCCATTCCCCATGTCCGGCGGTGCCAACGAAGTCCTCCACTTCATTGCCGGCGGGGTGGGGCCTCGGGGAGGCCGGCGATGTCCTCCGCTTTGTTGGGCCTCGGTGGAGCCGGCGATGTCCTCCGCCTCGTTGCCGGAGGGGCGGGGCCTCGGTGGAGCCGGCGAAGTCCTCCGCTTCATTGCCGGCGGGGCGGGGCCTCGGCGGAGCCGGCGATGTCCTCCACCTCGTCGTCTGTCTCGCCAAACAGCGCCTCGCCCACCTCATCGCCCTCCTTGTAGGCAGCCGCAACCTCCGCCACCCGCTGGCGGTACCGCCAGCGCTCGAGGCGGCTCTTGCGGGCGGAGCGGTAGGACTCGAGCAGCGCCGCCTGCTCCGCCAGGTCCGCGGCAATCTGCTCCTCCGCCTGCAGGTGCTCCTGGAGGAGCTGGTGGTTGTAGGCGGCGTCGGCCTGCGCCTTCCGAAACTGCTCCTCCCGTTGCTCCCGCACCATGTCCATGTATTGGGCACGGGCCTCACCGATGGTCATGGTGCAATGCACCAGCGAGGATGGCACGGAGGAGGGTGGCGCCGGCTCGTCGACGACCACGTCCTCCATTGGGACGTCGTCGTCCTCCGGCTACCTGCCGGCCAGCCAGTCGGCAGCAATGGCGGTCATCTCCTTCTTCTGGTCCGTCGTCCGCCTGTCCCGGAGAGCGGTGGAGCGTGAGGAAGCCATGGTGGAAGTGGTGTGGAGAGGAGAAAGTGAATGGAGGCGGATGGCTGCGGCTATGGCCGGGGCAGCAGTTTATATAGCAATGGTGGGCGGCAGAGGGACGGACGGGTGGCGCCTGAGTAGCAGCCTCGGCAACCGCATGTCATTAATGTGGGCAGCAAACGGATGGACGGACGGCAGTTGTGTCGTTTGAACGCCGAGCAGCCGCCTGCTCCGGGAAGCGGCACGGGCGGCGCTGACCGTTTCAGGCGAGAAGCGCGCGCGGGCGAGGGAGGGGGTTTGGGTGGGCCAGGGCATTCAGACGCGGGCTTGGCAGCGGTCCGGTGCAGCAGCCGGACATGCTGGCTCACCAGCGAACTCGCCGAGCTCAGCGACGACAACCAGACGATGGACGAGGCTTCCGACCAGGAGCCGGCGCCACCGCCCGCGCCGGTACATGCCGTGTTCACCATAGAGCAGGTGCGGCCGCACTTCGACGCCCTAATGGCGGAAGAGCTACCAATGCCGGCAGTGTCAGCGTTCCGGCAAGGGCAGGAGGACCAGTGCTACAACCTCCGTCTCCTCAATGAGCATCGACTTGCGAAGGGACAAATCGCCGGCGAACAGGCGAACGACAATGCCGTCGCGGACATAGGGGCCGATGATCCTGGCTTCCTGGATGAGCAGCGGGCGCTGTACCAGACCATCTGTAGGGCCCGCCAGGCCCTCTCCGTCGTCCTTCGCCTTGTTGCGCTCACCGTGGCACCACCGTCTCGCGTTGTCAACATGGTGAACAAACGAGAGGAATCAGGAGATGACTGTACGTGGTGAGGATGACAGTAGGAACCCACCAGGGCCATGGCCATACTCAGGCAAGTGCCTCCTTATTACTACAAGAAAAAAAAACTTCCCCCTAATGGTTTGCTGACATCTGGGTCCGACGCCATTGTCAACGTACTCAATAAAGGAGAGAATTTCACAAGGAGCTGCTGACAGCAGGGACCCAGCAGATCATGCATTTTTTTTAGAGATGTTTTTTTGTAGCTGAGACGCAGCAGGGTATCAACTGGTCTGTGCGGGGGCTGTGGCCCGTGTAGCCCAGGCTATTATTTTATGTCTACCAAATAACCAGCCCAGCTGTTTTTTTTCCTCTGTGAAAATGGCTAGCCCATGGCCGGCTGTGCTGCCGCGCAGGCATCACCGCCCCACCCTACTCGCATCACTGGCCAGGCCATCCTTCTACTTACCCACACCTCCTGTTATTCTCCGGCAATGGCAGCCTCACACCGCAGCCGAATCAGTCAACCCTCGTACTCCCCTCCGCGTTGGCATCCACTTCTGTGTCTTCGCAGGCTACCGGTCGTTCCTTCCTAGGACTCACCGTCGTCCACCGCGTTGGTTCTATCGGCGCGGCGTGGTCAACATGGTCAACAAACGACAGCCATCGGATGAGGGATGTACGTGGAGACGCTGACAGTAGGGACCCACATGGTCCATGGCCGCATGCAAGCAAGTGCCTCCTTATTATGAATAAAAAAATGATTCCTCCCCCTAACAGCTGGGACCCACCAGCTATATCTTGGCACGGAAGGAAGTGCCTCCTTATTACGCGAAAAAAAAAGATTCCTCCCCATGACAGCTAGGCCCCAGCAAATTTGGAGGCTGACTTGTGGGCCTACTAAATTGACGCGTACGCAGGGCTTTGTCAACTTAGTCAACAAACGATTCTAGCAGCCGTGACCGTTGGATGTTAATCCAACGGCCGTGCTGCTTCTTCAATCTCTGATCTTCTTGCTCCAGCCGCCCAAACCAGCACCGGCGGGACCGCCTGCTCCCACCTCCCGTGGCCGGCTGTGCTATCGCGCAGGCCCTACCGCCCCCTCCTACTCCCACCGCTGGCTAGGCCATCCCTCTACTCACCCACACCTCCTGTTATTCTCCGGCGATGGCAGCCTCACACCGCAGCCAAACCAGTCAACCCTCGTACTCTCCTCGGCGTGGGCATCCACTACTGTGTCTTCGCCGGCTCCGGGTCATTCCCTTCCTGGGTCTCGCCATCACGCGGCGTGGTCAACGTGGTCAACAAACAACAGCCATCGGAAGCGGGATGTAAGTGGAGAGGCTGACAGTAGGGACCCACATGGTGCATGGCCGCACAGAAGCAAGTGCCTCCTTATTACAAGAGAAAAAAATGATTCCTCCCCCTACAGCTGGGCCCCACCGGCTCTATCGTCGCACGGAAGGAAGTGCCGCCTCATGACAGTTGGGACCTACCAGATTTAGAGGCTGACTTGTGGGACTACTAGGTTGACGCATACGCAGGGCTTTGTCAACTTAGTCAACAAACTATTCTAGCAGCAGTGAATGTTGGATGTCAATCCAACGGCCGTGCTGCTTCTTCAATCTCTGATCTTCCTGCTCCAGCCACCCAAACCAGCGCCGGCGGGACCGCCTGCTCCTGCCTCCCGTGGCCGGCTGTGCTGCCGCGCAGGCCTCACCGCCCCACCCTACTCCTACCGTTGGCCAGGCCTTCCCTCTACTCACCCACATCCCCTGTTATTCTCCGGCGACGGCAGCCTCACACCGCAGCCGAACCAGTCAACGCTCGTACTCCCCTCGGCGTGGGCATCCACTGCCGTGTCTTCCCCGGCTCCGCATCGTTCCCTTCCTAGGCCTCGCCGTCGTCCACCGCCTTGGTGCTCTCGGCACGGCATAGTCAACGTGGTCAATGAATGACAGCCATCGGAAGAGGACGGTACGCGGTGGGGCTGATAGCTGGACCCACCAGTTACATCTTCGCACGCAAGGAAGTGCCTCCTTATTACGTGCAAAAAAAATGATTCCTCCCCCTGATAGCTGGGACCCACCTGCTATATCTTCGCACGCAAGGAAGTGCCTCCGTATCCTCCCTGACAGCTGGGACCCACCCGGTCGAAGGGTACGTAGCGTTGTCTGTCTGGTCGCGAACGTGTACGTACATACTGGTCGATCGGTCTCTCTGCAACGATGAACCGTGGGCTTGTAAGGAGCGGCACGTCATGTCAAAAAAAGGAGCGGCATGTGTCGTAGTGGAGCCCCATACGTAGCAGTTCAGGCAGTCCCATCTAAATCAAGTACACGTACGTACAGCCACGTTGCAAAAAATACCGCCACGTACATACATACGGGCGGGGTCTCGAACGCGTACTCACGCATACGTATGGCCAGGGCTCGTGTACATGGAGAGAGGCAACGGACGGCAACAACGGCCTCCTGTTCATCGGCAGCCAACCGGCTGGGTCAGAACGGAGGAAACAGCGTCGGGAGCTAAGCGACTGGGTCGGAACGCGTCCTGTTCATCGGGAGCCAACCTGCTTGGATGGAACAGCCGAAACGGGGTCATGTTCATCGACTCAGAGCCTGGCGTACCGCAAAACGGAGGAAACGGCCTTCTGTTCGACCGCCTACGGTTGAAACGGGGTCCTGTTCATCGGCTGGGGGTCTGGCGTACCGCAAAACGGAGGAAACGGACTTCTGGTCAACCGCCTACGGTCGAAACGGGGTCCTGATGATTGGGTGGGGTCTGGCGTACCGCAAAACGGAGGAAACAGACTTCTACCCAAGTGCCTACGGTCAAAACGGAGTCCTGTTCATCGGGAGGGGTGTGGCGTACCGCAAAACGGGACTCCACGGGGCTACTGTTCATCCACGGTAGACCTCCTCTAGCCTTCACCAGCTACTGTTCATCCACCGTCGACTTCCTCCAGCCTCCACCGGCTACTGTTCATCCAGCCTCCACGGGGTCCTGTTCATCCACCCCCAACCGGCTGGGGTATGGCGTACTACCGCAGCACGGCCTCCTCGGGGTCCTGTTCATCCAGCGCCAACCGCCTACACGGCCGGGGTCCTGTTGATCCAACCCCCACCGGCTGGGGTGGGGCGTACGAACGGGTGGCAGCAACAGGAACTGTTCATCCACAGCCAACCAACCGGCTCGATCGATGCGTCTTGACTCCTGTCTATGTGTATCGCGCGCACGGCAGCAATGGGCATTGTTCATCGAGAGGCAACCCAACACCGGCTGGCTACGTCTCGCACGGGGGCTCGATCGGCTTCAGTAAGCAGCGAGAAGGATCGATTGGGTTCAGTTAGTAGCGAACGAATCGCTCGGGTTCAGTTAGCAATGAAGGGATCGCTCGGGTTCAGTTAGCAGCGAAGGGATCGATCGGGTTCAGTACGAACGTACGTACTACAAGGGCGATCGATTGCTCGGGTTCAGTAGGCGAACGTACGCCTCGCTCGGGTTCAGTTAGCGATCGCCTCGCACACACACGCGCGTACGAGAGAAATGCGCAAACCACACTGCATCGCTCGGCCCCGACCGGCCACCCACCGTAACCGGGAACTCCCCGAAAATTTCCTCGCCCTCACTTCTGCCACGATTTTTACGTCATGGACGGCCCAAAGAATGTCATGCGGGTGCGTCTCCGGCCTGCCCAGGACAAAAAGCCCATTTTCTGTCATAATTTTTTGTCATAGAAGTAGGAGCCCACCACATCTATGATGATACGTGTTTTTGTCACAATTATTGTCATAGAAGTGTCACCACCATGACAGAAAAACTTTTCGTTCGGGCCATAATGTCATGGATGTGTCTTTTTTTTGTAGTGACTCTGGTTGAAAACGACAGAAACAAGGAACAATTAAGAAAGAATTTGGACAGCACTCCAGTTGAAAATGGAAGGAATTAGCACAAATTTGACAAGATGGGATGATACTTGACGAGAGCAACAACGCGATGCCTCCGGAGCAAATGAAAAGAACGGAGAAGAGAACAACACCTTCTACCACAAATGAATTTGAAAAGCATCCTCGCAATGAAGGATTGAACGGAGTTGATGGAAAATCAACAACGAAAAGAATAATATTGTTGTGGGCTTATGGAAAACTGCTCAACATTTGAGGTGAAAACTTGCCACTAACTTGCTTGAGGTTAACGAAGGGATAAAACTTCTTTCACCGAGAGGATACATAGAGAACTTGGGTCATGGATAATCACCACAATAGCAACATTCCTTAGGGAAGGCTTTAGGTGAAATATAACCCAAGATAACTCATTCCTGAACGAAGAGAAAAATGATGGGTTTAAATATCTCATTCCTGACAACTTGTGAATCATGAAACACGAAGGGACATTGTCAAGAAAGACATAACACCACCCCAAAAGACAAGGGAGAAGGAATTGCACTTCGGAATGCAAGATGAAGAATGCTTGAACTCCTCCAACAATAATCTTGAAGAACACTTCGAGAATGAATTAAATCCTTGACGAACCACCATGAAGAACTCCAGTAAACAAAAGGATGATAGAAACAAAGGTTGAAAAGAACAAGATGAAGTCTTGCAATGATTTAGATGTTGCTTCGTGACAAGGTGACCGCTTAGCACTTGGAACTCCGGGAAGAAAAGATGAACAACTGAGAACCCAGGATTGATATCATGAATGATCTCCGGAAGAAGGAATTAAATCACTTCCATGAAACAATAACAGAATTATGATATGTCTATCCTCCATCAACTTAAATTGATGACAACCAATGGATTTGTCGTACTACCTATTCTTCTTGAAACGGATTAAAGAGAGATATAGCGCAAACTTGAGAAATCTTGAGCGAACCATCGGTAGGATTTTTGGCAAGAACGAATGAAATGATGCGATAATAAAGGAAGATGAATCTTGAACGAACCAGCGTAAGAATTGAAAACGAATGAAGAAAAGAGAACGAATCACTAGGAAGAATTAGAAAATGAACGAAGATACTTGAGGGAATTTAGATACAAGAGAACGAAGAGATCACGAGCTGACTAGAGAATACTTGAATGATGCACCGGTAAGATTTGGAGAACGAGAGATGAAGTTGAGAATGAAGAATTCTCCTGAAATGATGGCCCTGGGAGGATGGAAAATGAAAATAATTCATGAAATGCATCGGATGGGAAATGAAAAGAATTTCTCACGACCGAAACAATCGTGAGGATTGCATGAAGCTAGAACCACGAATCTTCAAGAGAACAGAGCAAGATTTAAGAGAAATTCTTCTTCGGTCTTCAAAGCTGAGAATGATGATGAGAAACACCACCAAAATTATTGAGACACTCCGGAACAATGAAAATAGTAAGATTGGGATCAAAATGAAATGATTTGAAGGAAACCTCAAAGAAGACAATTGACTGATGAAATTTCATTCTTACATCAAACTTGAAAAGAAATTGGGAATAACTCCGAAAAAAATTAGAAGAGTCAAGTAAGATCCTGGGAAAAGACCTATGGGTTAGGGCCCACTCAAAAGAAACACCGTTGAAAATGATTATTTAGAAGAGATAAGGCACCGGTTGGATTTGGATGACTTGAATGAGGTAACAACCACGAAATTGAAGGAATGGATCTTGAATGTAAACACGAGTCTTCTGAGATATCTTGAGCACTCCGGAGAAGCAAACGAGAGCGAAGAATAAACAAGAGAGGCTTGGGTAAGAACTTCCAACATGGGAAAAATATTTGAATCAACGAAAGGAGTATGATCAACACCGAAAGCTTGAATTTAGACCACCGGAGAAGAAAACGAGAACGAAGAATGATGAAGTTGTAGCTCTCGAGCATCTTCACGAGAAATCACCGGCTAAGAACATTGAAGGAAAGAATGGAGAGACTTCTCATGAATAAAATGGATACTTGATTTGAGATATCTAACTTCGTGAAGAAAAAGGGTGGGAGGGTGGGAAAAAAATAAAGACAACTTCCGATGGATGAAACGAACACCGTTGAGAAAACTGAGAATTCTTGCAAATGTTGAAAGGATCGAATTAACTCGAAGAGAAGCACGCCGGTTGAGAATAATTTCCATAACAATCTTGATGATCAAGAAGGATTAGCACTCCCATAGAAATATGAGAGCACTGCTTAGGTAAGGTATGGAATCAACACTTGACTTCGAAGCAACTCAAATACCACAACAAAACAAAACAAAGGATTTGGCTTGGAGAGTAAGCCGGAACTAACATATGATTGAGATTTCATCCGAAATTTACGTGGTGGGGCCCACACGGGCTCGATCTTATAGTGGCCATCCGTACAAGGTAGTGTACGAGACTACGAAGCGTCCCCGAACTGTAGCAAAGCTACAAGGGCTCTTTAAGACGCAACGAGCACCGCTGTAAAACATCCGCTATCCTAGTCGTGGCAGTACTCCCGAACTATCTCCCCAGTACTGGGTGACGTCGAGGTTATCTCACCACAAACAAGATAGAAGAGTCTTTCGATGTCGGCGTCCTCTGGTATTCAGGAACTGAAACGATAGCGAATGTGACAAGAACCCCGCGGAGATCAACTCCCCGGGTCCAATCCATACGGTCAGGAGGCACCAAGAATAGAATTCTGTCACACCGATATCGCAACGATTCTGAAAATACCCGCGTGATCCTAAAAAAAGTTGAGTGAGAAG
Organism: Elymus sibiricus; assembly: GCA_039707655.1. NCBI lineage: Eukaryota > Viridiplantae > Streptophyta > Magnoliopsida > Poales > Poaceae > Elymus > Elymus sibiricus. The sequence continues at coordinate 83,533,921 of CM077670.1, read as the reverse complement.
AGTAGTAGAATCAAAACACCTATGTCACAATTCCTCACCAGAGCAACGAAGGGGATAAGGAGTAAAAAGAATTCCTACTCTCCGATATATAACCAGACTCAAAATAGTTTTTCTTCTAGACTCGTCAACGGTTCGATCGATCAAGGGGCTCCTGCGGTCGGTAGAGGCTCTAATACCAACTTGTCACGCCCAATATGCAGTCCTATCCTCACTGAACATGGAAGTCCCGCTAAGGATAGAAGCGCATATCGGAGACGCTTCGCAAGGTGGATATCATTACAACATACCATGTACTGAATAGATGAGAATACCAGATAAAGGCTTACACTCGCCACAAGCTATAGCTTGAATACATCAATACATAGCAATCATCATACGGAAGAGCAGGATCCGACTACGGATGAAATCAAATGAAAAAGAAGAATGACATCCACCCTGCTAATCCCAGGCTGCCAACCGGGAACCCATCCTATGATCGATGAAGAAGAAGAAGCAGAAGAAGAACTCCAAAAGCAAACATGCATCACGCTCACGTCAAATCATCGCTTTACCTGTACCTGCACCTGTTGTTGTAGTAAACTGTGAGCCACGAGGACTCAGCAATCCCATTACCATGGGTATGAAGACTAGCAAAGCTTAATGGTTATGGAATGGATAAGTGGTGAGGTTGCAACAAGCACTAAGCATTGTATGGTGGCTAACTTATGAGTACAAGAATAAGAAGAGTAACTACGCATAAACGGACGTCAACTATTAATGATCAAGAAGTGATCCTGAACACCTACTTACGAGTCAAACATAACCCCACCGTGTTCTCTTCCCGAACTCCCTCGAAAAGAGACGATCACGGTTATGCATGCGGTTGGTGTATTTTAGTTAGATTTAGTGTCAAGTTCTCTACAACCGGAGGTTATAAATTTCCAAGTCGCCACATAACCGCGGGCACGGCTCTCCGAAAGATTTAACCCTGCAGGGGTGCTCCAAGTAGTCCATTATAAATTAACACACGCATTCGATGGAACATCCTCACACCATGATAACACGATGCTTACGATAAGGAATCCCGGTGGACAAGCCACTCGTAACAGGCAAAACTAAACCAGCAAGACCTCCCGGTGAGCCAGATCCGTGTCTAGAGCCGTGCGCTCTCTATCTACGGGCATCATCCGTCTATGCATAGTGGACGGTAGCCAAAAGACCTCGAGTTGCCCCGAGGCGGCTCCGCTGACTGCTAGGTAGGTGGACCAATGGTTGTGTTTTGCCGCTGGCCCGAGTTATGTTGGAATTAAAAGAGTCCCCGAGGTGGCGACCCTCTATGCATTAATTATTAGGTTCATGTTGGCAAATGTTAAAACCAATGTTGGGCCTTGCTGGAGAAGTCTTATCCTAAAACAAGTGATCAGGGGGTTCCCATATGCCCCACATGTGTTAGAAGCGCTCATAAAGGAACATAACACCGGTATTACGGAAACTAGGGCGGCATGAGTGGAACAAAACACTAGGAAAAAGGTCGAGCCTTCCACACACAACCAAGTATATATATGCATTAATTAAATAATAGATATTGTGATATCCCATGATATCCATGTCCCAACATGGAACAATCTGCAACTGGACCTGCAACTAGCAACGCTATAAGAGGGGCTGAGCAAAGTGGTAACATAGCCAAACAACAGTTTGCTGGGATGGTGGAAGGTTAGAGGCTGTACCATGGCATTTTGGGAGGCTGACAAACAAGTGGTAGGTAGCGAGACATAGCGATAGCATCGAGACAACTAGCAAGCAAAGATAGTAGTGATATCCAAGGTAATGGTCATCTTGCCTGAAATCCCACTAGGAAGAAGATCGAATCCATGAAGTAGTCGAATGGAACGTAGTCGAACGAATCCTCACACTTCGCAACGTATCCGGACTATCAAGAAAAAGCACAACCGGAAAGAAGCAGACAACATGGTAAACACACAAACATAATCATGGCATAATGCACAATCAAGTATGATGCATGTCCGGTTTAATGAGGCATGGCATGGCAAGATACAACAACCAAATACTACACATTAAGTGAAGCTCAACTCCACATTCGAATTATTTAGTTCACTCTCGTTTAAGCACATGACAAGGTTAAATGTTGTTAAACATGGCAAGAGGTGAAGCATAATTAATCTACCCATCTAGGCAATTTAAATGAGGCCGGAAACAACACATAACAATTCTGGAAATTCCCCATATGCAATTTTTGAATTTGGTACTGTTCTGAATAAAACACCATTTTAATGTTGTTAAACAGCAAAATAAAGCGCATCATGATAATCTACACATTTTTCTACCCCATTTACATATAAAGTTCATTTAATTCGGAGCTACGGATATTTAGTTATGAAATAAACCATTTTAGCATGTCATTTATGCAAATTAATGCAAACAGCAATTTTAACAATTTTAACATGGATGAAAGTTGCATATTGTGAAACTACATGAAATTCTAAGCATTTTGCCTATATAAATCATTTTAATCCGATGCATGGTTGTGGAGTTATTATATGCATGAAGTGCAAGGGTTTTTCTGCAAATTTGCAAATCCTGGATTAATAGTCAAATTCACAGCGCAGGGAAAAAAATACTATGGGCTGAAACTGGTGAGCGCTGGATAGATAAACAGTGCACGAGCGAGGGTTGCGGGCGTCTCACCATGGGCCCTGGCCCAGTCGGTGGAGATGGTGAGGACGGTTGGAGGCGTGCTATGGGCTTCGGGCGACCTGGGCCCACAGATCTGGGCCGCGAGGCGAGGCCGAAGTCTTTCAAGCGGTTCGAGTGAGCCTCTGCTCTGCTCGATGCAGGGGGAAGCAGAGGACTTGGCGCGGTGGGCGATGGCTTGGGGCTGCTGCGACGCTGGGTACGGCTGGGAGGCGATGGAGATGAGCGAATCTGGGCGCGGGACGACCGGGGATCGCCGGCGAGCTTGCTCCTGGACGGGGTGGCTACCATGCCTGCTGTTATGTGAAGAAAGAAAGACAGAGAGAGAAAAGTTCAGAGAGGAAAAACAGCGAAAGGGAGGAGGCGTGGCGCTGGTGACCTTGTGGTCGCCAGCGGCGGGGTCCTACTCGCTGGACGGCGAGGCGAGGTCGAGGAGGAGGCTGGGTCGCGGAGGACGGCAGCACGATCGGGCGCAGGAGGAAGCTTGGGGAAGCGGCGGCGTACGGGCACGGTGTGCTCGGGCTCTAGGAGCTCGAGCGACGCGAGGATGGCCTCGGGAGGAGCTCGGAGGAGGCCAGTGGGAGGGAGGCGTCTCAGGCGCGCTCGGGACCGAGCTCGCGCGCAAGGCCCTCGGGCACAAGGAGATGAGGGACGCAGGAGGCTTGGGAGGCACTGAAGGTTCGAAAGGCAGGCGGCCATGGCGTTCCCTGTGAATCAGAGTAGAGAGAGAGAGTTTGCTCAGAGTAGAGAAAAACCAGGGAAACAGAGAGAAAGGGAAAAGGAGGGGGCGCGGTGGTGCTCATCTTGCTGGCTGCTGGTTCCGTCGCCGGCAACGGGGAGGCGCTGGTTGGTTGGTTGGAGCGAAAAACAAGGAGCGGGGCTGGTTGGGTGAAGAAGGTGGCGGCGGATCTGGACAGGGAGTATCCCGAGGATGGAATGGACAGGGGTGGCGGCGGCTGCTGGGGAATAGGGTAGGATCTAGGGTTGGACCTACTATATATAGCAGCGGATCTAAATGCAGTCTAATTAGAGCCCTACGATTTAAATTGGACGGCTCCGGCTGGTCTAAACAAAGAACTGAAGATGTTTGGGGTATTTCGGGATTGATCTGGACCCATCGGTCATGACCGCCCGGTTCGGGGAAAGTTTCGGGCTAGGTTGCGAGGGGGGGTTTTGTTGGGCTCGGAGGAAAGAGAGAAGAGAGCGGACCGGTTGGTCTGAGAGAAGGGCAACGGAAGCTAAGGGGTCTGACAAAAGGCCACGGAGACGAGAGGGACGTGGCATCTATGAACGGTTATGAGTTTTGAAAAATGACGGCAACGGAGTGCCGATGCAATGCGAATGATGCGATGATGAATGCAACAAACAAATTATTAACGCATCGATAACGAATATAACAGAAGGCATCTGAAGCGTCAGTCTCGGGCTGTCACAACACTCCCCCACTTACAAGAGATCTCGCGCCGAGATCTTAAGAATGAGAAGAGAAGAGGAAGAGGTAAAACAAAGTTGCTTCTTGGACAAACGAGTGAAACTAACAAACCTCGGAGGTTGCGACATCCTGAATGAAGAGCTCAATGGACAAAGAAGAACATGTAACCACCCTGGTTGAAAACGAGAGAGACAAGGAACAATGAAGAAAGAATTTGGGCAGCACTCCGGTTGAAAATGGAAGGAATTAGCACAAATTTGACAAGATGGGATGATACTTGACAAGAGCAACAACGCGATGCCTCCGGAGCAAATGAAAAGAACGGAGAAGAGAACAACACCTTCTACCACAAATGAATTTGAAAAGCATCCTCGCAATGAAGGATTGAACGGAGTTGTTGTAAAATCAACAATGAAAAGAATAATCTTGTTGTGGGCTTATGGAAAACTGCTCAACATTTGAGGTGAAAACTTGCCACTAACTTGCTTGAGGTTAACGAAGGGATGAAACTTCTTTCACCGAGAGGATACATAGAGAACTTGGGTCATGGATAATCACCACAATAGCAACATTCCTTAGGGAAGGCTTTAGGTGAAATATAACCCAAGATAACTCATTCCTAAATGAAGTGAAAAATGATGGGTTTAAATATCTCGTTCCTGACAACTTGTGAATCATGAAACACGAAGGGACATTGTCAAGAAAGACATAACACCACCTCAAAAGACAAGGGAGAAGCAATTGCACTTCAGAATGCGAGATGAAGAATGCTTGAACTCCTCCAACAATAATCTTGAAGAACACTTCGAGAATGAATTAAATCCTTGACGAACCACCATGAAGAACTCCGGTAAACAAAAGGATGATAGAAACGAAGGTTGAAAAGAACAAGATGAAGTCTTGCGATGATTTAGATGGAGCTTCGTGACAAGGTGACCGCTTAGCACTTGGAACTCCGAGAAGAAAAGATGAACAACTGAGAACCCAGGATTGATATCATGAACGAACTCCGGAAGAAGGAATTAAATCACTTCCATGAAACAAGAACAGAATTATGATATGTCTATCCTCCATCAACTTAAATTGATGACAACCAATGGATTTGTTATACTACCTATTCTTCTTGAAACGGATTAAAGAGAGATATAGCGCAAACTTGAGAAAGTCTTGATCAAACCACCGGTAGGATTTTTGGAAAGAACGAATGAAATGATGCGATAATAAAGGAAGATGAATGTTGAACGAACCAGCATAAGAATTGAAAATGAATGAAGAAAAGAGAACGAATCACCAGGAAGAATTAGAAAATGAACAAAGATACTTGAGGGAATTTAGATACAAGAGAACAAAGAGATCACGAGCTGACTAGAGAATACGTGAACGATGCACCGGTAAGATTTGGAGAACGAGAGATGAAGTTGAGAATGAAGAATTCTCCTCAAATGATGGCCCTGGGAGGATGGAAAATGAAAAGAATTCATGAAATGCTTCGGATGGGAAATGAAAAGAATTTCTCACGACCGAAACAATTGTGAGGATTGCATGAAGCTAGAACCACGAATCTTCAAGAGAACAGAGCAAGATTTAAGATAAATTCTTCTTCGGTCTTCAAAGCTGAGAATGACGACGAGAAACACCACCAAAATTATTGAGACACTCCGGAACTTTGAAAATAGTAAGATTGGGATCAAAATGAAATAATTTGAAGGAAATCTCGAAGAAGACAATTGACTGATGAAAATTCATTCTTACGTCAAACTTGAAAAGAATTTGGGAATAACTCCGAAAAAAATTAGAAGAGTCAGGAAAGATCCTGGGAAAAGACCTGTGGGTTAGGGCCCAATCAAAAGAAACACCGTTGAAAATGATTATTTAGAAGAGATAATGCACCGGTTGGATTTGGACGACTTGAATGAGGTAACAACCACGAAATTGAAGGAATGGATCTTGAATGCAAACACGAGTCTTCTGAGATATCTTGAGCACTCCGGAGAAGCAAACGAGAGCGAAGAATAAACAAGAGAGGCTTGGGTAAGAACTTCCAACATGGGAAAAATATTTGAATCAACGAAAGGAGTATGATCAACACTGAAAGCTTGAATTTAGACCACCGGAGAAGAAAATGAGAACGAAGAATGATGAACTTGTAGCTCCCGAGCATCTTCATGAGAAATCACCGGCTAAGAACATTGAAGGAAAGAATAGAGAGACTTCTCATAAATAAAATGGATACTTGATTTGAGATATCTAACTTCAAGAAGAAAAAGGGTGGGAGGGTGGGAAAAAATAAAGACAACTTCGGATGGATGAAACGAACACCGCTGAGAAAACTGAGAATTCTTGCAAATGTTGAAAGGATCGAATTAACTCGAAGAGAAGCACGCCGATTGAGAATAATTTCCATGACAATCTTGATGATCAAGAAGGATTAGCACTCCCATAGAAATATGAGAGCACCGCTTAGGTAAGGTATGGAATCAACACTTGACTTCGAAGCAACTCAAATACCTCAACAAAACAAAACAAAGGATTTGGCTTGGAGAGTAATCCGGAACAAACATATGATAGAGATTTCATCCGAAATTTTCATGGTGGGGACCACACGGGCTCAATCTTACAGTGGCCATACGTACAAGGTGGTGTACGAGACTACGAAGCATCCCTGAACCGTAACAAAGCTACAAGGGCTCTTTAAGACGCAACGAGCTCCGCTGTAAAAACGACCGTGAGCAGGCGGACCACTAGACGTCGAACCCCAATCTCATATCATGCATCTGTCGGAAAGATATCCTAGGTAACTACTTGAATTCCCACCTAAGAACTCCGGAAACTTCTTGGTTATGCGATCAGGTTGCGCGTCCAGGAACCTACTCAGCAAACAATAACCTAACCAGCTGCAACTGCAACCGCAACCCTTAACACACAACCGAGAAAATCCGCAAATTCATCTACCTCAGACCTTCGGAAAAAACATCCGCTATGCTGGCCATGGCAGTACTCCCTAACTATGTCCCCAGTACTGGGTGACGTCGAGGTTATCTCACCACAAGCAAGATAGAAGAGTACTTCGATGTCGGCGTCCTCTGGTATTCAAGAACTGAAATGATAGCTAATGTGACAAGAACCCCTTGGAGCTCAACTCCCCGGGTCCAATCCATACGGTCAGGAGGCACCAAGAATAGAATTCTGTCAAACCGATATCGCAATGATTCCGAAAATACCCGCGTGATCCTAAAAAAAATTGAGTGAGAAGAGTAGTAGAATCAAAACACCTACGTCACAATTCCTCACCAGAGCGATGAAGGGGATAAGGAGTAAAAAGAATTCCTACTCTCCGATATATAACTAGACTCAAAATAGTTTTTCTTCTAGACTCGTCAATGGTTCGATCAATCAAGGGGCTCCTGCGGTCGGTAGAGGCTCTGATACCAACTTGTCACGCCCAATATGCGGTCCTATCCTCACTGAACACGGAAGTCCTGCTAAGGATAGAAGCGCATATCGGAGACGCTTCGCAAGGTGGATATCATTACAACATAGCATGTACTGAATAGATGAGAATACCAGATAAAGGCTTACACTCGCCACAAGCTATAGCATGAATACATCAATACATCAATACATAGCAATCATCATACAGAAGAGCGGGATCTGACAATGGATGAAATCAAACGAAAAAGAAGAACGACATCCACCCTGCTAATCCCAGGCTGCCAACCGAGAACCCATCCTATGATCGATGAAGAAGAAGAAGCAGAAGAAGAACTCCAAAAGCAAACATGCATCGCGCTCACATCAAATCATCGCTTTACCTGTAGCTGCACCTGTTGTTGTAGTAAACTGTGAGCCACGAGGACTCAGCAATCCCATTACCATGGGTATCAAGACTAGCAAAGCTTAATGGGTATGGAATGGACAAGTGGTGAGGTTGCAGCAAGCACTAAGCATTGTATGGTGGCTAACTTACGAGTACAAGAATAAGAAGAGTAACTACGCATAAACGGACGTCAACTAGTAATGATCAAGAAGTGATCCTGAACACCTACTTACGAGTCAAGCATAACCCCACCGTGTTGTCTTCCCGAACTCCCTCGAAAAGAGACGATCACGGTTACGCATGCGGTTGGTGTATTTTAATTAGATTTAGTGTCAAGTTCTCTACAACCGGAGGTTATAAATTTCCAAGTCACCACATAACCACGGGCATGGCTCTTCGAAAGATTTAACCCTGCAGGGGTGCTCCAAGTAGTCCATTATAAATTACCACACGCATCCGATGGAACATCCTCACACCATGATAACACGATGCTTACGATAAGGAATCCCGGTGGACAAGTCACTCGTAACAGGCAAAACTAAACCAGCAAGACCTCCCGGTGAGCCAGATCCGTGTCTAGAGCCGCGCGCTCTCTATCTATGGGCATCATCCGTCTATGCATAGTGGACGGTAGCCAAAAGACCTCGAGTTGCCCCGAGGCGGCTCTGCCGACTGCTAGGTAGGTGGACCAACGGTTGTGTTTTGCCGCTGGCCCGAGTTATGTTGGAATTAAAAGAGTCCCCGAGGTGGCGACCCTCTATGCATTAATTATTAGGTTCATGTTGGCAAATGTTAAAACCAATGTTGGGCCTTGCTGGAGAAGTCTTATCCTAAAACAAGTGATCAGGGGGGTTCCCATATGCCCCACATGTGTTAGAAGCGCTTATCAAGGAACATAACACCGGTATTATGGAAACTAGGGCGGCATGAGTGGAACAAAACACTAGGCAAAAGGCCGAGCCTTCCACACACAACCAAGTATATATATGCATTAATTAAATAAGAGATATTGTGATATCCCATGATATCCATATCCTAACATGGAACAACCTGCAACTGCACCTGCAATTAGCAATGCTATAAGAGGGGCTGAGCAAAGCGATAACATAGTCAAACAACAGTTTGCTGAGATGGTGTAAGGTTAGAGGCTGTATCATGGCATTTTGGGAGGCTGACAAACAAGTGGTAGGTAGCGAGACATAGTGATAGCATCGAGACAATTAGCAAGCAAAGATAGTAGTGATATCCAAGGTAATGGTCATCTTGCCTGAAATCCCGCTTGGAAGAAGATCGAATCCATGAAGTAGTCGAACGGAACGTAGTCGAACGAATTCTCACACTTCGTAACGTATCCGGACTATCGAGAAGAAGCACAACTGAAAAGAAGCAGACAACATGGTAAACACACAAACATAATCATGGCATAATGCACAATCAAGTATGATGCATGTCCAGTTTAATGAGGCATGGCATGGCAAGATGCAACAACCACATACTACACATTAAGTGAAGCTTAACTCCACATTCGAATTATTTAGTTCACTCTTGTTTAAGCACATGACAAGGTTAAATGTTGTTAAACATGGCAAGAGGTGAAGCATAATTAATCTACCCATCTAGGTAATTTAAATGAGGCCGAAAACAACACATAACAATTCCGGAAATTCCTCATACGCAATTTTCGAATTTGGTACTGTTCTGAATAAAACACCATTTTAATGTTGTTAAACATCAAAATAAAGTGCAGCATGATAATCTACACATTTTTCTACCCCATTTACATATAAAGTTCATTTAATTCGGAGCTACGGATATTTAGTTATGAAATAAACCATTTTAGCATGTCATTTATGCAAATTAATACAAACATGAATTTTAACAATTTTAACATGGATGTAAGTTGCATATTGTGAAACTACATGAAATTCTAAGCATTTTGCATATATAAATCGTTTTAATCCGATGCACGGTTGTGGAGTTATTATATGCATGAAGTGCAAGGGTTTTTCTGCAAATCCGCAAATCCTGGATTAATAGTCAAATTCGCAGCGCATGGAAAAAAATACTACGGGCTGAAACTGGTGAGCGCTGGATAGATAAACAGTGCATGAGCGAGGGTTGTGGGCGTCTCACCATGGGCCCTGACCCAGTCGGTGGAGATGGTGAGGACGGCTAGAGACGTGCTATGGGCTTCGGGCGACCTGGGCCCGTGGATCTGGGCCGCGAGGCGCGGCCGGAGTGCTACAAGCGGTTCAAGCGAGCCTTTGCTCCGCTCGATGCAGGGGGAAGCAGAGGACTTGGCGCGGCGGGCGATGGCTTGGGGCTGCTGCGACGCGGGGTACGGCGGGGAGGCGATGGAGACGAGCGAATCCGGGTGCGGGACGACCGGGGATCGCCGGCGAGCTTGCTCCTGGACGGGGTGGCTACCATGCCTATTGTTCTCTGAAGAAAGAAAGACGGAGAGAGAAAAGTTCAGAGAGGAAAACTAGGGAAAGGGAGGAGGCATGGCGCTGGTGACTGATACGTCTCCAACGTATCTATAATTTTTTTATTGTTCCATGCTGTTATATTATCAATCTTGGATGTTTTTATATACATTTACAGCAATTATATATCATTTTTTGGGACCAACATATTAACTTAGTGCCTAGTGCCAATTGTTGTTTTCTGCCTGTTTTTGGTTTTACAGAAAATCAATACCAAATGAAGTCCAAATGCCACGAAACTTTTGGGAGATTTTTTTTCTGGACAAGATAAACACTAGAAGCTTCGGGAGAAGGCCAGAAGCCCCAAGGGTGCCCACGAGGCACCAGGGCGCGCCTGGGGGGGCAGGCGTGCCCTGGTACCTCGTGGGGCCCACAGAGCTTCGTTTGACCTAATTCCACCACTATAAATTCCCATAAATCGGAAACCAACAGGGGAGTCCACGAAATACTTTTTCCGCCGCCGCATGTTTCTGTTCTCGAGAGATCCCATCTGGAGGCCTTCTCCTGTACTCCGCCGGAGGGGGAATCGATCACGGAGGGGCTCTACATCAACCTTGCTGCCCTTCCGATGATGCGTGAGTAGTTTACCACAGACCTTCGGGTCCATAGTTAGTAGCTAGATGGCTTCTTCTCTCTTTTTGATCTTCAATATAATGTTCTCCTCGATGTTCTTGGAGTTCTATCCGATGTAATCACTTTTTGCGGTGTGTTTGGTGGGATCCGATGAATTGTGAGTTTATGATCAGATTATCCATGAATATTATTTGAGTCTTCTCTGATCTCTTTTATGCATGATTATTATAGCTTCGTATTTCTTCTCCGATCTATTGATTTGGTTTGGCCAACTAGATTGATTTATTTTGCCATGGGAAGAGGTGCTTTGTAATGGGTTCGATCTTGCGGTGCTCAATCCCAGTGACAGAAAGGGACATGACACGTATGTATCATTGCTATTAAGGGTAAAAAGATGGGGTTTATTCATACGTGAGTTTATCTTGTCTACATCATGTCATCGTTCTTAAGGCGTTACTCCGTTCTTATGGACTTAATACACTAGATGCATGCTGGATAGCGGTCGATGTGTTTAGTAATAGTAGTAGATGCAGGCAGGAGTCGGTCTACTTGTCTCGGACGTGATGCCTATATACATGATCATTGCCTTGGATATCATCATGATTATTTGCTTTTCTATCAATTGCCCAACAGTAATTTGTCTACCCACCGTATGCTATTTTCTTGAGAGAAGCCTCTAGTGAAAACTATGGCCCCCGGGTCTATCTAAATCATTTACTAAAACCCTAAAAATATTTGCTGCACTTTTTCTTTATTTATTTTATTTTGTATTTTTGTTTCAATCTATCTATCTATCACATACAATTTAATCTTGCAATTGACCGCCGAGGGATTGACAACCCCTCGTTTGCGTTGGGTGCAAGGATTTGTTGTTTGTGTGCAGGTACTGCTAACGAGGTGTTGCATGATTCTCCTACTGGATTGATAACCTTGGTTTCATAACTGAGGGAAATACTTACCTCTACTGTGATGCATCATCCCTTCCTCTTCGGGGAAAATACCAATGCAAGCTACAAGTAGCAGTGACCTTGTGGTCGTCGACGGCGGGGTCGTGCTCGCTGGACGGCAAGGCGAGGTCAAGGAGGAGGCTGGGTCACAGAGGACGGCGGCGTGGTCGGGCGCAGGAGGAAGCTCAGGGAAGCGGCGGCGTACGGGCGCGGTGTGCTCGGGCTCTAGGAGCTCGAGCGACGCGAGGAAGACCTCGGGAGGAGCTCAGAGGAGGCCAGTGGGAGGGAGGCGTCTCAGGCATGCTCAGGACCGAGCTCGCGTGCGAGGCCCTTGGGCACAAGGAGATGAGGGACGCAGGAGGCTTGGGAGGCACCGAAGGTTCGAAAGGCTGGCGGCCATGGCGTTCCCTGTGAATCAGAGCAGAGAGAGAGACAGTTTGCTCAGAGTAGAGAAAAACCAGGGGAAGGGAGAGAAAGGGAAAAGGAGGGGGCGCGGTGGTGCTCATCTTGCTGGCTGCTGGTTCATTCGCCGGCAACGGGGAGGCGTTGGTTGGTTGGTTGGAGCGGAAAACGAGGAGGAGCGGGGCTGGTTGGGTGAAGAAGGTGGCGGCGGATCTGGACAGGGAGGATCCCGAGGATGGAATGGACAGGGGTGGCGGCAGCTGTGGGGGAATAGGGTAGGATCTAGGGTTGGACCTACTATATATTGCAGAGGATCTAAATGCAGTCTAATTGGAGCCCTACGATTTAAATCGGACGGCTTCGGCTGGTCTAAACAAAGAACCGAAGATGTTTGGGGTATTTCAGGATTGATCCGGACCCATCGGTCATGACCGCCCGGTTCGGGTTCGGGGAAAGTTTCGAACTAGGTTGCGAGGGGGGGTTTTGTTGGGCTCGGAGGAAAGAGAGAAGAGAGCGGACCGGTTGGTCTGAGAGAAGGGCAACGGAACAAAGGGGTCTGACAAAAGGCCACGGAGACGAGAGGGACGTGGCAGCTACGAACGGTTACGAGTTTTGAAAAATGACGGCAACGGAGTGCCGATGCAATGTGAATGACGCGATGATGAATGCAACAAACAAATAATTAACGCATCGATAATAATGGAAGGCATCTAGAGCATCGGTCTCGGGCTGTCACAATAACAGAGGAGCATGGCACTCTTCTCCTCCCTGAGCTCACGGATCTCCACGTCCTTGGCCCTGAGCTCCGCATCCTTGGCCTGGAGCTCCTCTGTCAGGCGCCTCACCTCAGACTCCGTGATCTGGTGCGCCGCCATGGAACCCGGTAGAAGCAATGGGGAAAGGAAGCAAAGGGGGCGAAACGGCTGGAAGGCAATGCAATCTACGGGAAGGCGGAGGGATCGGGGCAAATCTTTTGGTTTTCACCATGGGAAACCCCAGTCGATGCCTTTTCACATCAAGGAGCAGTGGGTTTTACTGGCGGAGTCATCATGACTAATTCCTGTCGTGCCTGCTCCCGTCAAACAAAAAAAATCCTGCCACGCCCAAGGACCAAAGCAACGTGGCGGTGGATAGTATTTTAATTTACCTAGCGGCAAGGAGGGAAAAAATGCTTGAAAAAACAAATGTGGCGGCGGCCTAGCTGATCGGTCGCACTAGCCCAACTAGCTAGTCACCGTGCTTGTACTCGGTGGGAAAGGTGGGGTTTTGTGATCTGACGACTCATTACTTCGGCGGTACGACCGAGGAGGACCCAGAAACCGTGCGGTAGGGCGTCCCACACTCCCACGTCTCAGTAAGGAAGAAAATATGCGTGCACCACCGGGGAGGACCCGGAAACCGCGCGGTAGGGTGTGCCACATCTCAACATGGAGGAAAATGTGTGTGGAAAAATATATGAGACGTAGCTATGGTAAGAACTCGGGACCCAGCCAGTCGGTCGAAAACACCCCACTAGCCACACAGCTTCATCATGCTAACGTGGCACGGAGGATAGGTGTGGTTAGCTTCGTCTCGACCAGCCACGAGGTCTCTTGTTCCTAGGCGATTCATCTATTTTCCAAGCATTTTTTAGTTATAATAACACCACGGCCAGCTCGCGCCGCTCTTCTTGTTTGCCCGTGCGTCTAAAGGTTGTAGATGGAGAGGAGAGAGAGATCGCAGACATGGGGCCAGCTAGTAAGTGAGTCAAAGTTCATGCACATGCTGATGAGCCACTCCCTCTATTCTACTCAACGTGATACATTATAAAATCAAGTTATGCGACAAAGCCAACAACCATTGCTATTCTGGCTATCGACGTACGCTTTGTAGTCCAGGTTGCCGGCTCGAATCTCGTCCTTCTGATTTTTTATTTTTAGGTCCAAATTTGTTCCATGATGAGTGGGACCCCTGTGTGTTGTTCCGATATTTCTGTGTACGAGGGATTTTTTGCACAAACACTTTGCGCGGTTAGACAAGTTACGGCACCAGTTACACGTATTTTACAAGTTTAGGAACAAAAGGGACAGCGGCGGAGAATATCATGTGCTCCCCGCGGCTTAGATGCTACGGTGATACGAGATTCTATGTCGTTGGATCTGAGATCCAATGGCATGTGAGTAGTCTTTGTACTTTTGCGCAATTCCCAAACTCTTTGAGAGCTTTTTTGCAAAAAAACATACAGACCTCCTGTGAGCCGCTGGATCTTGGATCCAACGGCTCCCAGGAGCTCGTATCACGGTAGCATCTAAGGTGTGGGAGAACCCGATATTCTCACGTACGAGAGAATATAAGGTGCTCCCCGCAGCTTAGCCGCTACGGTGATACGAGCTTCTAGCAGCCGTTGGATCTGAGATCCAATGCCATGTGTATTTGTACTTCTACACAATTCCCAAACTCTTTGAGGCCTATATTGCAAAAACATTCAGACCTCCTAATGGGAGCCGTTAGATCTTCCGGGAGCTCGTATCACCATAGTATCTACGGTATGGGAGCACCTCATATTCTCCTGCGTGAGAGAACATCAGGTGCTCTCACTGCTTGGATGCTACGGTACTACGAGCTTCGAGGCGGTTCAATCTGAGATCCAATGGCATCTGAGTATAGTCTTTGTACTTGTGAGCAGTTCCCAAACTCTTTGAGGTTTTTTTTGCAAAAACCATTCCGACCTACTAGGAGCTGTTGGATCTCAGATCCAACGGCTCTGAGGAGCTTGTATCACCACAACATCTAAGGTGTGGTAGCACGTGATATTCTTATAGATGAGAGAATATTAGGTGCTTCCGCATCTTAGATGCTACGGTGATACGAGCTTCGAGGCCATTGGATCTGGGATCCAATGGCATCTGAGTAGTTTTTGTACTAATTGTGTGCAATTCCCAAACTCATTAACGTTTTTTTGCAAAAAATATTCAGACCTCGTGTGAGCCGTTGGATCTTAGATCTAACGGCTCACAAGAACTCGTATCACCATATAGCATCTAAGGTGTGGGAGCACCTGATATTCTCCCGAGGGGTTGGGGCACAACCCATCAATGTTTGGGAGGGTGGGGCCAAATGTTTAAAAAATACAATCTAAACCCTCCTAAAAAAGAGCAATTTTATCTAAGGTTGGGGGGTTACCCCCCCCCCCCCCCGACAATCTACATAGCTCCGCCTATGCAAGAGGCGTAGAGCGAGCGTCTATGCGTGAGAGAGATGACGTGAGGTCAATCGAGTCATATATAGAAGGAGAGATCGAGTGAGTGTGTGATACGTCTCCGTCGTATCTACTTTTCCAAACACTTTTGCTCTTGTTTTGGACTCTAATTTGCATGATTTGAATGAAACTAACCCGGACTGACGCTATTTTTAGCAGAACTACCATGGTGTTGTTTTTGTGCAGAAATAAAAGTTCTCGGAATTGGATGAAACTTTTTAGAGAATTTTTATGGAATAAATAAAAAATACTGGAGCAAAGACCCACTGGAGGGGGGCCACCAGGTGCCCACGAGGCACCAGGGCGCGCCACCCCCCTGGCGCGTCCTGGTGGCTTGTGGGGCCCACGTGGCTCCGCTGACCCTAATCTCAAGCCTATAAATTCACAATTCTAGAGAAAAAATCAGAGAGAAAGTTTCATCGTATTTTACGATATGGAGCCGCCGCCACCTCCAATTCTTCATCGGGAGGCCAGATCTGGAGTCCGTTCGGGGCTCCGGAGAGGGGCATCTTCCGTCATCGTCATCATCAACCATCCTCCATCACCAATTTCATGATGCTCACCGCCGGGAGTGAGTAATTCTTTCGTAGGCTTGCTGGACAGTGATGGGTTGGATAAGATTTATCATGTAATCGAGTTAGTTTTGTTAGGGCTTGATCCCTAGTATCCACTATGTTCTGAGATTGATGTTGCTATGACTTTGCTATGCTTAATGATTGTCACTAGGGCCTGAGTGCCATGATTTCAGATCTGAACCCTTTATGTTTTCATGAATATATTTGTGTTCTTGATCCGATCTTGCAAGTTATACGCACCTGCTATGTGTTATGATCCGCATACCCCAAGGTGACAATAATTGGGATTCTTTCTCGTGATTACCGTAGTTTGAGGAGTTCATGTATTCACTGTGTGTTAATGCTTTGTTCCGGTTCTCTATTAAAAGGAGGCCTTAATATCCCTTAGTTTACTTATGGACCCTGCTGCCACGGGGGGGTAGGACAAAAGATGTCATGCAAGTTCTTATCGCAAGCACGTATGACTATATACGGAATACATGCCTACATTACATTGATGAATTGGAGCTAGTTCTGTGTCGCCCTAGGTTATGACTGTTACATGATGAATGTTATCCAACATAATCACCGATCCAATGCCTACGAGCTTTTCACATATTGTTCTTTGCTAAGTTACTACCGTTGCTACTATTGTCACAATTGCTACAAAACTATTGCTGATACTGTCACTGTTACTATTATTGCTATTGCTATCAAACTACCATACTACTGTGCTACTGATCACTCTGCTGCAAATATTTAGTCTCCAGGTGTGGTTGACTTGACAACTCAACTGCTAATACTTGCAAATATTCTTTGGCTCCCCTTGTGTCGAATCAATAAATTTGGGTTGAATACTCTACCCTCGAAAACTGTTGCGATCCCCTATACTTGTGGGATATCAAGACCTTTTTCTGGCGCCGTTGCCGGGAAGCATAGCTTTATTTGCTGAGTCACTTAGGATTTATATCTGTTGATCACTATGAAGAATCTTAAGGATGATAGAACCAAGATCGTTCCCTCTAAGACGAGGGGAGGTAAGGAACTGCCATCTAGCTCTGCACTTGATTCACCTTCTGCTTTGAGTAAGCTTGCAACACCACCACCTGCTATTAATTCTGATATGTCTCAAGTTATTGATGATGCTACTTCTGCTATGAATGATACTTATGATGATGCTAGTACTATGCTTGATAATACTGTTGTTGGAAATATGCCCTAGAGGCAATTAACAAAGTGTTTATTATTATCATATTTCTCCGTTCATGATAATGGTTTATTATTCATGCTAGAATTGTATTGACCGGAAACTAAATACATGTGTGGATAATAGACAAATACTATGTCCCTAGTATGCCTCTACTAGACTAGCTCGTTGATCAAAAGATGGTCAAGGTTTCCTGACCATGGACATGAGTTGTCATTTGATAACGGGATCACATCATTAGGAGAATGATGTGATGGACATGACCCAACCGTTAGCATAGCAAATGATCGTTCAGTTTATTGCTATTGCTTTCACTATGTCAAATACACGTTCCTCTGACCATGAGATCATGCAACTCCCGGATACCGTAGGAATACTTTGGGTGTATCAAACGTCACAACGTTACTGGGTGATTATAAAGGTGCACTACAGGTATCTCCAAAAGTGTTTGTTGAGTTGGCATGGATCGAGATTGGGATTTGTCACTCCGACTATCGGAGAGGTATCTCTGGGCCCTCTCGGTAATACAGCATCACAGAAGCCTTGCAAGCACCGTGACTAAAGAGTTAGTAGCAAGATGATGTATTACGGAACGAGTAAAGAGACTTGCCGGTAACAAGATTTAACTAGGTATTGGATACCGACGATCGAATCTCGGGCAAGTAACATACCGCCAGACAAAGGGAACAACGTATGTTGACATATGAGGTTCACCGATAAAGATCTTTGTGGAATATGTAGGAACCAATATGAGCATCCAGGTTCCGCTCTTGGTTATTGACCGGAGAGTCGTCTCGATCATGTCTACATCATTCCCGAACCCGTAGGGTCCGCACACTTAAGGTTCGATGACGATTTAGTATTATATGAGTTATGTGATTGGTGGCCGAAGTTTGTTTGGTGTCCCGGATGAGATCACGGACATGACGAGGAGTCTCGAAATGGTCGAGAGGTAAAGATTCATATATTGGAAGGCTATATTCGGACGTCGGAAAGGTTCCGAGTGATTCGGGTATTTTTCGGAGTACCGGGGAGTTACGGGAATTCACCGGGAGAAGTAATGGGCCTTTTTGGGCCATACGGGAAAAGGAGAGGCAGGCCACGTGAGGAGGCGCGCGCCCCCCCTTGCCCAAACCGAATTGGACTAGGGGAGGGGGCGCAGCCCCCTCTTTCCTTTCCCTCTCCCTTCCCCCTTTCCTACTCCGTATGGGAGGTGGAATCCTACTAGGACTAAGGAGTCCTAGTAGGACTCCCCACACTTGGCGCACCCCTACGGGGCCGGCCTCCTCCCTCTCATCCTTTATATACGGGGGCAAGGGGGCACCCCAAAACACACAATTGTCCCATTGCCGTGTGCGGTGCCCCGATCTCCGTTTTCCACCTCGGTCATATTTTCGGAGAGCTTAGGCGAAGCCCTGCCGGAATCACTTCACCGTCACCGTCGCCACGCCGTCGTGCTGACGGAACTCATCTACTTCCTCGACGTCTTGCTGGATCAAGAAGGCAAGGATCGTCACCGAGCTGCACGTGTGTAGAACTCGGAGGTGCCGTACGTTCGGTACTCGATCGGTGGAGCTCGAAGGATTGTTCGACTACATCAACCGCGTTGTAAGACGCTTCCGCTAAACGGTCTATGAGGGTACGTAGACACACTCTCCCCTCTCGTAGCGATGCATCTCCATGGATAGATCTTGCGTGAGCGTAGGAATTTTTTTTGAAATTCATGCTCCGTTCCCCAACAGTGGCATCCGAGCCAGGTCTATGCGTAGATGTGATTTGCACGAGTAGAACACAAACAAGTTGTGGGCGTGGGTGTATACATATTGCTTGCCGTTACTAGTTGATACTTGATTCGGCGGTATTGTGAGATGAAGCGGCCCGGACCGACATTACGCGTACGCTTACGCGAGACAGGTTTCACCGCTACGTGCACTCGTTGCATAAAGGTGACTGGCGGGTGTCTGTCTCTCTCACTTTAGTTGAATCGGTTTCAATGAAGAGGGTTATTTTAGAAGATCAAAAAGCAATCACTACACCACATTGTGGTTTTGCGTAGGTAAGAACGGTTCTTGCAAACCCGTAGCAGCCACGTAAAATTTGCAACAACAAAGTAGAGGACGTCTAACTTGTTTTTGCAGGGTATGCTGGTGATGTGATATGGCCAAGACATGATGTGATATAAGTTGTTGTATGAGATGATCATGTTTTGTAAGTTATCAGGCAACCGGCAGGAGCCTTATGGTTGTCTCTTTATTGTATGCAATGCCAACGCTATGTAATTGCTTTACTTTACCGCTATGAGTTAGCAGTAGTAGTAGTAGCAATAGCCGGCGAGACGACCACGACGCTGCGATGGAGATCAAGGTGTCACGACGCTACGATGGAGATCATGGTGTCAACCCGGTGACGATGGAGATCATGACGGTGCTTTGCTGATGGAGATCAAAAGCACAAGACGATGATGGCCATATCATGTCACATATTGAATTGCATGTGATGTTAATCCTTTTATGCATCTTATTTTGCTTAGGACGACGGTAGCATTATAAGATGATCCCTTCACTAAATTTCAAGATAGGTGTTCTCCCCTAGTATGCACCGTTGCAAAGGTTCGACGCTTCTAAGCACCACGTAATGATCGGGTGTGATGGATTCTTTCGTTCGCATACAACGGGTGTAAGCCAGTTTTACACACGCAGAATACTTGGGTTAAACTTGACGAGCCTAGCATGTACAGACATGGCCTCGGAACACAAGAGACCGAAAGGTCGAACATGAGTCATATGGTAGATATGATCAACATGAAAGATGTTCACCATTGATAACTAATCCACCTCACGTGATGATCGGACGTGGTTTAGTTGATGTGGATCATGTTACACTTAGACAACTTGAGGGATGTTAATCTAAGTGGGAGTTCTTAAGTAATTTGATTAATTGAACTTCAATTGTCATGAACATAGTCTTACTTGTCTTAGCAAATTTATGTTGTAGATCAATAGACCGCACTGTAGTTCCCCTGTTTTTATTATGTTCCTAGAGAAAACGAAGTTGAAAGTTGATGGAAGCAACTATGCGGACTAGGTCCGTGATCTGAGGATTGTCCTCACTACTGCACAGAAGGCTTATGTCCTTAATGCACCGCTCAGTGAAATACCCCTACGGCTTCGTCTGAGGACGTTATGAACGTCTCGCAGACAAGAAAAGATGACTACTCGATAGTTCAGTGCGCCATACTTTACGGCTTAGAACCGGAGCTCCAAATATGTTTTGAGCAACACGGAGCATATGAGATGTTCCAAGAGCTGAAAATTTGTTTTTCAAGCTCACACCCGGGTCGAGAGGTATGACACCTTCGACAAGTTCTATAGCTACAAGATGGAGGAGAACAGCTCCGTTAGTGAGCATGTACTCAGAATGTCTGAGTACTTCAAACACTAGAATCAAGTGGGAGTTAGACTTCCGAATAAAGTGGTGATTGATAGAGTTCTCTAGTCACTATCACTAAGCTACTGGATCTTCGTGATGAACTATAAACATGCAAGGGATAGAAGATCCTTAAGCTATTCACGATGCTACAATCTGCGGATGTAGAAATCAAAAGAGGGAGCATCAAGTGTTGATGGTTAATAAGACCACTAGTTTCAAGAAGGGCAAGGGAAAGAAAAGGGAACTTCAAGAAGAACGGTAAAATAGTTGCCGCTCACGCGAAGAAACCCAAGGCTGAACCAAACCCAAGACTTAGTGCTCCCATTGCAAAGGAAAATGTCACAGGGAGCGGAACTTCCCCAAAGTAACTGGTAGATAATAAGACTGGCAATGTCAACAAAGATATTTGATATACATGTTATTGATATGTACCTTACTAGTACTCGTAGGAGCACCTGGGTATTTGATACTTGTTCAGTTGCTTGCAACTTGAAACATGGAGCTTCGGAATAAACGAGGGCTAGCTAAGAACGAGGTGACGATGTGCATTGGAAGTGTCTTCAAGGTTATTGTGATCACCATCGCCACGCTCTCTCTACCTTCAGGATTAGTGATGAACCTAAATAATTGTTATTTGGTGCTTGCGTTAAGCATGAACATTATATCTGATAGTGTTTATTGCAAGACGGTTATTCAATTTCAGAGAATAATTGTTATTCTATTTATTTGGATAATATCATTGATGATCATGCACTTAAAATGAAAGGTTTATTGAATCTTGATCGTAGTAATACATATGTTCATAACACGAATGCCAAAAGATAATGATAGTACCACATATTTGTGGCACTGTCGCTTAGGTCATATCAGTGTTAAACACATGAAGAAACTCCATGCAGATGGGTTTTTGGAATCTCTTGATTATGAATCATTTGAGACATGTGAACCGTGCCTTATTGGCAAGATGACTAAAACTCCGTTCTCCGGAACAATGGAGCGAGCAACCAACTTATTGGAAATAATACATACCGATGTATGCGGTCCGATGAGTGTTGACGCGCGCGGTGGATATCGTTATGTTCTCACGTTCACAGATGATTTGAGTAGATGTCTACTTGATGAAGCATAAATCTGAAACATTTGAAAAGTTCAAAGAATTTCAGAGTGAAGTAGAGAACCATCGTAACAAGAAAATAAAGTTCTTATGATCTGATCATGGAGGAGAATATTTGAGTTACGAGTTTGGCAATCACTTAAAACAATGTGGAATTGTTTCACAGCTCACGCCACATGGAACACCACAGCGTAATGGTGTGTCCGAACGTCGTAATCGTACTCTATTGGATATGGTGCGTTCTATGATGTCTCTTACCGATTTGCCACTATCATTTTGGGGTTATGCATTAATGACAGCTGCATTCACTTTAAATAGGGCACCGTCTAAATCCGTTGAGACGACACCGTATGAACTGTGGTTTGGCAAGAAACATAAGCTGTCGTTTCTGAAAGTTTGGGGAAGCAATGCTTATGTCAAAAGGCTTCAGCCAGATAAGCTCGAACCCAAAGCGGATAAGTGCGTCTTCATAGGATACCCAAAGGAGACCGTTGGGTACACCTTCTACCACAGATCCGAAGGCAAAGTATTCGTTGCTAAGAATGGATCCTTTCTAGAGAAGGAGTTTCTCTCGAAAGAAGTGAGTGGGAGGAAAGTAGAACTTGATGAGGTAATTGTACCTCCTCTGGATAGTAGTACGCCACAGAAAGAAATTTCTGTGACACTGACACAGACCAGAGAGGAAGTAGATGATGATGATAATGAAGCTTCGGATCAAGTTGCTACAGAACCTCGTAGGTCAACCAGGACACGCTCCGCACCAGATTGGTACGGCAATCCTGTCTTGGAGGTCATGTTGTTAGACAACGGTGAACTTACGAACTATGCAGAAACGATGGCGAGCCCGGATTCCGACAAATGTCTTGAGGCCATGAAATCCAAGATTAGATCCATGTATGAGAACAAAGTGTGGACTTTGGTAGACTTGCCCGATGAACGGCGAGCTATTAAAAATAAATGGATCTTTAAGAAGAAGACGGACGCTGATGGTAATGTCACCGTCTATAAAGCACGACTTGTTGCTAAAGGTTATCGACAAGTTCAAGGAGTTGACTACGATGAGACTTTCTCACCCGTAGCGATGCTAAAGTCTGTCAGAATTATGTTAGCAATTGCCGCATTTTATGATTATGAAATCTGGCAAATGGACGTCAAAACGGCATTCCTTAATGGATTCCTTAAGGAAGAATTGTATATGATGCAACCGGAAGGTTTTGTCGATCCTAAAGGCGCTAACAAAATATGCAATCTCCAGCGATCCATCTATGGACTGGTGCAAGCATCTCGGAGCTAGAATACTCGCTTTGATGAAGTGATCAAAGCGTTTGGGTTTATACAAGTTTATGGAGAAACTTGTATTTACAAGAAAGTGAGTGGGAGCTCTATAGCATTTCTAATAGTATATGTGGATGACATATTGTTGATTGGAAATGATGTAGAATTTCTGGAAAGCATAAAGAATTGAAAGGAGGTTTTCAATAAAAACCTGTTTTTGAGTTATCCACAGATTGGGCATCGAGATCTATGGAGATAGATCAAAACGCCTGATAAAAGTTCACACATCTTGATGAGTTTTTTGAAGAAGTTCAAAATAGGATCAAGTCAAAGAAATGAGTTCTTGCCTGGTGTGAAGTGGAGTAAGACTTGAAAATCTAGGTAAAGGTTGTTTTACATGTTAGGCATCAAAATCTATAGAGATAGATTGAGACGCCTCATAGGACTTTCACGATGCACATACCTTGACAAGATTTTGAAGAAGTTCAAAATGGATCAGTCAAAGAAAGGGTTCTTGCCTGTATTGCAAGGTGTGAGATTGAGTAAGGCTCAAAGCCCGACCACGGCAGAAGACAAAGAGAAGATGAGTGTCATCCCCTATGCCACAGCCAAAGGCTCTATTTTGTATGCCATGCTGTGTACTAGACCTGATGTATGCCTCGCTATTAGCTTGGTGGGAAGGTACCAAAGTGATCCAGGAGTAGATCACTGGACAGCGGTCAAGAATATCCTGAAGTACCTGAAAAGGACTAAGGAAGAATTTCTCGGGAATAGAGGTGATAAAGAGTTCGTCGTAAAGGGTTACGTCGATGCAATCTTTAAACACCGATCCGGAAGACTATGAGTCTCAGACCGGATACGTAAAGTGGGACAGTCGTTTTTGGAGTAGCTCCAAGCAGAGTGTGGTAGCAGCATCTACATATGACATAGAGATTTGCCAAGAACACACGGATCTGAATATTGCAGACCCGTTGACTAAAACCTCTCTCACAAGCAAAACATGATCAGCCCTAGAACTGATTGGATGTTAATTACATGGAGACGTAAACTAGATTAATTGACTCTAGTGCAAGTGGGGGACTGTTGGAAATATGCCATAGAGGCAATTAACAAAGTGTTTATTATTATCATATTTCTCCGTTCATAATAATGGTTTATTATTCATGCTAGAATTGTATTAACCGGAAACTAAATACATGTGTGGATAATAGACAAATACTATGTCCCTAGTATGCCTCTACTAGACTAGCTCGTTGATCAAAAGATGGTCAAGGTTTCCTGACCATGGACATGAGTTGTCATTTGATAACGGGATCACATCATTAGGAGAATGATGTGATGGACATGACCCAACCGTTAGCATAGCAAATGATCGTTCAGTTTATTGCTATTGCTTTCACTATGTCAAATACACGTTCCTCTGACCATGAGATCATGCAACTCCCGGATACCGTAGGAATACTTTGGGTGTATCAAACGTCACAACGTTACTGGGTGATTATAAAGGTGCACTACAGGTATCTCCAAAAGTGTTTGTTGAGTTGGCATGGATCGAGATTGGAATTTCTCACTCCGACTATCGGAGAGGTATCTCTGGGCCCTCTCGGTAATACAGCATCACAGAAGCCTTGCAAGCACCGTGACTAAAGAGTTAGTTTCAAGATGATGTATTACGTAACGAGTAAAGAGACTTGTCGGTAACAAGATTGAACTAGGTATTGGATACCGACGATCGAATCTCGGGCAAGTAACATACCGCCAGACAAAGGGAACAACGTATGTTGACATATGAGGTTCACCGATAAAGATCTTTGTGGAATATGTAGGAACCAATATGAGCATCCAGGTTCCGCTGTTGGTTATTGACCGGAGAGTCGTCTCGATCATGTCTACATCATTCCCGAACCCGTAGGGTCCGCACACTTAAGGTTCGATGACGATTTAGTATTATATGAGTTATGTGATTGGTGGCCGAAGTTTGTTCGGAGTCCCGGATGAGATCACGGACATGACGAGGAGTCTCGAAATGGTCGAGAGGTAAAGATTCATATATTGGAAGGCTATATTCGGACGTCGGAAAGGTTCCGAGTGATTCGGGTATTTTTCGGAGTACCGGGGAGTTACGGGAATTCACCGGGAGAAGTAATGGGCCTTTTTGGGCCATACGGGAAAAGGAGAGGCAGGCCACGTGAGGAGGCGCGCGCCCCCCCTTGCCCAAACCGAATTGGACTAGGGGAGGGGGCGCAGCCCCCTCTTTCCTTTCCCTCTCCCTTCCCCCTTTCCTACTCCGTATGGGAGGTGGAATCCTACTAGGACTAAGGAGTCCTAGTAGGACTCCCCACACTTGGCGCACCCCTAGGGGGCCGGCCTCCTCCCTCTCATCCTTTATATACGGGGGCAAGGGGGCACCCCAAAACATACAATTGTCCCATAGCCGTGTGCGGTGCCCCGATCTCCGTTTTCCACCTCGGTCATATTTTCGGAGAGCTTAGGCGAAGCCCTGCCGGAATCACTTCACCGTCACCGTCGCCACGCCGTCGTGCTGACGGAACTCATCTACTTCCTCGACGTCTTGCTGGATTAAGAAGGCGAGGATCGTCACCGAGCTGCACGTGTGTAGAACTCGGAGGTGCCGTACGTTCGGTACTCGATCGGTGGAGCTCGAAGGATTGTTCGACTACATCAACCGCGTTGTAAGACGCTTCCGCTAAACGGTCTACGAGGGTACGTAGACACACTCTCCCCTCTCGTAGCGATGCATCTCCATGGATAGATCTTGCGTGAGCGTAGGAATTTTTTTTGAAATTCATGCTCCGTTCCCCAACAACTGTGCCACTTGGTGAATTTCTTGATGAACAACTTGCTAAAGCTAAAGAAATTGAGAATGCTAAAAATGTTGAAACTCTTGAGAATTATGATTCACCTATTATGCCTAGCTCTCCTACTAGAGTTGAATCACCTGATGAACATGTCTTTGATAGGGAGACGGCTAGAGCAATTCTTGCTTGTAATGATAGAGATGAGGTTATAAAATTGCTTGCTGAAATGAAAGAAAAATCTATGAGGGAGAGAATGAAATATGATCCCAAGTTTGCTACCTCTCCCATATTTGTTACTGACAAGGATTATGAATTCTCTGTTGATCCTGAGTTAATTACTTTGGTTGAATCTGATCCTTTCCATAGCTATGAAACTGAAACCGTTGTGGCACATCTTACTAAATTAAATGATATAGCCACCCTATTCGCTCATGAGGAAAAAATTCGCTATTACTATATTCTTAAGTTATTTCCTTTCTCGTTAAAGGGTGATGCTAAAATATGGTATAATACTCTTGCTCCTGGTTGTGTGCGTAGTCCCCAGGATATGATTTATTACTTCTCTGAAAAATATTTTCCTGCTCATAAGAAACAAGCTGCCTTTTAGGAAATATTTAACTTTGTGCAAATTGAAGAAGAGAGTCTCCCTCAAGCTTGGGGGAGGCTTCTCCAATTACTTAATGCTTTGCCTGATCATCCTCTTAAGAAAAATGAAATACTTGATATCTTCTATAATGGACTAACCGATGCTTCTCGGGACTACCTAGATAGTTGTGCTGGTTGTGTTTTCAGGGAACGGACTATTGAACAAGCTGAGGAACTATTGAATAATATATTGAAGAATGATAATGATTGGACACTTCCTGAACCACCGCCTAAACCCACTCCGAAGAAGAGGGGTATCTTATTTCTCAGTCCTGAAGATATGCAAGAAGCAAAGAAATGTATGAAGGAAAAAGGTATTAAAGCTGAAGATGTTAAGAATCTACCACCTATTGAAGAAATACATGGTCTTGACACACCGCCACATGTAGTAGAGGTAAATTCTCTTATAAAGTTTGATGAAGGTGATATTCCTTATAACAAACCTCCTAGTCAATGCTTGCATGAATTTGACAATTATATTATTAAGCAAGATCACTTCAATGCAAATGTTATGAAACAATTGAAACGAAATGCCTACATGATTGATCGCTTGAGTGACTTGTTGTTTAGAATTGCTAATGATGTCAAAGGTGTAGGTAAACATGCATCTATGGTTCAAACCCAGTTAGAACAAGTTGCTAAATCTCAAAGTGAATTGCTCAATGAAATGAATAACAATATGAATGACCATGCTGTTAGAGTAATAACTAGAGGAGGTAGAATGACTCAGGAGCCACTTTATCCTGAAGGTCACCCTAAAAGAATTGAACAAGACTCTCAAAGAATTAATGTTGATGTACCTAGTCCATCTAAAAAGAAAAAGAAAAAGAAAAAGAAAAATGATAGGACTTTGCACACTTCTAGTGAACCTGAGGTAGAAAAACCCTCTGAGGATAATAATGATGTTTCTATTTCCGATGCTGAAACACAATCTGGTAATGAACATTCACCTAATGATAATGATAATGATGATGCTCATGTGGATGCTCAACCAGATAATGATAAAGAACCTGATAATGATGTTGAAATAGAACCTGCTGTTGATCTTGATAACCCACCTTCTAAAAACAAACGTTATGATAAAAGAGACTTCGTTGCTAGAAAACATGGTAAAGAAAGAGAACCATGGGTTCAAAAACCCATGCCCTTTCCTCCTAAACCATCTAAGAATAAGGATGAGAAAGAATTTGAACGCTTTGCTGAAATGCTTAGGCCAGTCTTTTTGCGTACTCGTTTGACTGATATTTTAAAGATGGCCCCATATGCTAAATACATGAAAGATATTGTCACTAATAAGAGAAAAATACCTGAAGCTGAAATTTCTACCATGCTTGCAAATTATTCTTTTAAGGACGGAGTACCTAAGAAACTAGGAGATCCAGGAATACTAACTATACCATGCTCCATTAAAAGAAATTATGTCAAAACTGCTTTGTGTGATTTAGGAGCCGGTGTTAGTGTTATGCCCTTCTCTTTATATAAAAGACTTGATTTGAATAAACTCACTCCCACTGAAATATCATTGCAAATGGCTGACAAATCAACTGCCATTCCTATCGGTGTTTGTGAGGATGTGCCCGTTGTAGTTGCAAATGTTTACTATCCTAACAGACTTTGTTATACTTGATATACCCGAGGACGACAACATGTCGATTATCCTTGGTAGACCCTTTTTGAATACTGCAGGGGCTATTATTGATTGCAACAAAAGCAAGGTCACTTTTCATATCAATGGTAATGAACATACGGTGCACTTTCCGAAGAAACAATTTCAAGTAAACGGTATTCATGTTATTGAAAAAACTCCGACAATTACTATTGGAAGTTTTCAACTCCCTCTTCCTACTGTCAAAAAGAAATATGAAACTCTTATTATTGGGGAGGTACGCATCCCCGTTGAGGTAACCTAGTGTTTTACGAAGGTTCTTCGGTTTCATGTTACTCGGAAAGGGTTTGTTAATAAGATTTGATCAACCTTATTAATGGATTCTTTTTTAGAGGCATGAGGTCGATGAATTTAGTAAGCACAACCTTCTGTACCCACTTTTTGTTTTCTGTTATTTTTAGTTAAATGCAATAAAATGCCATGATTGTCTTGTTTTCTAAATTATCCGTGCAATAAAAAAAAGTGCCCAAAAATGAAAGTGCTCAAAATGATCTGAAATTTTTACATGAATTTTTATAGAATATTTAAGAATTTTTGGCACTGGAAACATACCAGGGGGATGCCCCAGGTGCCCACGAGGCACCAGGGCGCGCCACCCCCTGGGCGCGCCCTGGTGGCTTGTGGCCCCACAGGGACCCCCTCACTTATTCCTTTAGCCCACTTCGTCTCTTACC
Organism: Elymus sibiricus; assembly: GCA_039707655.1. Taxonomy (NCBI): domain Eukaryota; kingdom Viridiplantae; phylum Streptophyta; class Magnoliopsida; order Poales; family Poaceae; genus Elymus; species Elymus sibiricus. The sequence goes on along the minus strand of CM077670.1, from coordinate 83,504,949 downwards.
TCTAGCAAAAATTCATGGTAGCTCTCTCTCTCGTGTTCTTGCTCCCAAACCTGAGATTTTCGATCTCTTTGCTCGGAGCTCCATTTCCGAAATTGTTTTGGGAGATTGCTACTTGGTATGTGACTCCTCCATTGTTCCAATTAGTTTTTGCTCTAGTGGATTATATCTTGCATAATTAGCTGCTCTTGGTGCTACTGAAAATGAGCTTGCATGTTGAATTCTTTGAAGTCCTAAGTAGTTTGAATGCTTGATATGGCCTCTAGGCACTTGTATGAGTAGTTGCTATCAATTTTGTGAAGTTTTGTTAACATCTTTTTGTGGCCCAAAATTTTTCAGAAATTTGTTCTTAGGAAAATGAACTTCTTCCGGAGGAGTTCTTCGAGGAGGAGGTCCCCTGAAGCGTCATCAAGTGAAAGCTCAGCATGCCAATCATATGAGGAACCAAGAGCAAGTTCGGTGAGAGGTGCCAAGGCAAAATATTGTCGATGGCCTTGTGAGGAGTTCATGTTGGGTACAGGGATTAAGGAGGAATTCGAGCAATACATTCAGAACACTGAGCTTTCCGCCTTCGTCGCAGATAAGCCTCCGCAGCACTACAACCTCACTCATTCATTCACTCAATATTTTGTGTATCATACTCGTAATTCTAGAGTTTCATTTCATCTCTATAATAAATCCTATAGTATGTCTCTAGAAGAATTCTGTGATGCATGCAAACTTCCATATTGGGGTTCGTTAGATGATCCACCAAAATCTGATTATGAGTTGTTTCTTAATAACCTTTGCAACGGTGAGGATAGGGGAGTTACGCAGGCCAGAATAATTAGCATTCACTTTCCCGCTATTCGGTATTTTGCACTTTTTAATGGTAAATGCATTGTTGGTAAGCAAGACTGCAGTGCACTTTGCGCCCCTGATCTGAGTCTTATTCATACAGCTTTGACTGGTAGCAAGCATTATAATCTTGGGGCTATTGTTGCACGTAGACTGCAGCGTAACGCGGGCAATGGTGATTTGTATGGAGGAATTTATGCCTCTTGCTTAGCTGCAAGGTTAGGGGTCACGCCCAATTTCAATGATCCCCTCTTACCTGATAAATATTTGAATTTCGAAGCAATGCGAGAACATAAGTTTTTAAAACGCGACGCACACGGATATGAACATAACTTAGTTTTTGATAAATATCGTTCTGTGTATGTTGCTTTGCCTGCTCCTGCTCTCTTTGATTTCCAGAACAAACAGAGATATTTCCTCCATGAGTATGAAGTGCAGGAGTACAACGTGGCAGCAGAAGCCGCCCGTCGAGCTGAGGAGGCGGCTCAGAACGCCTCTACAAGCTACCACTTCGATTATTATCCGGGACAGCCATGGCAGTAGACCAAGCTAGGCCAAAAGCCTAAGCTTGGGGGAGTACGTATTTCTCACCGACATTACATTCATGATCACACATTTCATTCCAGTTGTCGGTGTTCATCCTCTTTCATTGTATAATCCATGTTAGTTTTATTTTCTCGCTTTCTTTTTGTGTGTTTGAAAAAAAAACTTTGAGAAAATCCAAAAAACATTTCTCGCTTCTTTTTGGTTTTTCCTTCTAGTTTAATTAGTTGTAGTATTAAAATAAAACCCAAAAAGATTTCATGTTTCTTCTTTCGCTTGTTGGGAGCTTTCCCGTGTAAATAATTTTTCTCATTTTTGTTTTGTCTTCTTTAATTTGTTTCCTTAAAAAAAACTAAAAACTCCAAAAATATTTCAGTGTGTTTCTCTGAAATTCTTTTCTTTCGTTGAGTCATTGTGAGTAGAAGACCACGATGAGAATGTTGAGTGGCTCTCATATGCATTATTATTGATCTAACAAAGAGCCCATACTACCTTGTCTTCTCCTTTGAATAAAATGTTTGCAGATTCCAGATTAGTCCACGGCACTCTTGCACTATTATTATTTTCACATCATTCGGTCGTGCAAGTGAAAGGCAATAATGACGATAATTTGATGAAGTGACTGTGGCAAGGAAAAGCGGGTATGAACTCAACTTGTTTTTGTTTTTGTAAATATGTTTAACTCAGTATCCATGATTCAGCATATTATGATTAAACATGTTTATGATGACAATTAGAGATTGTAGTTGCTCATGCCATGCTTAAGTAGCTAGGAGTGGATAATGATTTATCTTGGATGTCAACATGCATTAAAATGATTGTGATGAAGTATGATGATATGGTATCCTCCTCTGAATGTTTCAAGTGGCTTGACTTGGCACATGTTCACGCATGTAGTTGATTCAAAACCAACATAGCATCCACGATATTTATGTTCATGGTGCTTATATCCTACTCATGCTAGTATTCAATGTTGATTATTCATAATGCATGATTATGACCGTTTTCGCTCTCTAGCTGGTTGCTTCTCAACCTATTTGCTAGCCTTCGCATGTACTAAGCGGGAATACTGCTTGTGCATCAAAATCCTTAAACCAAAGTTATTCCAGATGAGTCCACTATATCTACCCATATGCGGTATTACTCTGTCGTTCTAAGTAAATTTGCATGTGCCACCTCTAAATATTCAAATGAACATCCGTTTTGTGTGTCCGTACCGCTCATGGAGCAACAGGGGATGGTCAATATCTTCCATGCTAAGCGGGTTATTCTCATGATGAGTGTTTATTCACTTGTCCTTGCACGAGAGGGGCTGGTAATCGGGATGCCCAGTCCCATGATTAAAATTGCAAAATAATAAAACAAACTCCCCCGGAAAGTTGTTGGTATGGAGGGCACCCGAGGATTCGGCTAGCCATGGCTTGTGTTTGTTGGTGGAGGGGGAGTAAACTTTACTTTACCGCTTGGGAACTGCCGCTAATTTGTTTAGCATGGAAGATATTGAAAACTCTCGGTCGTGACGTTGACTGGAAAGGCATACCTCCCAAAATTTTATTTATCTCTGATTTAAGCTTTGAGCTCTGGCACCTCTGCAAATCCCTGCTTCCCTCTGCAAAGGGCCCATCTATTTACTTTATGTTATTTTACTTTTATTGTTGAGTCACCACCTTCTCAAATAAGCACCAGTCCTGAGAGCACTATTGTCATTCTCATGCATTGTGTATAGTTAACGTTGTGTGCATCATGACTGGATCTATTCTACCATGAATTACAATGTATAGTTGCTGCTTGAACTTTGAAGGTGCTCTGCATATATGTTTTGCGGTCTCAGAAAGGGCTAACGAGATACCATGTTGTCATATTATATCATGATTGTTTTGACAAAGTGTTGGCATTTGAGATATTTTATTATTGCTCGTTAGTTGATTATGCCATTGATATGAGTGAATATAATTTCTAAGAGTTATCATTTGCATGGTTAGTTATAATCTTTGCTGAAAACCTGGGTATTATATAAGCATATATATAGATACAAGAACAAAAGAGTTCGTAAAAGTTTTTTTCTTTATCACTTTCAGTTTGTCAACTGAATTGCTTGAGGACAAGCAATGAGTTAAGCTTGGGGGAGTTGATACGTCTCCGTCGTATCAACTTTTCCAAACACTTTTGCTATTGTTTTGGACTCTAATTTGCATGATTTGAATGAAACTAACCCGGACTGACGTTGTTTTCAGCAGAACTACCATGGTGTTGTTTTTGTGCAGAAATAAAAGTTCTCGGAATTGGACGAAACTTTTTGGAGAATTTTTATGGAATAAATAAAAAATATTGGAGCAAAGACCCACTGGAGGGGGGGCGCTAGGTGCCCACGAGGCACCAGGGCGCGCCACCCGCCCTGGCGTGCCCTGGTGGCTTGTGGGGCCCACGTGGCTCCGCTGACCACAATCTCAAGTCTATAAATTCACAATTCCAGAGAAAAAATCAGAGAGGAAGTTTCATCGCATTTTACGATACGGAGCCGCCGCCACCTCCTGTTCTTCATCGGGAGGCCAGATCTGGAGTCCGTTCGGGGCTCCGGAGAGGGGGATCTTCCATCATCGTCATCATCAACCATCCTCCATCACCAATTTCATGATGCTCACCGCCGGGAGTGAGTAATTCCTTCGTAGGCTTGCTGGACGGTGATGGGTTGGATGAGATTTATCATGTAATCGAGTTAGTTTTGTTAGGGCTTGATCCCTAGTATCCACTATGTTCTGAGATTGAGGTTGCTATGACTTTGCTATGCTTAATGCTTGTCACTAGGGCCCGAGTGCCATGATTTCAGATCTGAACCCTTTATGTTTTCATGAATATATTTGTGTTCTTGATCCGATCTTGCAAGTTATATGCACCTGCTATGTGTTATGATCCGCATACCCCAAGGTGACAATAATTGGGATTCTTTCCGGTGATTACCGTAGTTTGAGGAGTTCATGTATTCACTATGTGTTAATGCTTTGTTCCGGTTCTCTATTAAAAGGAGGCCTTAATATCCCTTAGTTTCCTTATGGACCCCGCTACCACGGAAGGGTAGGACAAAAGATGTCATGCAAGTTCTTATCGCAAGCACGTATGACTATATACGGAATACATGCCTACATTACATTGATGAATTGGAGCTAGTTCTGTGTCGCCCTAGGTTATGACTGTTACATGATGAAAGTTATCCAACATAATCACCGATCCAATTCCTACGAGTTTTTCACATATTGTTCTTTGCTAAGTTACTACTGTTGCTACTACTGTCACAATTGCTACAAAACTATTGCTGCTACTGTCACTGTTACTATTATTGCTATTGCTATCAAACTACCATACTACTGTGCTACTGATCACTCTGCTGCAGATATTTAGTCTCCAGGTGTGGTTGAATTGACAACTCAACTGCTAATACTTGCAAATATTCTTTGGCTCCCCTTGTGTCGAATCAATAAATTTGGGTTGAATACTCTACCCTCGAAAACTGTTGCGATCCCCTATACTTGTGGGTTATCAGTGTGGGCTAGCGTACACTCGAGTGTGAAAGATGATACAGAGAGATATCGTGCGACGAAGCTGTAGTGAGGGCTGGAGGGAGATAGTTACCGAGAGAGTGGCATAGATAGACTTTGTGTTTGTGCGCGCGGCGTGCATGGAGTTTTTTTTACAGAGGCAACGTATGTGTCTAGAGGGAGAGAGGGAGAGAGATAGAGAGGGAGAGAGAGAGCTCGTCATGGAGGGCACGACGAGGTTGTGTGTGAGAAATACATTTGTTGAGAGCGTGAGGGCGGGTGTGAGATAAATGGAGATTGAAACATGAAGAGAAATAATGAGCGTGTGTCAGATACCAATAGCTCTATTAACAAAGAGATGAAGATCGATCGATACAGGAAGTATGTGTGGTGAAGGGGGGGGGTCGATGGAGAGACCTAAACACAACATTTGAGTGTACAGTGGGGAGGGAAAGGATGACATAGGTAAGGGTAATCACACTACTGCAGAACTGGCTATCAATGGCAGGCGCAAAATTCCCATTAGTGACAAGCTTGGTTGTCAGGGGTGCCCGCCACTGACCTCCCGCCGCTGCTATGAATCCATCAGTAGCGGGCGCCCCGCCCGCCACTGGTAAAGGCCAATCACTAGCGGGCTTTACATAGCCAATGGCGGGCATCAATATTCAATTGCAGCAAGCTGGCAAACATACCTGTGGCGGTCCTTTTTTCCCACCCACCACTAGTATGATTTTAGAAATAAAAAACGATGCACCTCCCGACAGCACATAGTTTGGGCACGCCGCAAGTATTACGTAACCAGCAACGTTTGGTAATTTCCTGGACACTGCAAGTATGTAGGCAAACTACTTGCGGCGTTGTTCTAGGGCCGAACGCTGCTAGTAGTAAAATCCTATAAGGGGTTTCCCTACTAGTGGAACTCGATATTTCTACTGTGAACTGTCATAAATATCTAAGAATCAACCCTAAACTTTGAAACCGTCCAAGTTACAACCTTGAAATATCAAAACCGGTCAAGTTTCAACCTTGACCTCTCCTCAAAACAGTTTTTTATGAGTTGGAGTGGTTTTGACAAGTTCATCTATCAGTCAGCAGCCTAGTTAGCTGTCACATCACAAAAATGAAAGTGTCCATGAAAAATTCCATAAAAATCAACACTACTATAATTATCATTATGGGAAAGTTTCAAACTTTTTTCAAAATATAATAAGGAATACAAACAAAATATATATTCATATCTTTTTTTGGTCAATTTTTTACCAAAACATGAAAGTGTCTAGAAAAACTTTGTAAAAAATATGTACAACCAAAACTACCGTGGTGATTAATCTAGGGAAGTTTCATAACCTCTTTGACAAATAGATTAAAAATACATATTCATCCACGTTTTTGGTCAAAATTTGACCCAAAAAAGGAAGTGTCTAGAATAATTGGAAACAATTTTTGTACACTAAACACTACCATATTGACTAGTGTGGGAAAGTTTCAATCTTTTTGCCAAACTTATTTAAAAAATACAAGCAAAATATGTATGCAGACCCTTATTTGACAAAAAGAATGAAAGTGTCCTGAAAAATTTAAAATAAACACTAGCATGGTGATCAATCCGGGGAAGTTTCAAAAATTACTTCCAAAAAGATTACAAAATGCAAGAAGATACATATTTAGAAAAATATTGCGTGACATGAACTGACTAGGCGGCTGACTGGGCGGCCATTTGTTCAAAACCACTTAAACTAACCAAAAACCGGTATGATGAGAGGACATGTTGAAACTTGACCACTTTGAAAATTAAGATTTGTAACTTAAATTGTTTCAAATTTTAGTGTTGATTCTTAGACTTTGTGATAGTCCAGGGTTGAAATATGTACTTTTTTGAGTTGTACATCCATTAGTTGGTATTAACTAGCATCCTTTAATGACAAACTTTCATCTCCTAATGTGTTGTTGATATATTTCAATTAGTTCGCTCTCGAGATTTAATTTTTTTATTAGTACTTTCAATTTTTAGCTCCCTCGTTGTTGTCTCTTATGGCCTGAACAGCTGATTGTCCAGCCAAGTTGGTCTTCGAAAGCAACTACTGGTATACTTTATTGAAATTCTTGTATGATCCACATAAATTGGTATTAAGTCTAGCAATTACATGGAACAATTCTATAACATGATGGTATAACATTACTTTCACTTTAGGAAGGGAGGAACACAGCAACACACTCCTCCATTCTCCTTAATGCAGTAGCCTTTGTGCCTGTCATAGCCATGTATTTTGCACTCTTCGTTTCAGTAATCCAAGGCATACTCATATGATCCCGCGCACACTGAGAAAGCAAAACATAGTTTTCCAAGTGCAGCCTTGGTACCTAAACACAATGAAGGAAGCACCACAACATATAAATTAGTACATATGGAATACATGACCCATATTCATTTGGGCATGTTGTTATCGAGAAACTCGTCCAAGAAACGTATTTAGAAATTACCTATATCCCGCCCTGCTATAGCAGGGCGACACAAAAAAGTGGTACACATCAACAGAAGAGCAACAAAACAAATAATATGTGTCTTGTTCTTGATAAGTGCCATGATCAAGACTGGCTTGTTCTTACTTATTTTCTCTTGATGTTTTCCTTCTCTGAATGTATGTTTCCTACACTGGTGTTTATAAAGAGGAGCGAATGCACAATGATTCTTGCCCCTTTATCCTTTTCTGCATTAATCGTTTCTTCCTAGTTTTGGTATACTTTAATTGCCATATTATCTTGTATCCTTAGATAACGAAATTAATATGGGCCAAAATTACATTTTAGAGGGCGTTTCCATTGACAAAAACATGCACATGTAAATTTCCATAAAATAATATGATCATTTGAATGATGCATGGTACCGGTGTAACCACTTTCTAAAAGTTAGAGAAAAAAAATGTGTTTCTAGCTTTCTGAATAAATCATAAAAATCAGGCGCACGCACGTATGTTGAGTTGAAACTTACCCTTATAAAATTTCTTGATATGGTCATATTAGTTTATGGAAATTTACATGTGCATGTTTTTCTTTAAAATAATACTCATATACTTAAATCCTACATATCTAGTTTTTGGGTAAGGTTTTGAAAGTTTTTTTAAAGACCCTTGGCCTCTGCATGGAGTGATGCACACAACCATATGTTATTAATTATTAAAAATGTCGAACAAATCTACAAGGAGTATAAATTAAAAAACTTGAGGCCAACCACAAAGAACAGGTCTTGCAATAGCATCCCCAAATTGTACCACAATGACATATTAGTAGACAAAAGTGCAACGCTTCAAGGCAACGCCTTGAGAAAGAAATAGCCACTAGTGTACTGATGTTGGCTGGTCAAATCAAAGGTTATCACTCTGAAGTAGAGCTTCGAACCAACACCTTCAACATGGTAACCACGCACGAATGTTGACGCTTCCAAATCAAGCAAGAAGGCAAAAATATGGGTTTTCACTTGAATAGAATATACATGTGATATGTGATGTTATAGTCAAAGTCCACCACTCTATCGGCCTGCTCGGATAGAACTAGCCAACAAACGGAGAACATACTAGAGCGGAAGATGCCATCACGTCGCTTCCAACAATTGCTGCACCGCGGTCCCACCGATGGTTGTCATGCCCACCATGATAACACCTCGAACTTCTAGTTTTGGAGCTTCCACCACCCTCAGATATAGGATCAAATATGTAGTTCATCCATCAAAAGTTGTAGATCTCATTGTTCAAAAAATCCGCATCATCAAGGTACCTCTGCAAATTACAAAGAGCAATAAAACAAAAAAGGCGAACCTATGGACTATGTGAAAGGGATCTGAAATATCAATTACCATATTGTTGTCCTCATATTGCTTCTATGGAAAAGTTTTTTTTGGATAGTCAGGAATAACAGGTAACTCAAAAATGTGTGTTGATGTATATTTTAGTTCAACTATCATGTCCTACCTTGCACGCAACCGCAAAAGTTCTTGTCGAATTCCCTTTGGTTCATTTCTAAGAACTTCTCTGGAACTCGGGTTTGAAAAAAAAACTTACCAAAATTCATTAGATGGCACTTACTACTAATTAATACTTCCAAAAGGGCACTTGGACCTCCCCCATTACTCATATTCATTTCCGCGGCATCGGACAAAAGCAAATTAGACATTGACACGTCCATTTTGCATCATAATTTCCAACTGTTATTTATGTTATTTTGATGTTATATTCCATACTATGATGCAATTTTAATGTCTTTTCCCTCTTAAAATGCAAAATACATCAAGAGAGGGGGATTACCGGTTGCTGGAATTCTAACTTGAAAAAGCTACAACAGTGATAGCAATTCTCCGGAGTTCAAAACAAAGCGAGAATTTTTGGAGATTTATTTTGGAACATATAAAAAATACTGGAACAAAGAAGTATCTGATGACCCACAAGTATAGGGGATCAATCGTAGTCCTTTCGATAAGTAAGAGTGTCGAACCCAATGGGAGCAGAAGGAAATGACAAGCGGTTTTCAGCAAGGTATTCTCTACAAGTACTGAAAGTAGCGGTAACAGGTAGTTTTGATAGCAAGATAATTCATAACAAGTAACAAGTAACAAGTATAATAAAGTGCAGCAAGGTGGCCCAATCTTTTTTGTAGCAACAGAAAAGCCGGAACGAACTCGTATAATAAGCAAAGCATTCTCGAGGACACATGGGAATTTCATCTAGTCACTTTCATCATGTTTGTTTCATTCGCGTTCGCTACTTTGATAATTTGATATGTGGGTGGACTGGTGCTTGGGTGTTGTTCTTACTTGAACAAGCCTCCCACTTATGATTACCCCCTCTCGCAAGCATCCACAACTATGAAAGAAGAATTAAGATAACTCTAACCATAGCATGAAACATATGGATCCAAATCAGCCCCTTACGGAATAGCGAATAAACTAGGGTTTAAGCTTCTGTCACTCTAGCAACCCATCATCTAATTACTACTCCACAATGCCTTCCCTTAGGACCAAAGATGGTGAAGTGTCGTGTAGTCGACGTTCACACGACACCACTAAAGGAAGCACAACATACATAGCATCAAAATATCGAACGAATACCAAATTCACATGATTACTTATGACAAGACTTCTCCCATGTCCTCAAGAACAAAAGTAACTACTCACAAATCATATTCATATTCATGTTCAAGATCATAGGGGTATTGAATAGCATTAAGGATCTGAACATATAATCTTCCACCAAATAAACCAACTAGCATCAACTACAAGATGTAATCAACACTACTAGCAACCCACAGGTACCAATCTGAGATTTTGAGGCAAAGATTGAATACAAGAGATGAACTAGGGTTTGAGATGAGATGGCGCTGGTGAAGATGTTGATGAAGATTGGTCCTCCCACGATGAGAGGATCGTTGGTGATGTCGATGGCTTCGATTTCCCCCTCCCGGAGGGAAGTATCCCCGGCGGAATCGCTCCGCCGGAGAGAAAAATAGCTCCTGCCCAGGTTCCGCCTCGAGACGACGGCGCTTCATCCCGAAAATCTTCTTCTGATTTTTTCTAGGGCAAATGGCTTCATATAGCAGAAGGAGGGGGCCGGAGGCCTGCCAGGTAGGGCACGCCCCCAGGCTTGTGGCTTCCTGGTGGGCCCCCTTCTGTTGATTCTTTCACCAGTATTTTTTATATATTCCAAAATAATTCTCCGTAAATTTTCAGGTCATTTGGAGTTGTGCAGAATAGCTATCTCTGTTTCACCCCTTTCAGGTCCAGAATTCCAGCTGCCGGCATTCTCCCTCTTCATGTGAATCTTGCAAAATAAGAGAGAAAAGGCATAAGAATTGTACCATAAAGTGAAATAATGATTAAAAACATAATAATTATCAATAAGAAATCATGATGCAAATTGGACGTATCAACTCCCCCAAGCTTAGACCTCGCTTGTCCTCAAGCGAAAGCTGAAATCGATAATCATGACCACATGTTTAGAGAGAGGCGTCGATAAAAATAAAATACGGACATGGAGCATCATGATCTTTATTATAAAAGCAATAGATCATCATAAAATTTCTTATGAAAAAGTGACAATTCATCTACAAGTTAAAGTATGAACCATAAACCAAATTGAAAACTAACAAACTATGATCTCGGTCACTGAAGCAATTGCAATTCATCATATTATCAGAAAGAGTCTATGTAAGAGCTTTGTTTAGCAAGTTCACATACTCAACTATCATTTAGTCTTTTATGATTGCTGACACTCACGACATACTTATGGAGCAAAAGTTTCAGTCGGACACATAGAAAGATAGGGGCTTATGATTTCGCCTCCCAGCGTATTTACCTCAAGGGTAATGTCAACAATAATAACTCATGATCACCTACATCCAACTGGATATATATGCCTAGATCAATCTCCACCACATGATGCTTGCCAAGAGAAAAAAATAAAAACGGAATAGAGGAGAATACTATTGACTCTTGCATGAAAGTAAATACATAAAGTAAAAGATAGACCCTTCGCAGAGGGAAGCAGAGGTTGCCATGTGCTTTTTGTTTTTGGATGTGCAAGCTCTTAATGTAAAGAAACATCACTTTATATTGCCCCTTGTGATAGCGACCTTTATTATGCAGTCCGTCGCTTTTATTACTCCACCATCACAAGATCGTACAAAGCTTATTTTCCCTTACAATAAAAGTTCATACATGTTTAGGAGCAATTTTTATTGCTTTGCACCGATGACAACTTACTTGAAGGATCTTATTCAATCCATAGGTAGATATAGTGGACTCTCATGACATGAAATTGGGTTTAAGGGTTTTTGGATGCACAAGTAGTATCTCCACTTAGTGTGAAATTTTGGCTAGCAAAAGATAGGGGGCAAGCACCACATGTTAGAGGATCCAAAACAATATACTTCTATGTGAATATAAGCAAACATAACTCGTTACGTTGTCTTCCTTGTCCAACGTCGACTAATTGACATAGAATATTTAATGGGGGCTCACAATCATAAAAGATGTCCAAGATAGTGTATTTGTATGTGAGACCTCTCTTCCTTTATTACTTTTTCATGAATTGCAACAATGACCAATGCTATGTTTGTCATCTTTCAACAAGTTTTATCAATTATACTTCTTTTATGTGAAGTCATCACTCCCCATGGGATTAGCATATGATCTTACTTTTTATTCTTTATTTATTTCTAAGATTGGATCATCAAAAGCAAAACACTCAACTCAAACTACTCTTTATTATATAAATCTCACACACGATTACATAGATAGATAGATCACAAGGCAAGCACTCGAAACTAAATCATACTAAAACTTTATTCTTCTAGATCACGAAATAACTAAGGATCGAACTAAGATAGATAATGATGATAAAAAGTGATGGTGATACGATACCGGGGCACCTCCCCCAAGCTTGGCACAAGCCAAGGGTGGTGCCCATACCCATGTATTCAAATCTCCTTCTTGGGTGATGATGGTGATGAAGTGATAGGCTTGTCCTCCGCCTTCCAAGGCATAGGTTCTCCATCATAGAAGGACGAACGTGTTTCCGGAGTCCTGAAATTTGCAGCTAAACTCATACCTTTGAACTTGGCCTCATACTCAATTTTTTTTGTAGATCATATATTTGGGCCTGAAGATAATCAATCCGGTCATTGAGCTTGAAGATGACGTCCCCAATATTCTTGTCATCCACCTTGTGCTCACGGATGAATTCCGTGATCATGGAGTGGTTAGCACAAAGTCCGCGCTCCACCATCCCCTGGCACTTGAAGATCTCCTGTTCCACCGCTTCCAGCCTGGCCTTCTCGCTCCCAGTCTTCTTAGGTCCTTGAACGTCCCGGATGTGGAGCACCCCTCCACGCATCTCAATGGCTTGAGGGTGCTTCATCACCTCCGGTAGGTACGGGTTGATGGCCTTCTCGTAGAACTTGTCCTTGGACGAGCTTGGAGACGCCATGGCGATCTAGATCTGTCAGAAAAATAGCCTGAAACAAGAACAGAGGAGAAACTTGAGAGCCATGGTCAAAACACCCGTGAGTATATATAATGAATTTTTCCCGTGCAGAACAAGTAATATGGAAGAAAAATGGAGTCGGGAAAGTCCACGAGGGCGCCACAAGCCTGGTAGGTGCGCCCTAGGGGTAGGGCGCGCCCCCCAGGCTTGTCGCCTCCTCGTGCACTTTTCAGACTGTTTATTATTTTCCTAATTTTTTATATATTCCAAAATGGACAGAAAGTACTTTTATGGAAGTTTTGGAGTCGGTTTACTTACCGTACCACATACCTACTCCTTTTCAGGCTTCTGGAGCGTTCCGGAAGGTTTCCTTTATGTGCTCTTCCGGTGTCATTGTTTGAATAATATTAGTTTCAACATTAATGGGCGTACATGAGATGTAATGTTTAATTATTTGCCCATTAACAACTCTCGGATTGTTGCCTTCGGAATTGTTTATTTTGATGGCTCCGGAGCGATAAACTTCTTCGATGATGTATGGCCCTTCCCATTTAGAGAGAAGTTTTCCTGCAAAAAATCTTAAACGAGAATTGTATAATACAACATGATCACCTACTTTGAATTCCCGTTTTTGAATTCTCTTATCATGTCATCTTTTAACTTTTTCTTTAAACAACTTGGCATTTTCATAAGCTTGGGTTCTCCATTCATCTAAAGAACTAATATCAAATAACCACTTTTCACCGGCAAGTTTAAAATCATAGTTAAGTTCTTTAATTGCCCAATATGCTTTATGTTCTAACTCAAGAGGTAAATGACATGCTTTTCCATAAACCATTTTATATGGAGACATACCCATAGGATTTTTGTAAGCAGTTCTATAAGCCCATAATGCATCATCAAGTTTCTTAGACCAATTCTTTCTGGATCTATTAACAGTCTTTTGCAAAATCAATTTTATTTCTCTATTAGTTAATTCAACTTGACCACTAGACCGAGGATGATAAGGAGATGCAATTCTATGGTTAACATCATATTTAGCAAGCAACTTACGGAAAGCACCATGAATAAAATGTGAACCACCATCAGTCATTAAATATCCAGGGACTCCAAACCTCGGAAATATAACTTCTTTAAGCATTTTAATGGAAGTGTTATGGTCAGCACTACTAGTTGGAATAGCTTCTACCCACTTAGTAACATAATCAACAGTAACTAAAAATGAGTATTCATTGGATTTAGGAAAAGGTCCCATATAGTCAAAACCCCAAACATCAAATGGTTCAATAACAAGTGAATAATTCATAGGCATTTCCTGACGTCTACCAACATTACCAATTCTTTGACATTCATCACAAGAAAGGACAAACTTACGTGCATCTTTGAAAAGAGTAGGCCAGTAAAAACCAGATTGTAATACCTTGTGTGCAGTTCTGTCTCCCGCATGGTGTCCTCCATATGCCTCGGAGTGACACTTACGTAGGATTTGTTCCTGTTCATGCTCAGGTACACAACGTCTAATAATACCATCTACTCCTTCTTTATATAAATGTGGGTCATCCCAAAAATAATGTCTTAAATTAAAGAAGAACTTCTTTTGTTGGTATGTGAAACTAGGTGGTATATATTTAGCAACAATGTAATTAGCATAGTTTGCATACCAAGGAGTATTACGAGAAGCATTTATCATAGCTAATTGTTCATCAGGGAAATCATCATTAATAGGAAGTGGGTTATCAAGAACATTTTCCATTCTAGACAAATTATCGGCTACGGGATTCTCAGCTCCCTTTCTATCAACAATATGCAAATCAAATTCTTGTAGCGAAAGAACCCACCTAATCAGTCTAGGTTTAGCATCTTTATTTTCCATAAGATATTTAATAGCAGCATGATCAGTGTGAATAGTAACTTTGGAATCAACAATGTAAGATCTGAATTTATCACACGCAAACACAACTGCTAAAAATTCTTTCTCGGTAGTAGCATAATTTCTTTGAGCATTGTCTAGAGTTTTACTAGCATAATGGATAACATTTAATTTCTTATCAACTCTTTGTCCTAGAACAGCACCAACAGCATAATCACTAGCATCACACATAATTTCAAAGGGTAGGTTCCAATCAGGTGGTTGAACAATAGGTGCAGAAATTAAGGCTTTCTTAAGTATTTCAAAGGCTTCTACGCAATCATCATCGAAAACAAATGGAACATCTTTTTGCAAGAGATTAGTAAGAGGCCTAGAAATTTTCGAGAAGTCTTTTATAAACCTTCTATAGAAACTAGCATGACCGAGGAAACTTCTTATACCTTTGATATCTTTAGGACATGGCATTTTCTCAATATCATCAACTTTAGCTTTATCAACTTCAATACCTCTTTCAGAAATTTTATGCCCAAGGACTATACCTTCATTCACCATAAAGTGGCACTTTTCCCAATTCAAGACAAGATTAGTTTCTTCACATCTCTGCAAAACTCGATCAAGGTTCCTCAAGCAATCATCAAAAGAAGTTCCGTAAACAGAGAAATCATCCATGAAAACCGCAACAATCTTTTCACAAAAGTCAGAGAATATAGCAGTCATACATCTTTGAAAGGTAGCAGGTGCATTGCATAAACCAAAAGGCATACGACAATAAGCATAAGTTCCAAAAGGACAAGTAAAGGTGGTTTTCTCTTGATCTTCAGGTGAAACAGGTATTTCAGAGAAACCAGAATAACCATCTAGGAAGCAAAAGTGTGAATGCTTAGATAATCTTTCTAACATTTGATCAATAAAAGGCAAGGGGTAATGATCTTTCCTAGTAGCTTTATTTAATTTCCTGAAATCAATTACCATCCTATAACCAGTTACAATTCTTTGTGGGATAAGTTCATTTTTATCATTAGGAACAACGGTAATACCTCCTTTCTTAGGAACACAATGAACATGACTTACCCATCTACTATCAGCTATGGGATAAATTATACCTGCCTCCAGAATCTTTAATATTTCAGTTCTTACCACATCCTTCATTCTAGGATTCAGCCTTCTTTGATGATCAACAACGGGTTTAGCGTCTGGCTCCATATGAATTTTATGCTGACATAAAGTGGGACTAATGCCCTTAAGATCATCAAGAGTATATCCAATAGCGGCACGGTGCTTCTTCAAAGTTTTAAGTAATCTCTTTTCTTCATGCTCTGAAAGGTTAGCATTAATAATAACAGGATATATCTTCTTTTCATCAAGATAAGCATATTTAAGTGTATCAGGTAATTGCTTTAATTCAAACACAGGATCACCCTTGGGTGGAGGTGGATCTCCCAAGGTTTCAACAGGCAAATTATGTTTAAGGATAGGTGCTTGTTTAAAGAACAGCTCATCTATTTCATTTCTTTCATTCATATGCATATCATTCTCATGGTCTAGCAAATATTGCTCTAAAGGATCAGTAGGAGGTACAACAATAGAAGCAAGACCAATAATTTCATCCTTATTAGGTAATTCTTTATCATGAGGTTGTCTACGAAACTTAGAGAAATTAAACTCATGAGACACCTCACCAAAATTAACACTGACAGTTTCTTTATTGCAATCAATCTTGGCATTAACTGTATTCAAGAAAGGTCTACCAAATATAATGGGACAAAAATCATCTTGTGGTGATCCTAGAACAAGAAAATCAGTAGGGTATTTGATCTTACCACACAAGACTTCAACATCTCTAACAATCCCAAGTGGTGAAATAGTATCTCTATTTGCAAGCTTAATAGTAACATCAATATCTTCAATCTCAACAGGTGCAATATCATTCATGACTTCTTGATAGAGAGTAAACAGAATAGCACTCACACTAGCACCAATATCACATAAACCATGATAGCAATGATCTCCAATTTTAACAAAAATAACAGGCATGCCAATTATAGGTTTGTTTTTATCTTTAGTGTCTGGCTTAGCAATTCTAGTTGCTTCATCACAGAAATATATGACATGTCCATCAATGTTATCAACCAAAAGATCTTTAACCATTGCAATATTAGGTTCAACTTTAATTTGTTCAGAAGGTCTAGGTGCTCTAATATTACTTTTATTAACCATAGTTGAAGCTTTAGCATGTTCCTTAATCCTAACAGGGAAAGGATGTTTCTCAATATAAGCAGTAGGCACAACTGGATCAACATGGTAAACAATTGTTTCTTCTTTAACACTAACAGGTTCTTCATTCAATTCAATAGGTGGATGATATTTAAACCATTTCTCCTTAGGGAGATCAACATGAGAAGCAAAAGATTCACAAAAGGTAGCTACTATCTCAGAGTCAAGTCCATATTTAGTACTAAACTTATGAAAATCATCAGTTTCCATAAAAGATTTAACACAATCAAACTCAAGATTTATACCTGACTTATTACCTTTGTTGATTTCCCAATCTTCAGAGTTACGTTTAATTCTTTCCAGAAGATCCCATCTGAAGTCAATAGTTCTCTTCATAAAGGAACCAGCAAAAGAAGTATCGAGCATGGATTGATCATTATGAGAAAGCCGAGCATAAAAGTTTTGAAGAATTATTTCTCTTGAGAGCTCATGATTGGGGCATGTGTGCAACATATACTTAAGCCTCCCCCAAGCTTGAGCGATGCTTTCTCCTTCACGAGGCCAAAAATTATATATATAATTCCGATCACGATGAACCAAATGCATAGGATAAAATTTCTGGTGGAATTCCAGCTTCAACCGGTTCCAGTCCCATGTTTCAGTATCATCACATAGCCTATACCATGTCAATGCCTTTCCCTCCAAAGATAAAGGGAATACTTTCTTCTTAAGTCCATCTCCGAATAGACCTGCAAGCTTAAACAATCCACAAATTTCATCCACATAGATCAAGTGCATATCAGGATGTACCGTTCCATCTCCTGCATAAGGATTAGCTAGCAGTTTCTCTACCATACCCGAAGGAATTTCATAATAAATATTTTCAGTAGGTTCAATAGGTTGAGGAGCAACTCTCAATGCTTCCGGTCGAGGTGAAGATACCCCGAACAAGCCCCTCACAGGATTACTTTCCATAGTGACAAGTGACAGTAAATTTCAGCACGTAATATAAATGTTTCCTTACCAAATTCCACTCACCAAAGGCGCTTCACTCCCCGGCAACGGCGCCGGAAAAGAGTCTTGATGACCCATAAGTATAGGGGATCAATTGTAGTCCTTTCGATAAGTAAGAGTGTCGAACCCAACGAGGAGCAGAAGGAAATGACAAGCGGTTTTCAGCAAGGTATTCTCTGCAAGTACTGAAAGTAGCAGTAACAGGTAGTTTTGATAGCAAGATAATTCGTAACAAGTAACGAGTAACAAGCATAATAAAGTGCAGCAAGGTGGCCCAATCCTTTTTGTAGCAAAGGACAAGCCGGAGTGAACTCATATAATAAGCAAAGCGTTCTCGAGGACACATGGGAATTTCATCTAGTCACTTTCATCATGTTTGTTTGATTTGCGTTCGCTACTTTGATAATTTGATATGTGGGTGCACCGGTGCTTGGGTGCTGTTCTTACTTGAACAAGCCTCCCACTTATGATTACCCCCTCTCTCAAGCATCCGCAACTACGAAAGAAGAATTAAGATAACACTCTAACCATAGCATGAAACATATGGATCCAAATCAGCCCCTTACGGAATAACACATAAACTAGGGTTTAAGCTTCTATCACTCTAGCAACCCATCATCTAATTACTACTCCACAATGCCTTCCCTTAGGCCCAAAGATGGTGAAGTGTCATGTAGTCGACGTTCACACGACACCACTAAAGGAAGCACAACATACATAGCATCAAAATATCGAACGAATACCAAATTCACATGATTACTTATGACAAGACTTCTCCCATGTCCTCAAGAACAAAAGTAACTACTCAAAAATCATATTCATATTCATGTTCAAGATCAGAGGGGTATTGAATAGCATTAAGGATCTGAACATATAATCTTCCACCAAATAAACCAACTAGCATCAACTACAAGATGTAATCAACACTACTAGCAACCCACATGTACCAATCTGAGGTTTTGAGGCAAAGATTGAATACAAGAGATGAACTAGAGTTTGAGATGAGATGGTGCTGGTGAAGATGTTGATGAAGATTGGTCCTCCCACGATGAGAGGATCGTTGGTGATGTCGATGGCTTCGATTTCCCCCTCCCGGAGGGAAGTATCCCCGGCGGAATCGCTCTGCCGGAGAGCAAAATAGCTCCTGCCCAGGTTCCGCCTCGAGACGGCGGCGCTTCGTCCCAAAAATCGTCTTCTGATTTTTTCTAGGGCAAATGGCTTCATATAGCAGAAGGAGGGGGCCGAAGGCCTGCCAGGGGCCCCACAAGCTTGGGGGGCGCACCCAGGGGGGTAGGGCGCGCCCCCAAGCTTGTGGCTTCCTGGTGGGGCCCCTTCTGTTGATTCTTTCGCCAGTATTTTTTATATATTCCAAAATAATTCTCCGTAAATTTTCAGGTCATTTGGAGTTGTGTAGAATAGCTACCTCTGTTTCACCCCTTTCAGGTCCAGAATTCCAGCTGCCGGCATTCTCCGTCTTCATGTGAATGTTGCAAAATAAGAGAAAAGGCATAAGAATTGTACCATAAAGTGAAATAATGATCAAAAACATAATAATTATCAATAAGAAATCATGATACAAATTGGACGTATCAGTATCGAAGAAGAGACATAAGGGGCTCACAAGGCCAGGGGCATGGCCACTCCCCCAGGTCGCGCCATCTGGGCTTTTGGGGCCCTCGTAGGTCCCCTTCTGACGTACTTCTCCTATATGAAGCCATTTACCCTGGAAAAAAATCAGAAGAAGAGTTTTGGGACTTTTCCCCACCGTCTCGAGGCTGAACCAGGGCAGGAGCACTTTTGCTCTCTGGCGAAGCGATTTTATTGGGGGAATCATCATCTCCATCAACATCTTCACCGGCACCACCTCATCTATAAACCCTAGTTCATCTCTTATGTTCAATCTTTGTGTCAAACCTCAGGTTGGTACCTGGGGTGCTAGTAGTGTTGATTACATCTTTTAGTTGATGCTAGTTGGTTTCCTTAGTGGAAGATTATATGTTCAGATTGTTAAACTCATATTTATACCCACGTATCATAATCAATATTATGAGTTGTGAGTAGTTCTATTTTTTCTTGAGGACATGGGAGAAATCTTATTGCTATTAATCATGAGAAGTTGATCACAATTCAGTGTTTTTATATTATGTTGTGTTGCTCTTCCTCTAGTGGTGTTATGTGTGTTGGAAATATGCCCTAGAGGCAATTAATAAAGTGTTTATTATTATCATATTTCCCCGTTCATGATAATGGTTTATTATTCATGCTAGAATTGTATTGACCGGAAACTTAATACATGTGTGAATAGATAAACAAATACTGAGTCCCTAGTAAGCCTCTACTAGACTAGCTCGTTGATCAAAAGATGGTCAAGATTTCCTGACCATGGACATGAGTTGTCATTTGATAACGGGATCACATCATTAGGAGAATGATGTGATGGACTTGACCCAACCGTCAGCATAGCATATGATCGTTCAGTTTAATGCTATTGCTTTCACTATGTCAAATACACGTTCCTCTGACCATGAGATCATGCAACTCCCGGATACCGTAGAAATACTTTGGGTGTATCAAACGTCACAACGTAACTGGGTGATTATAAAGGTGCACTACAGGTATCTCCGAAAGTGTTTTTTGAGTTGGCATGGATCAAGATTGGGATTTGTCACTCCGACTATCGGAGAGGTATCTCTAGGCCCTCTCGGTAATACAGCATCACAGAAGCCTTGCAAGCATCGTGACTAAAGAGTTAGTTGCAAGATGATGTATTACGGAACGAGTAAAGAGACTTGCCGGTAACGAGATTGAACTAGGTATTGGATACCGACGATCGAATCTCGGGCAAGTAACATACCGCCGGACAAAGGGAACAACGTATGTTGTCATATGAGGTTCACCGATAAAGATCTTCGTGGAATATGTAGGAACCAATATGAGCATCCAGGTTCCGCTGTTGGTTATTGACCAGAGAGTCGTCTCGGTCATGTCTACATCATTCCCGAACCCGTAGGGTCCGCACACTTAAGGTTCGATGACGATATAGTATTATATGAGTTATGTGATTGGTGACCGAATGTTGTTCGGAGTCCCGGATGAGATCACGGACATGACGAGGAGTCTCGGAATGTCCGAGAGGTAAAGATTCATATATTGGAAGGCTATATTCGGACGTCGGAAAGGTTCCGAGTGATTCGGGTATTTTTCGGAGTACCGGGGAGTTACGGGAATTCACCGGGAGAAGTAACTTCGCCTACATGGCACTTCACCATCTTTGGGCCTATGGGAAGGCATCATGGAATTAGTTTGTGGATGATGGATTGAGGGAATGATAGAATCCTAAACCCTAGTTTATGATTTGTTCCGCGAGGGGCTGTTTTGGATCCACATATTCAATGCTATGGTTAGATTTACCTTAATTACTTCTCTTGTATTTGCGGATGCTTGCATGGAGGGTATAGGCATAAGTAGGTGTTTGATACGTCTCCAACGTATCTATAATTTATGAAGTATTCATGCCATGTTTACAACAATTTTATATGGTTTTGATGCACTTTTATATGATTTGAATGAAACTAACCCGGACTGACGTTGTTTTCAGCAGAACTACCATGGTGTTATTTTTTGTGCAGAAATAAAAGTTCTCGGATTGGGCTGATAATTTACGGTGATTTTTTATGGGCCAAAAGAGACCCCTGAAGCTTCGAGGAAGGATCAGATGACCCACAAGGGAGCGACATGCTCACCCCACGCGCCCTGGGGGGTAGGAAGGGGCGACTGAGCTTGTGGGTCCCTCCCATCTACTCCCATAGACCTACACTCCCAGTAGCAACTTATCTAATTCATTGTAATCCCTCACAAGAGGTACATCCACCATGAATAACAACACAAAGCAGCACATAGGGTATTACTCCTCATCGGAGGCCCAAACCTGGGTAAAACCCCAGTACGACCTCCGATCTAGTACTTCCGGCCACGTTAGCAACCCTACTGATGGTACTGACCAGATTACACACCGTCAAGGGTTAAAAACTTGGCCAGGGGAGCCGGACACCATTGGCATATGCATTTGTGAGGGTTATTAGCCTTGTCTTTATAGAACTTTTTAAAGTACCAATCAAAAATTACCTTTGTTCTAGCGTTACAAATATGCTAACGGCCGCATGTATGTCTTTTTTTAAACCGTACGCCCGTAGGCATACGCTACTTGTATTTATACGAGTTGGAAAATAGTACAGACATACGATTTGGTACACGTGCAAATACAAAGACACAAGGAGGATACAAGTCATACAGCTGGCTCCGCCATACTTCACAAAAGACCCCATACAAAGGAAATTTGCATAGACGTCCTTGGTCTCCTCTGCTTCCGACACCACTCTGACGCGTCGATGATGACAACCACCACAGCCAGAGGCCGAAAAAACACACCAGAGCAGCAAACCTGGAGATGAAAGAACCCCTTGCTCTGTGGCGTTACTGAACCACAGTAGCCACCGGCTCTCTAGAGCCGGATCTGACCCAAAGTCTTCCATCAGATGAGGATAACGACCACATCGTCCACGCTCCCCGAGCTCCTCCACCACCAGGCCTGGGGACGATGCCATTCCGCCTCGCAGTGGACGGCCAAGCCCTTCCACCACAAGCCAGATCCAATGCCAGCCTACAACTCCATCCATCCCAAGAAGGTCACCGTCAACACCATGATCTGCTGCATCTTCGGACGAACCCCACTGCAAAAGACACCAACTCCTCACACACCCCAACGTTTCGTAGAAGCACGCCACTGGAGCAAGGGTGGAGCGGGAGGGATCAGACACCCACAAGCTCCCCACCGGAGACAACAACTCCGACGAAACGCGGCCGGAGCCGAGGCGATTTTATTCTGACGCGGTGTCGTTGCCGGCATCTCAACGACACCACCAGGAACCTACCTACCCGCACGTGCTTCCGCGGAGCTCCCCCCACCTCCTGAGGCCGTGGCATCCATCGGAGGTGAGGAGGAGCGACGAGGTCGCCGGCGGAAGGACTGGGGAACGAGGACTCTCTTGATTTTCTCCTCGCGTTCTCTTGATGGTTCGAAGAAGACGAGGGGAACGAGGGCGAGAGTGCTCTCGATTTGGGCAGACCATGTACGCCTTGTTTTTCTTTGAACATACAAACTCTAGAGATACTAACATGCTAAAAAATCCTACCACTAAACGATGCTATTTGAAAAGATTTTTTTTGAGAAATGCTATTTGAAAATATGTTGTTGTGTTACTAGCACTTCCTGTTTTTTTTTTTTACAAATTTAGCATTAAAATGGGTCGGACCATGCTATCTAGTGAGGCATGAGGCCTATCACCATTGGACTACTAGGCCAAATCCCTGAACAAAGCAGAGTGGCCATCGGGTACAAGTCCGGGCTCATCATCATAGTCTTACATAAATCGACCCAACTCTATCAAGCTCCACAGGAGGTTGCTCAAAAAAAAAGGCTCCACAGGTGCAGCAAACATGTGCCAAAATTGACTTAAACCATGAGAATATCAAAAAGTAGAAAAAGCGTCCAAATTAAGGACAGTATAACCGCACCTAATCCCTGGCCTCACAGCGATTTGCGTTTTCGGCCGTCCGTTTTCACGATCTAAACATTTCTGGCCGTCAAATCTTCTGTGTAAAATAATCTGTCCCGCATATGTCTAATAGTGGCCCGTCTGTCCTTTGGGCTGCTGCTCTGGAAGCCGAAACGAAGGCCTGTGGTACACTGGGCCGTCGGTCAGCCCATTCCAGTTGTTCGCCGAAGGAGCGACCATGTCCAATTTGCTAGCCTATCGTTTCCGTCACGCTCCTCCTGTATCCCATTGCCGGTTCTCATCAGTCATCCCCACCCCCGGCGGCGCCCTAGATGGAGGTCGGCGGCAGGTATTCCTATGGAGGATCCATGGTGGCGCAGGTATTATCCCCGTCCTCCTTCTCCTATCCTTTCTCCTCCGCGTACGACCCTCGTCCGCCGCATCCCACGCACCTCCGCTGCGGCGGGATCCATAGCGGTGCCCAGCGGGATCCACGCCGGCCTGGCCACCATAGCCCAGCCGCATCCACAGTCCCCCCCCCCCCCCCCACACACACCCTTCCTCCCAGCCCAGCCCTTCCCCCCTTCCTATTTGCTATAGAACAAAAGGGATGTCGATGTGTGATCGATCCACGCCATCTGCTGTATATAGGACAGAAGGGATGGTGTGATCACAATTTTGTATGAAGTAATGCCCAATCCTCCTGATCACAAGTAAGCTTTGTTATTTTTTATCTATTTCTTTGTATTGTGAGTTTATTTGTTATAGAGTTGACATTGATTTACCTCGTGCCAGGACACCAGGCAAACGACTCTATTTCTTGATGATACTTCTATATTACTAGCAACTGAGGGCATCTGTAATATCTCGATCTTCTCTGTGCAGAACAAAATCCAAGACGGGAGGTTGTTTCTCACATGTTGAGTACGCATGTCAGGTAAGAATGATAACATGTAGCATTGTAAAGACACAAAGTAGTACTGTTCGGATGCTATCGATTTTAACTTGTTTTCCAATTGCAGTGACATGCTTCCTGGGCAGATCCATGTATGGCCGCTGCTCTCAGTTGGAGAGAAATTTGGCCTCTGAATCTCTGATGTGTTCAGTATCAATAAAGCCAGACCAGCTCTTAGATTCATAGACTTGACTTGTATTTGTCGTTGTCAATGTCTCTATGATGTTACTTAACTATATCGCTTTGTTGTTGTCAATTCCTCAATAGGATTACATGGATGATGCAAACGAACATGCTCACTGCAGGTATTTACTTATTTTTGGGAACGTGTCTGTTGAATATGTAACTACAAAAGATTTCAAACATCTAATATGGTGTAACTATTTTAATGTAAAATCTAATGGTACCTAGATAGTTTGTATTTAGTAATTAGTTGTTTAAGATAGATTAGTTTGACTACACACTTCCTGAGGTATTTTTTTTTTTTGGAATAATCATAGAAGATTATTTCTTTGGAAGCATACATTGCACATACAACTGAAACCTTCTTATGTTCCAGTTGAGAATATTGACTGAAACTTAAGGAATTTTCAGGTGATTGTGCACTAGCAACTATTTTTATTTCTATGATCTCCTCATGAACACAACCATAACCAATGCAGGACCACGATGCCCAAGTGGAGCACGCAGGTGTGGCTGAGCTCCTTTCAGTATGTCTCCTCACCCTTGCAGGATATTGAGGAACACGATGATGGCTTCAGCTAGATAAAGTATGGTCAGAAGGATATTCGTTGCTCCAAGTACCCAAGGTCAGCGGTTCTTGTACGGTTGTACCGGAATCACCGCGAAAGCTCTTTCTTTTCTGCTTGACAATGTACAATGGGAGGCTGACCAAGCTCTCTCAAGGGTTACTACCGATGCAACCATGGAAATACGCAGGGATGCCTGGCACTCTCAGGCTAACAATTGGAGGCTTACACGCTCTCTCAGTCTAACACTTATAATAATTGATTAGGGTTCTCAAAACTAAAATCGAAGGCCATTTTTTTCCTTTGAGAATTTATGGCATATTTCTGTTTATCTCTTACTGGAAACCAACATAGGATGTCCAAGCTGAGCACGCAGCAAAGTAAGAGGATGCAGGTGAGGGTGGGATCCGTGCAGGTGCAGGACCTTGGTTCCGTAGACGATGGCTTCAGCTGGAGGAACTACCAATTCTTGGGGAGAATGGAATAGTGTAAGAGATAGATAAAAAAGTGTTGGTGCAAGCATACATAATGTATTATGTTCTGAACAGATTTCATATGGTGCATGTAAATCAAGCAATTTTTTTGTTGCGGGCTCACATAATGCATAAACCCAATCTTTTAGAAGGAAATGATCCCATGTATTGCCTCTTCTACAGATATTATGTATTTATGTTGGTTATATTTCATTGTGCGGTGATAAAGTTAAGAATGGCTGTTAGGTGGCATTGTTCAAAATTGGCATTTGGTGATTTTAATATTTCCCCTCCCTTTGTAATCAGCATGTAACATTTTACTGTAACATTTCCCTCTTGCAACTCAGCTTGGTATATCCCCTTGGCGATCACTTTTTTAGCCTATATGGTCTATACTGCCCCTGAGCCATCCTTTGAGAGCTTCACATCCTTTCACAAGGTTCCTTGAGCCTGTTGTGAAAAATTGTACTGGATCAAATATTTTGTTAATCCAGGGTTCGTGAAAATATTTTGTCTATCCAATTTCGAACATATATTTTGTAACAGGTTTGAAAAGTTGGAACTATTTAGAAGCCAAGACGAAGTCTTATTCATGTGTGTGAAAATTAGATTGCACTGCTTCCGTTACCAGGCTACAATGATAACATAAAAATTCATATATTTATATGGTTTTTAATATATAGCGTCTATTTAAGACGGGGCAGCAACGCGCCCCTTCAACGATCTAATTACTCGTCAAAGCCAGCGTCCATCGCCAGTTCGCCACCATTAAACCCATTCACCCCTTTCCTAAGCCCCTCCCCGCTCCCACCCGACCCCTCGACCATGTCCCCCAGGAAGGACGCCGGCCCCTCGCCGGCGGCGGCGCCCGCCACCGCGCCTGCCCTAACGCCTTCCCCATTCATGCCCATGTGTCAGATGCGGCGGGATGAGTGCGCAGACCTCCTCAAGCTGATCTCCGGCGTCTCGCGCCCGCTCGAGGACGTCGTGGCGGATTTCCTCGCCCGCGTCCCGCCCGAGCGCCGCCTCCGCTTCGGTTCCGCCATCAAGTTTCTCCTCGAGGTAAGCCGTTGCAGCCCTCTCCCTGAACCCGCCCACCCCCTTCATCTGCATACTCCCTCCGTATACCTAGTTTAATTGGCGTTTTGCTTGGCCGGTTGGCCCCGGGCTGTGGAGTGTCAGGCGCATAGGTTTCTAGGTTTTTTTTTTTGGGGGCAGGTCGGTCGGTATTCTTGTTGATGGAGGTTTGGAACTGGGATGGGGTGGGGGGGGTGGGGGGGGGGGTGGGGGGGGGGGTGGGTAAACTCTGCAGCGACGGGTACGGCTTTTGTGTGAGAAAACCTGCTTGTCTATTTTGATTGGTTATTTCAAAGTTCAGTTAGATTCTAAGGCGACTATGTGGTAGTTGTTTTTGGAAATTCATGTCAGTCTGCGAAATTCTGTAGTTCTGGCTGCTCTGTCTGGGTTTTAATGGATTGAAGGATCCGGGCGAAGATTAAGATTCTGTATTCCAGTTCCCTTTTGAAAATTAAATCCCTGATTATATTAGGGTAGATTGCAGTAGATAAACCCAATTCTTGCGACACTGTAAACACAAAGGAAAAAAAACAAAACACAACTCTGCAATTGTGGACACGCGGCTGAACCACGAAGCTTAGGAACTGTACATGCTCCTTTTGTTGCTTCAACCATGTAGGCATCCCGTGATCACTGAAGATGTGGCGAAGGATCGAGGTATCCTGTTCTTACTCGATGGGAGGCATAGCTCTGAAGTGCGAGCTACCATGCACCCTTCGCCTTTGATTTGAACCTTCGGTAAGTGCCGTTGCAACACTGCCTTTTGACGGAAGACGAATATGAAGGCTTAATTGTGGTCTGGACTCACCGGCCCTAGAGATTGAAGGTCGAAATGGTTAGGAATATGTCATAGAATACCGTATGCTGGCACTAAACCAAAAAGTCCTTAGTTGGGGTTCTCGGGGAGCTCTGGAGAAAAGATAGAAAATGAAAGAGTTCAAGAGAAGAATTGGGCGGTGGACATTCCTGAACTCGCAGATCTGAACTCTTCTTCTCCTTTTACTGAGATCATCTGACAACAGCATGAGCAAGTAGGGAAGATAGCAGAGCAAATAGTGGAACCAAGGTTGATTATTAGACTTTATGTTGGCTACATCTTTTTCCATTTGACACATCAAATTGCTTGACTTCCTGCCTATTTGGTACTTCTGGTTTTAGATTTTGAGTGAGATGTTAGTATATTGGTGGCTTGGTGAAGTGTTTTTAGTGTTTGTCACGCGAACCACCATGAGGAGTAACGTAAGTTGTTCGTGTTTCATGTGTAGTGTGTGTGCTGTGTTATTTGGCTTTTGTCACTTTACTGTGTAACTCATTTTCCAATTTTCTTCTCCTGTTAGTGAAAAGACATGCAAACGCTTCTTTGCATGTTCTTCAAAAAACCTGTGAAATCATTGTGGTATAGGGTTTTTATGAACTTAGCAAGGTTTCACTTGCAATTATCAGTGAATAATGTATTAGTATGGTTAAAAGAGGCACATTGTTATCATTTTCAGCTCATAGCAATTATTTTTCCTTTTCACGTGCTTGTTGTTTTCTTGGTTCTGGGTGTTGGATTATTTCAGGATCACAGTAGATTCACATCTTTGATAGTTGGTTCAGGAGAAAATATTCAAGTGCACGTTTCCTCTTCACTTATGTTGTTTTCAGTGTCGAAAGGACTCAAATTATCATCTTTTTCTTCTTCTCAGTTTCAGTGTGTCTGTTACTGATGCTTTTTGTTTTGCACTTTCAGTGGTGGTGCTTGAATTTTGACTGAAATTGTTTGTCAGAATGATTGATAGTTGGTTTTCATCTCTCACTAGGTTTTCTTCTGAATTTCTAATTATAATAGCCCTGCTGACAAGGCTGACTGTGATTATTAGGATTTTAGGTCAGCTTTCTTATGGATGGCACTGAATGAAGGATTAAAATTGTACTATTTACTAATTATCTGTCATGATACAGAAGTACATTTGTCTTATTAACTAGTACGTAGTTAAGATACATATCTGAATCATTGTTTTTTATTATTGTCTTTGGTAGAATTAGTAGGGTTTAGGTCGTCTTACCTAAGTTGGACTGATCAAATGGCTGATAAGTATGTGGATTTGCTTCCCCTTTTTCCATCATTTTGCTTGGAATTATACCTTCGATTTGATGTGCTATACTTGCCTAGGATCTAGCAGTCCCTTTGTATAGGTTGATAGTGAAATGTAGTGCTTGGCTGCTTGAATTCACTTATATAAACTTAGTAAATCGTGTTCTTGAAAGGTTTCTAGGACCTTTGTGACACCTAAATGACAGCGACTTCTTTACATGAAAATATTGAATTTTGTCCCAACTTTTGCGTTGTTGCAATTGTGTTTGGAAAATGGTATGTATGCAGATGTGAGAGGTTTCCAAAACAAGTGTATTTCATATCTAGGTGTCTATTCCTGCAAGCATTTGCTAAAATATTGCACTCAAAGACCTTCTGTTAATCTATCAACCAACATACTAACAATATTTCATTTGTTATTCTCCTCTTTCTGGAATTTGTTCTATTAGTAAAGGGAAAATGAAAATCAGGATTTTATTTATGCCACTTTGTTCCTTTTCCAGGACAAGGTGATGTTTCAACCAGCTGAGCGTTTAATTGCATTTGCAATTCTTCATCAAGGGTATTCCTCACAGCTGACAAATCCGTTTGTTCCACTCTTAATAAATGTAAGTTGTAAACTTTCTGTCTATACATTGTGCTTTTCATTGAGGAATAAAGCCATACATCTGCATTAACGTGTGCATGAAGTTCGAATTGGTGCTGTTTATCCTTTTCATTTTTGATTGAGACAAAGTTGACGGAAAGTGATTTCCATGTGCACTGTTTTGATTATTGTGAAATTATCATGAATAGCCCCACTTAATTCCACGTCACAATCGACCTAGCTCAGATTTCTTTCGAACTGTTTTAATGAGTTTGTGCTAGTAGTTGCACTGATGAGACACTGATGTTGCATTCATCATTAATCATGGCACTGCAACATTGAATAGTCATTTAATCATTATACAAATGAATTAAAGATTAAACTTCAGAACATCCTGCAAAAATTCACCAAGAGCAAGTACCATGCTGGACTTAATTGGAACCCTAAAAGAAGCATTTTAAGATTTAAATGAAGTAGGGCCTAACTAGACTATGATCTGTGCTTTTTATTCTGAACTATTGTTTCACCTTGCTTATGTGCTTGTCATTCTCTTAGTATCAGTAGAGTTGGAACATGAAAATTGCTGTTTAGTATGTCGATTAGTTATATTTCCACCACAAATTCATCATCAATCATAGTAGATTATTACTGTTAGAGATACCCACTATTTCTCCTATTTGAAGTCTGAAGGAGGTTTTATGTATGAAAGTACATGGTCCCAACATGGCAAAGAGATCAGCTCCCAGTTATGAGATATAAGATTCCCATTCCCTTGTTTAGGTAGTTTATCATTTAAATTAGCAAGATACCATTTAGCTTGGGCCTTAAGCCAATAAGTGATAAGATGTAATGATTTGTTACTTAGATTGGAATGTTAGGCCTCTCTGTAACTTCTGTGGGGAGTTAATCGAGCAAGAAAATAGAAGCATACTTCTTCAATCTTGATCCTGGGGCAAGGTTCCCTTCCCTGCCCTGCCTCTTCCGGAAATCTTAGTTCAGAAAAGAAGTCATCATGAATCATGATATTATAGCATAACAGTTAGAGCTACCCAGTACTCACTATTTCTCTAATTTGAAGTCTCTAGTATAGTCCTATACTCTTTTAGTCAACTCTACAATCCAGTTATGTCAGAACAGCATTGATCCTTCCTAGAGTTCCGATTCTGACCATCTAATTTTGCTTTTACAGGTTGCCTGTGACGAGATTTCTGAGAGACCAGAACGTGTTTTTCTCCAGCTTTTGCTAACTTCAGCTAATGGGGACAACAATAAGGAGGTATTCTCATGATGTATGTTTTCTAGTTTAATTACATGATTAATGCTCAAATTTCACATGCCTCGATGCTGCATGATTGCTGAGATATGGGAAAGAAATACTGGAATAGTGCAGAGGAACTTGACAATATTCATGTATTTTTCCCACTGTATAATATGTTGACATCAGTGTACACATGTATAAATTCTCAAAATGCGTATAAAAGTATTGGCCTATTGGGAGGTAGCTAGTACGAGATAAAAAATAATGATATTCCAATTAGGAGGTGCCAAGTTAATAGCCTAGTTCAGCTAAAAAAAAGTTAATAGCCTAGTTGTTTGCTAAATGGAATTAATATGTGTTTGAATGCTAGAACTAATTTTATCAGACTGCTGTGCTTTTGTCTGGCCTTTGTAAAATGGGCTGCCATAGTGTCACAAGTGCAATTTTCTAAGACTGGAGATGCCAGATACCTGCTGAACGGTAACTTGGTGACTATCAGAACTCAGAAGTGGTAAACTGGCAATGCAGTGTAGACAGAAACATTTTGTGCTGTCATGGACTGATAGTCATTTTGTTCGGATTGTAGTTTTTTTTTTACCTTGCTGGGATCCAAATGGTGGGTCCACCATTACCAAACTTATGATAAATTTTGTTATCATATGTTCAGATCTTGAAACAGTCTGCAGAAGATTACTTGAAGGAGCCTTCTTATGCATCTCAGGTAGATGATTGTACTGTCATATAATTGTTCTGAAACTGAGTGAACACAGTTGATAGGAAAAATACACCCAGTATGTACGTAGAATTTTATTGTTCAGAAGTGAATTCTCTTTTTTAGGTGTTGCTGCCAAGAGACCAGCTTGGAAGGCAATACTCCTGCAATGATGTAGAGCTACAGACGTACACTAGTTGCGCAACTGCTACGGTTAGAAGTGCTATTCCTGACCCAGATGTTTCCCAAAGCTGTGGTGATTCATCAGGGTACGTAAACTCAACTACTCTCTGCGTGCAATGCTTGTTGAAGGGTATTCATAGCGTAGAGTTCATTTTCCACTTCTATTTATCTGATTATGAATCAAGTTTTCCCCTCATTATGTCCAGAATATCACCGACCAAACTAAATAGAGATAATGTGGTGACGAATTTACTTCAACAAACACCACTCAGAGGATTGTCTCCTCAATGGATTAGGCCCTCTCCCCCCAGACTTGAAATACTTGAAGGGGAGGTAAGGTTGTTGGTTAAGAGATGTAAATTGTTTATTCATATCACCTCTATTTCTAAACATAGATGTAATTCTCGATGAAATTACAGTTGCAGTGGTTGAACCTGGACAATAACCATGAGCTACTATGGGATAGTAGCATGTGTGCTGACACTAGCCGAGGGGCTTCGATCCGTGATTTGGTTGGAAGAGCCTGTAAAGGACCGCTTGCACCTGCCCAACAAGAGGTTCTCTTCTACCCTTATTTTCAAATGTATATGTTTTTTAGGGATGGTCTAGGTTGCGCATACACGTGGTATACTTATGGGTGCGCTTGTACTGCTGGACGACAGTTCCAAAATATGCGAGCATGTTTTTATATTAAAGTACTAAAAGTATATATTAGAGATGACTTGCTCTTGAGTAGTTCCCTGTCATTTCCTTGCTGTGATACTTGCATTTCTTCTAGTAACACTACCGGTTCTTTCCAATAATGATATCCCAAAGAGGTTCAGTGGGATCATGAATTTGCAGAGAGGAGGTTGCAACAGAATCTCCTCCTTCCACGCTTTCACTTATACTTGCAGCTGCCGTTATCCACTAGCAGCCCTAAGGATCCAAGCATAGTCTAAATCAGGAACCATATTAATTCGTGACACTGGTATCACATTTCACAACAATATCACTCTGTAACTCTGGTCCCAGCAATATGGGGAAATCAGGAAAAAGTCGCAATGGACTTGGGGTGCTACTGTGGATTACCCTTCCCTGCTCCTTGGGTTCTTGCACTCCTAATGTTGGGCTGTGTTTGAAACATTTCCTTAACATCCTTCCATTTTGCTAAATATTGTAGTCAAAATGACCCCTGAGCTTTTCTTTTTTGGTTCAATAGAGCCCTTATTTCGTTACTTTTGTTAATGACATTGTTAAGTGGCAATTAAGTCTTGCACACGATGTCTCCATCAATTGGACACGAACCCGCTTGGGTTGGACATTGCACTTTTGAATTTTTTATGCAAATGATCCATAGATTCCTGCATTTTAGCATGTGCGACCATCTGGTTGGAGAGGCACCTTGTGAGCAGAGCCAATGCCCAAAAGTAGATAAGGCCCACAAATATCCAGGGACCTATGCCCTATACACACTCCCTTTTCCCTCTGCCTCTTCTTTCTTAAATGAAGCCACTGCCTACGGTTATGCTGTCCCTAACAAGAATGGACAAAGTTGCCAAGGGCATGCTAGGCAAGCGCCATTTTGAGGTAGGGTGAAGCGGGAATACACCCTGTGGTTCTGAGGCGGCTATTGAGCTGATTCATGTAGTGAGTTGAGAAAGTAGTCGGTGAGACAAGATGACTGTGGCAATAATAGTGATATCTTTGCCGCAAAAAATATACAAGGTATGTGTAGATGATTGCCGAGCCTTAGTCTGTATGTCTGAGTTTGCAATTTTACATAGTAGATGAACCCTTTGAAATTGTTTTGAGTAAAGGGTGGCTGATATACAATAGGCAAAACAGAGACAGTAAATTTCAGCAAGTCTAAATATTAATTTTGTATTATTCAGTTTTATGATTTGGAAAATTGTTCTTGATCCGATGAGATTTAAAGCCACATCAACATAAACAATTGACGCTCAAGGGATTATGCTGTCACAACTCTAAACCTCAAGGGACAAAATATATATATTTTTATGATTTCTGTGCATTTCAGTTGTATTTCTACATATGTAAATTTATTGATAGTTCAGGGTCTGTTTTATTTAAAATAATTTGGAACTACTAGAGGTTAACCAAGTCATAACTGACACAAATGAAAAAAGGGGTCTAAAACAGAACAGCTATGAAAGAAGTTTGAAGAGATTTAGAAAAGAATGTGATATAGTAATAATAATAATAATAATAATAATAATAATAATAATAATAATAATAATAATAATAATAAAGGACCCCATTCTGACCATTCAACTTCATGAATCATGAGAGCGATGCAATTATGTGCAGAAGTTACACTAAAATGCTACATGTTCACACCAGATATTTCAAGCAGCAAGTAGTACAATAGTAGCAACAATCAGCAATGTTTTCTTATAGTGGATATCACTAGTACTGATATTTGTTAGAACATGCTCGGCTTTATTAGAAAAGTTGAAGGTAATCACACTCTGAATTGATAGCGCTTATAATGATTATGCATCTGTGTTTGTGTTGGTCTGTTGGCCGCTTCAACGTGGTTGTGTTGCAAATTTGATCATCATTTTGCAGGGTCCTACTATTACATCCTCCATTGCTTATCTTTCATGTTGTTCAATATACGGAATATCCTACTCCTTGGAGCTTTTTTTTTCTTGTCTAATGCTAATATTTAGCATATATGTCATTACCAGAAATGTATAGTCCCACCACCTGTTACGGATAAGCTCTTCGGCAAGACCTACAGCAGGCGCAAGTGGAGAGGTGGTAAAAAGGCGGGAGAACCATAGGGTTGTGGCTAGCAACGAATATGAAAAATCAGAATTGTTGTCACCAGAAATATTTAGTAATTTGATACCAAGTTTTAATACTCAATTATATTAGCATAATGGTAGGACTCCCCTACTAAGGCGACTTGTATGTTGTCAAATTAAAAGTTTACCAACTCACGCCGAATTAGAAGTTTACCAAAATTGATATCTTTCTCTCTATTAGTTGACTGACATGACCAATTAGCTGAAAAAGGACCATCCTTGGTTGAGGTCTATTATGGCTTATGGTGAGCGGATTGGAGGTGAAGAACATGATCAGCAAACTCAACTCATGCTGATTCCGGTGAATGCATGCAACTAAACCGCGGTGTCTTTAGTATTGGGTTCATGTTGATCTTGCTCACCATCAAGCTCCAGCTAAAAGAGACCCTGACCACACAAGAGTGGTTTATGTCGAACACTTTGAGGCGATGCTCCACCAACTTCACACAAGTCAACTGTTTGAAGAGCCACGTGGGTGCCATGATTCTGTGTATGCAAGGCTAGCATCATGACTGTCAATATGGCCATTCATGTTGGTGAGTGCACAGTGACATGATCAAGCTTGGAGGTTGTTCCCGAAAACTTGGAACCCTCCAGTGGCGGAGCATGAACCAAATATTAGGGCGCGGGGGGGGGGGGGGGGGGGGGGGGGGGGGGGCGCAAAAAAGGGCAGGGGTGATCAAGATGCCGGAGGATTAGCAGAGTGATTAGCAGATAGATAAGCATATTCGGAAAAATTTCCTCTAGGAGGGGGTGGGGGGGGCATGGCCCGGAATTGTCCCGCTGACGCTCCGCCACTGGAACCCTCGTTACTTGGTCTGACGGAAGGGGCAACAATTAGCTGTGAAGCAATTCGAGGATGATCAAGATAATGGGTTTTCCATGAGATTGGTAGAAACATTGTTTACCCTCCTATACATGTTGGGAACTGTTTCCAGCCCTGACAGGGCTCGGAGGCAAATGCGAGGGAGGCTTCTTTGCTATTTTTTGCTTAACATTCATTGATGATGCCATCCCTTTATATAGAAGGGTTTCAACTAAATACAAACTGCATCTAACTCATTTTTTTTCTAACTATATGTGTGTGTGTGTGTGTAGACACACACACACGTTTTATTTCCTAATCTATCTCTAATTCTTAAAATCTATAGAATGCGAACTCATGCTTGCCAGTTTCAGTGCCTATATGGCATTGGTACTGTAGCGCAAGCGTCCCTTATGTTGGGAAGTCCACACCCCCCCCCCCCCCCCCCCCCTAAATGTATCCATAAGTTTGAATGTCTCTCCACTCGTGCTGCATGGGCAACTTGTAGAGTTTACCCTTGATCTCAATGCACCAAACTTTATCCCGGCTTATACCTCGGTGGTTCAGCCTAGCACTACCCTGAACTCCAAAAGGATGGGATTAAGGACTGCACATAAGAGCTAACCATGAAAGTTAATGAGTGGCTTGGTGACCTCAATGGCGCCATGTCTCTTTAGTATAGTGGACCCTCGGATCAATCACCATCAATTTCAGATGTATATCCAGAAGAAGTGGACAAGATGGTTGTCCGTACCCTTGTGTATACTTTGAATGCTTTGTCATGCCCAAGGGGCCAGCCAACTATTGATCTATGGCTAGCATTCAAGTCACAAAGATTATCTACTTTTGTATGTCCGTTATATCAAGCGCTTTCTTAAGTTGGAACGATTATACATTTTTTTAAGTTGGAAATATTTGACTGCTTTCTTAAGTTGGATAGGTTCTATATATTTGAAGTACGAGGTTCACTTCGATTATCAAATACTTTGTTATATTGGGGATATAATGTTAAATATGAACTGCTTAACTTCAGGTTTACAACCACGTAGAATGTTGTTTACTCAAATCTTGTATCGAAAGATCCAAACACAATAGCTACCGTGATGACATCACAATTTTGCAGTCAGTAATTTTTTTAGAGACCTACCAGGACTTGCCCTTGGTGGTTTATTTTTATAGAAGAAACACCTGAGACACACAGCGCCGAGTCCAGGACTCGAACGCTGGTGGGCAGCGAGCACACCCGCTCTGCTAGCCACCTGAGGGACGCTCGGTTCTCTAAATGAAAATGGCTTATTTCAGTTCGGTCGTCCAGTTTTGTTCTCCTAAAATAAGAAAAGGGAAGGAAAAAGCGACTTCATCGTAAAAAGGAATAAATGAAAACTGCTAAACAGGAAAGTCAGTGTAATAACCACGAAATGAATGTGTGTCGTATCTTTGGAAACACAGAATGCAAAAATGGTCATAGCCGACTAGCATCTACATTTACATGCATAGGTTGCATCAGCCAAATAAGTGTTTACCTTTTTTATAGAAGTGTTTTACCTAGGCATGCATGACTACATGTGTCAGTGGTTGCTTTATAGTGACCACAACCCCTAGTCTGCTAATATAGTGGCTACTTCGATCATTTTACATGCCTAATGGATTCATACCTTGTTGCAGCAAGTTGTTTTAGATTTAGCCAGGGACTGGAAGCTAGTTTATCATTGCGGAATGACACCAGAGAAGCTTCCCGTATGTACTCTTGACATCATGTTGAAACCTCTCCATGCTTCATGTTGAGGGTTACTAATGTCCTTGTTTCAGGACCTTGTTGAACATAATCCACTCATTGCTGTTGATGTTCTTTCAAAGCTGATCAATTGTCCTGACATGGATTCGTATGTATAAACGATGTTTCATTTTGTCAATTCTGTAATTTTCAATTTATGTGTTTATCTGATCATAACTATTCACGCACATGCCTTTTATTTGACAGTTATTTCAATATTCTTGTGCACATGGAAATGAGCCTGCACTCAATGGAAGTTGTAAACAGGCTTACTACAGCAGTAGATCTACCGCCAGGATTCATTCATGACTACATCTCAAATTGTATTCGGTCATGCCAAAATATCAAGGTTTGTTCTTACTTTTGTTCGTCATTTTTCTTCAGTAAATATGATTCATAACAATAGTTGCTGGATGCAAGTTTACGATAAAAATGTATATAGTTTCAATTCATTATACCCAAAAGTGACAATGGTGGTTTGGCCATTTTATTCCTCTCCTTGTAAATGCTTGTTGGTTTATCCCTAGGTGGTAATTCTCTTACGATCAACAGACATTAGTAATTTCTTCATATGTTTATCTGCATAGAGTCGTTTGTGTTTTATATTATATTTGTGTAACATTTGCATGCATTTATAACATGTTATGGCCATAAGCATATTCTTAACTCCATATTCATAAGATTTTTACTCTCGCAATGTTCTATTACTTCATTTTCTGCAATGCACATAATGTCTTTATTATGTTGAACACTGACAAGAAATTATTTGATAACATTGCTTGCAGGATAAGTACATGCAAAACAGACTTGTGAGACTAGTTTGTGTTTTTCTACAGAGTCTCATTCGGAACAAGATCATAAATGGTGAGTGTGTCAATGTGCAATCGACGGATTTCTCTTCTGAACCTTTTTTTACACTTATGACTTGATCTGTTCTGTTTGTATGGGTCTGTGTCATGATCCATGAACTTTTCTTGTATAGAAGTCTTTACATCTTGCTTGTTCTTTGCGAGCTACTTCTGTTTGATCTATCTGTAGCTATGAAATTTGTATATGATATGCTGTGATAAATGCTATGCTGATAAAGCATATAGCACTGTAAACATTAATCCCAGATTTGGAAAATAGTGTGCATGCCATTGTAGGTTTAAATAAACACATGTGAAATAGTGTGCATCCCAGATTTTGTTGCTGGATCTGAACATGCAATACGGTAGAGGCGGAGTGGCGGTGAAGATGCCTGACCGGTGGATCCGCGGTGGGGCGTCTCCCACGCCGGAGCTCCGGTATCCTCCAGGGAACAGCAGACCGCGACCAGGAGCGCTCTCCTCGTCCGAGCAGGCAGCGAGCTCCCAATCGACGGATCTGGACCGGCCAGACTCAGATCCGCCGCTAGCCATGCTGGAGATGACCGGAGAGGATGGGGAGGGGAGGGGCGGAGTGGAACAGACTGGAAGTAG
This sequence comes from Elymus sibiricus, assembly GCA_039707655.1. NCBI lineage: Eukaryota > Viridiplantae > Streptophyta > Magnoliopsida > Poales > Poaceae > Elymus > Elymus sibiricus. The sequence continues at coordinate 83,466,494 of CM077670.1, read as the reverse complement.
AGTGGTCTAAGACAAATGGCTAGGGTTTTGTCCGGGGTGGGGATAGGGACAGGATTTTGTGGGGTCGAGATGGGCCAGTCTGACGTGGCGGACATGCCCAGGCGTGTCCGGGCCGCCCCACATATGGGCTGGATACGAGGGGTGCTGGACAGCCCGGACGTATGGCTGGGTTTGGGGTGTCTGGTTGGGTGGCTATTTTCGGTCCAGGCTGTCTGCCCGGACGTTTAGGGTGGAGGTGGGGGTCCGGTTGTAGATGCTCTGAACTGGGCTTCACGCAATGTTCTGGACCATCCTGGCCATCTTTTTAAAGAAAAAGCCACTGGTTTCTTGAATGCTGCATATTTCTAATTTCACCCCAGCTGCATAAATTGTTATCTTAATTGGGATGATTTGAATCATAGAAGGGGTATGGTCGTCCGTGTTATACTTATTTCTTTGTTGATTAAGATCAAAATGGTTATACTGTGAAATATTTGATTTGTGCAGTTGAAGATCTATTCATTGAGGTACAAGCCTTCTGCATCGCGTTTTCTCGAATAAGAGAAGCAGCTGGTTTGTTCAGGCTTCTCAAATCTCTAGAGTGAAGAAGGTTGTATGATTTACCGGAGTTCAGCTCTATAAACAAAATTTCATGCTGTACATTCATAGTCTTATTTTCGTGTCGATCTGCCAATTCAGGGTTGTACTTTATAGATCATAGCTCTTGTTGATGTATTTATTGTCATTAAGCTGTTCCCCTCACCTAAAGAAAGGTCAAAAGATATCAGAACTATTACCCAGGCTCCGATAGTTCCTTTGAATCATTTTGGTGTGGACTTAAACCACATGTTCTTTAGGTGAGACAAATTAGCAATTACTTTTTAGCCTGTTGAAAGATAGCTGAACAATGGGCGCCTGCTTCTCAGTTCAGGCTCCCGAGTACAACTAATTAAAGAGATTTCTTGATTTAAATTCAGATGTAAAGACTAGCTGTACTCATTTGTGTGGTTCGTTGTTGGGTACCTTGGGTATCTCTTTGTGGTTCTATTTTAGTGGTCTCCCTCCGAAAAGGTTGGATATGTGGAGTTGCTGACAGAAATATTAGTATAGCAACCAACATGGTCATCACTGCGTCTGATAAATTTGGTTTGAAAAATGATAAAGTCTTGCGAAGTTACATTGCGTGAAAGCCCTTTTTAGTGGAGTGGCAACTCTCATACCTGGTCATTTCCTGGTGCATATATGTCTAAACTTTGTGTAAAGAAAATGTTATGATGCGGGGTGTGCAAGACGGGAATAGCTGAAACAAAATAAAATCAAAGAACGTTCGGAACTTTGGATGATGGTTAAGCATAAGCATATGGAATGAACTGAATATTGGATTGAGGCGGTCATGTTTGGGGTGTACACAAGTTATGGTGCGGGCATGGTCGTTCCGATTTCTCACCGTGGCTTGACCTTTGATTTTAATCTCGAATTTTTTACTTTTGCAAAACTGTTAGAAGATCGCATTCTTCTGTTCCTCTTTGGCAAAAACGGCATGTATTCCGTAAGAAGTGTCGAAGGACCATACTCGCCATCCTTTTACCAGTCGCCATGGTCATACTCGCCCGTTGGCCATGGCCTCCGCGAGTTCTGGCAACAGAAACAAGTCGAAGAGAAGGAACACAAACGGTCGTGATTTGCATCGTACGCGCCGCGGTTACCTCCGTTCATCTCGCCCAGGTCACATGGGAGGCAGAGGGTCAAGCACCGGAGCAAAACCTGTCGTCCGTTATGCCAACACGCCCTTGTGCGGCTGTGACGTTCACCGTCATGTGGGCGGCAGGCAGGCAGCGCCCATTCCGCGCTGCTCCAAGCCTCCAATTGCCCCCGGCTCCCGCCGTCCCATCCCATCTCCGTGATACTGTGCACTGTACAGGGACAGATTCCTGGAGTAAACACGCCGTGATGACTGATGAGTAAACACATTGTGTGCTATTTTCTCCATCATTTGGAGCAACACATTGCTCTACTCAAAAGCTCCTTTTTAATAATAACGTAATAATGCTCGCGCCTTCATTTCAAGTTAGGATTCTCTCCAACATCGTCAGTTCGTCACACATGACACATGGCCAAGTTGCCATAGAGATAACCTTCAGACACAGTGTGACTGGTTTGCATGTTTTCGGCATCAAATACAACCTGGCCATCTTTCTTCTTCTTTTCCCAAAAACTAAATTCAGAAGAGCAAAATGCCCTGTGTTCCCTGCAAAAGGCCAAAGCGCGCATTAGCCGCCTACTAATAGAGGCTTATCGCGTCGCCTCCACATTGTTGGCATGCTTAGCGCGCCTAACTGTATTTAAGATCCAGTTCAATGAATCGTGTGCAAGTTGATACTAGTATAAGATTAAGCTACTTTCAGTCCCAGGAGAAAAGCCACAAGGATCGTTATCACTTCATTCACAGCTTTATTACCAATTATCAACGTCCTCTATTATCTAGCATGTTGCTGAGTGTGCAGCTGGGTCGATGGTTATCCCTGCTAGCTGCAAGTAGCTATCTTTGGAGTTGGCTGAAGATAACATATGGACACAGTTATTACTTTATCTATAAAACAGGACGAACGCATGTTTCCAAACAATTTATAAATCTCTCTCCTTCTCTCCCGAAGAGAACACACGTCGATAATTGGCCAATTTGACAAGTTGACTACCGATCGCACATCGTCTTATTTTGGCCACAAGTAGCCTACAAAAGTGAACGTAATTAGATCAGCATCAACGAGATCTTAACATTCGTCTTGTAACGCTTATTGAAACCCCGAAATCCCCAGTGCCTACCACATGGCCAAAATGCGGCTGCGATGGTCACAAGATTAATTCCTACTCTTCCAACTAAGCATAGCTCAGATAATTATGTTTTCTTCCGATTAAACCAGTATATCCAGGTTTAAAATCTAGACTTGACATATGTACTCGTATTTTCGTGGATATATTCCTGCTTTTCGGCGATGTTCGTTCTGCGGGCAGTCAAACGTTTAAAGAGAGATCAGGGGCTTTCATGGCCCATCCTGGAAGCAAATCTTGCCTCCTCCGTTCCTCCTTTTCTCGCAGCGACCGATCGGTAGCACGCACGAGGCAACCGGTCGTACGCCACGAGTTTACGCGCCGGCCATGCTCCGTGCAGGCATGTGCCCAGCACAAATCGCTGGTGGATTTCGTCGATCTGCTCCCCAAAAACGTTCCCCTCACCGAGCGTCGGCACGCGATGGTGCGGTTGGATACTCTCCGTTCTACTCCCCTGCTGGTGGAGTAGCTTGTAGTTTTGTTCCCCGGTGGTCGGCTGCTGCCGCTACAACTGCTGCTGACTGCTGGTGGGTAATCAGATTCAGTTAAACATGGCCAAGACATTTTTGGCTCGTTAGATTCGGTAGATTCGTCGGGTGATCTCCCAATTTGTGTCAGTTCTTCAGTCTAGCTTGGAATAAAATTCACTGCAGGATCCGTAGGGATATAGCACGTGGTGTGTGCTCCCCAATGCTGCAGGTGCTTTTACTTCCTCGGTAACAGTGAAAATGATCGTTAAATATTTGGTTTTTTTCCGTGACATGTTACTGTATTCTACTGTATACTAGATGCTGCGTCGCACGTTGTTGCGTGAACGTTTTGCAATATATTTTAATGAGAATTGGTTGTATCGAACATGTATATTTAAAGTAATAATATGAAAACTAAAACTAAAAATACATACTCCCTCCTTCACAAAATATAAGGCGCGATTGACTTTGCACGGTCTTTAATGCATGACTTTGACCACTAATATTTATCAAAGTACATGGATTGAACATGTATAAATGGCATCATCGTATTTGTCTTGCAAAACAATTTTATTTCATTTGTCTGTGTACTAATTTTATAGACATACAATACGTGAAAATCATAGTCAAAGTTGAGTAACGAAGACCAGAGAAGTCAACCGACGCCTTATATTTTAGGAAGGAGGGAGTACTATTTATTGTGTTTGATTTAGGACTAATCTGGAACTACAAAGTTGTACTAAGTGTGCGTCAATTAATTTGGATCGAAGGGAGTACTTAATTTTCTATTTTTTCGAATGAAGGAACTGCTGAAGACTCCAAGGCTACACATAATTCACGTATATTATAGTCTTATGGATAGCATAATTACTTGACACTTGACATCATCCACTTGGATGACTGATCAAATCAGTTCCAATTAACCCTCAAAAAAAAAAAATCAGTTCCAATCAGATGACGTGCTACTCCAGTTGTTACATAGAGTTTGCACAATCGATTCTTCTATGATGTTCCAATTGGCTGCCACTGGAGATTGATGGACACAACGAAAACGTCATCTCTATTTAAATGGTGTAAATCAAACTGACATACGTGTTCTCTTCATCCCCCACTCAGAAGTGCTTGTTCCACACTAACAAATGAATGCCACACATTAACAATTTCGGCACGTCCTAACAAACGCCCTACCATTTACACTTAGACAGATAGGCGAGATCTACAAGAGAGGTGGTTGAGGTTTGTAGTATGCATTTGCACTTGTGTTGGGAGACCAAGGAGAGCATTCAAGGATCTAATGGTCTCCATGTCCTGCCATCACAGTTTTATTCTGCCCTTTGTCAAGCACATGATGTGTGTTTGTGAAGTCTGTGCACTGGTCAAGCAAAAGTTTCTTGTCTGCTGCGTTGATGGTATCAGATTCTGGTCAGTGTTGGATTAGGAATGGTGCCGAGAAAATCGTTAAACTAACCATGTTGGTATTAGGTTCTGATTGCACCGATTAGGGTAGCGTTTGTCTACAAGTTTAGTTATGGGGTCATGTGTCCTCACTTATGCTATGTTCGTATGGAGGGAACATTTATGCTATTTTCATTTTTTGACCCACTTGTTTTTCACAAAACTACTACAGATGGACACCGTACATTCAGTTTTCCCTTTGAACTGTTGAGCAAGTAATTAAAGAGAAGTGGTATTGCTTTAACACGGCCACATGACTCCAACGTATAAAACCTATATCTTGTGGAATTGCAGGTCCATACATCAAGGATTTCTCAAATCTTACTAATGCTCAAAAAGTAAAGTGCTGTCGAAAAATGTTTATGTAGTGTTTTTTGTTTGCATACGACCATATCCGGACAACCTTCTCGAGTGCTGATGGTCGCTGACATTCCCTAAGCACTGTTTCCCCTGTTTTCCCCTTCATTTACATAGGTTTTCATCAAGTCTAGTGGTGGTCATTTTGAGATACTTCATAAAAATTAAAAGTTTTTTTGCGGGGTATAAACATTAAAAGATTTGACTTATAACAAAACTATAATTTAAGTTGGATGGATAATGTAAGCTCATAGTGGTCGGTGTTCATTCCGGCTAGAATGGTGAAGGTTACTCAGGCCCTTTCTTGACCTCATGTTATCACGACGCACGTTTGATCAGTCGATATTGGAAGCCAATTCAAATAATTATTTTTTCTTTACTAAAAAAAAACATGCATTGTATTATTTTTCTATAACCACCTAGAAGCCTTTAGGCCCTCCTTGGCCTCTTCTCATTTAGGAAAGAGGAGGAGGATCATACATTGCATTAAGTAATGAAGTCTCTTCTCTGGAAAAAGAAAAAAGAAAGTACTGAAGTCTCCAGAACCAGAACACTTGTCTGCCTGGCAAATATAGAATTCACAGAGATAATAACCGGGACCATCGATGTGGTTGTGGCTAACAATCGGTGCACACTATTTTGTACAAAAAACTGCATAGTATTTCTGCCTAACAGCTGTGTCCTGGCTACGATCCTATCCACACAGAGGGCAAAGAGACCCATAAGAAACACCCATATGCATAAATTAACACTCCCATGCATAAGAGCAAGCAGATTAAAAAAGGAGGATGGCTGGGACACATCACCATCGCTGATTAATGCATGGTTTGGGCCTAATCATGGAGTCCTGGATGGCGTGGTGTAGGCATGAATGATTGGCTTGCTCACCGATCCTGGCCGTGCATCCGTGGTGGTCTCCAATTGCAACAGCATGGCCACTTTCTGTAAGGCACAGCCTGTACCGGGTGCACACCTTGCCATGCATGCCTTCCACATAGCGCATCCACAACGTGCCTCTCATCGCATCTCGCCAATTATTTGTTGCGCAAGTAGAGTAGGGGTTGTGTAGGAGTGTGGCATCAAGATTCTAAGCTCGGATCCCAAGCATCGATCAGTGTTGAAATTGGTAGGGGTACACCTATTTTCATAAAATCGTTTGATGTAGTTTTTGCTTGAATAGCACTGTGGTAATGACGACATGATAACAACTAGAGGATAATGCGAACCAACCTGTGGTTGGATGGTTAGAGGGACTGTGGTATCCCCAGCCCACCAGGGTTCAAATCCTGGTGCTCGCATTTATTCCTGGATTTATTTCAGGATTTCCGGCGATGCGCATTCAGTGGGAGGAGACGTTCAAGTTCCTACGGTGACTTCGTAAATTTCAAGATGATATGCCGGCTCAGTCTCATTTCAAGATGATATGCCGGCTCAGTCTCTCGGAGGTGCTCATAGGGGTAGGGTGTGCGTGCGTGCGTTCATTGGGGTGAGTGTATGCGCGTGTATATGAGCGCTTACGTCTGTATTGTGTTCAAAAAAAAAAAAAACTAGAGGATAATGCGTGCTTTGCATTCTTTGGTTATGGAATTAATTTTATTTTTTCTCCCAAAGGTTATTATGGCAATTCACATTTCGTGCATACGGCGGAAGCGGTCGAGCAAACGAGGACCCGGCATGCGCTATTGGGTTGGCCATGTAGTGTGGTCCTTCTGGTTTCGAAAAGGTTTTGTTTGGTTTTCTGTACCATTGTTTCATGTTTTATTTTCCGGCCCATTTTTATATTTGTTACTCCCTCCGATCCAAAATAAGTGTTGCAGTTTATTCAATCTTAGTTCAAAACCGCGACACTTATTATTTATTGAAGGGAGTACATTTTTTCAATTCATGTTTTTGTTTAAATTTATGAACAATTTTTTAAAGTAAGAAAAAAAATAAGTTCTTGAACATTTTCTCAAATTCAAAAATGTTTTCTTCAAAATTGAGAACATTCGTGAATACTTATTCAAATTCGTGACTATTTTTTAAGTTTACAAAAAAAGAAAATCCATGAATATTTTTTAAAATCAATGACCATTTTTTTAAAAAGTGAACAATTATAAAAGCCGCGAACATTTTTTAGAATTCATGAATGTTTTTTTATATTCGTGGCCATTTAAAAAATTGACAAACAATTTTTAAGATCCATGAACATTTTTTTAAATCCGAGACCATTTTTAAAAAATCTTTTACAATTATAAAACTCTTGAAAATTCTAAAAATAATTATGAATATATTTTACCCATATCAATGAAGATTTTATTTTATTTTACAAATGTTGTTTAAATTCACGAATGGTTTTTTAAAGTTTGTCAACATTTTTGAAATTCACAAAATTTAAAATCGTTGAATGTTTTAAATTATTTTGTAATTTTTTTAGTGGAATGTCAGTTCTCATACTGTCATGCAGGACCCACGATCCAACCAGACACTTACCAGTGGGGTCCACTTCGAGGAAAAACTTTGGAGCTCTCCTAGGCCTCTCTATCCTATGGAGCTTAGTAATTGTAAGGATTCATATGTGATTGCATGCCCAAATCGTGTTTGTAATGTGCTACACATGCACTACTGCACAATGAAATACTGCTACTCCTACTAATTTGCCCGCGTCATTTTTAGATTTCTAGATATTCAAGATCGTGGCTACCATGTTTTGCTACAAAGTTCTAGCAAGTGTGAAGACTAATGGAGGTAATTAATCTGTTTTTTATGAGTGCAGTACTATACAAGAAACACATTGTTTGGCCAAAAAGACACAATGGTTTTACCTAAACATCCAGATAAACATTTCGGTTTGGTGACACTCTCTCTAGTACCGAGTGTCAAGTTGCAGGGCGAAAAATCTAGGTCTAATCTTTGTTGGATGTATGTATGACAATGGTGACAAATACATGTTGTTTTCCTTGTTGGAGTGCTTGAAGATTGTTGTAGAACCTAAGGGCTTCAGTATATCTAAAGTCGGGTAGCCTCCTTTCTATTGTGCCTTTGGACCGGCTATACGTAATTCCTCTGAAAATTTATTTTCGATAAGTCGATTTTCTTGGCCACTAGATTAAGATCCAATAACCGCCCTTCTTTCTTCTTTCTCCAGCTTTCCTTCTCCTCTAACCGCTTTTCCTCCCATAAAATCGACTTATCCAAATTGCAAATTCAGTCAACTTACAAATAGCTATTTGTGTCTTTCTATACATGTGAAGAGAAAAATTCAGGTCATTCTCAAAAAAAAAAAAAAAATCAGGTCAGAAAAAGTGAAGAGAAATTGTGGTAACTAATCTGATTTTTTAACCTTATATAGTACTCTAAAAGAAACACATTGTTTGGCCAAAAAGCCACACTGGATTTGCCCAAAACTCCACATATAATCAGCCTACAATGTAAGGCTGTGCACGACATCTCTAGAAAATTGTCGGACGACATGTTTTGACACAACACCGAAGTAGAATTTCGATCACAATATGGACGGAAAGCAAAAGCATGGAACCATTTTTTGGGTTCCCGTAGCATAAGGTACTCTCTGGATCCCAAATTTCCAATCATTCAGCACACATCTACACTTTGAGTACAGCACAGAGGCAGAGCCATACCAAGAAGAAAAGAAAAAAATAAATACCAAAGTGAAGTCACTGTGGCAGAGGCGGGGGTATATAAAGCACCAGTCCGCCACTACACCAACACATCAACATCTCAAGCTCCTTTTCTGCTCAACGCCATCTCTCCGCTGAGAAACCAAAACAACAGGAGATCACAATATGAAGAAGCCATCGACGCTTCTCCGATCGCTCTCTACACGCCTCTCTGCGCGGCTCGCGCCGTCGCCGGCGGTGGCTCCATGGCCGCCGGTGCGCTCCGCCTACGACCGCTGGCTAGCCGCCGAGCTCGATGAGCTCCGCGCCGACCCGATCGCCCCGTGCACCAGCGCCGCCTGGCTCGGCCGCGCCATCGGCCTCGCCGTCGCTGCGCAGAGACGGCTCGTCGCTTCGGCGACGGCGGCCCCGGCAGCCGGCATTGACCGCAAGACCATCGACGAGTGCGTGGAGGACACGGCGGAGCTGCTTGACGCGTGCGCCGGGCTCAGGGGCCGCCTCGACCTGATCAGGAGCTACGCCTCCTCCATGCGCATCGCGCTGCACTGGCTCGAAGGCCGCGGCGGAGGGGCGACCGGGCGGCGCCGCGCGGCCGCGGCATTCGCCGAGTGCGAGGCCGTGGAGCGGCGGTGTGGCGCGGAGCTCGCCAAGTGCGGGTCCAACCTGCGCAAGCTCGGCGAGAGGGCGCTTCACGCCAGGCACCCCTCCGGCGGCAGAGCGCAGTGCGAGGAGTCCCTGGCCGGCGCGCGCGCGGCGGCGCTTCTTGCCGTGGGAGCCCTCGGCGTTGCGCTGGCATTCCGGTCGCGCCGTGCCGTTCCCGGCATCGCGCACGCCGGCGGAGGCAAGGGCGGAGCGGTGCCCTGGGAGTGCGCGCTCCAGGAGGTGCAGAAGCACGTCAAGGACGAGTACGAGCGCCGCAGGAAAGAGGGCGTGCCGTGTATGGCCGAGCTCGACGCCGCGGCCGCCGACGGCCGGACGGTGAAAAGCGCACTGACCATGGGCGGCCGGCATTTGTCGGAGACCGCGGTTGCGGCGGCGACGAGGAGGTGCGACGAGCTGGAGGAGAAGGTGTTTGTGCTCGAGGAAAGCATCGGCGAGCTGCATAGGGAGCTCATGAGCGTTAGGATGGTGCTCTTGGAGTGGTCACAGAGTGCAAGAGGACATGAGGTTCTCAGGTTGTGAAGGATTACTGAACAACCACAGAAACGATCATAGAAATCCGTGTACATATGGATTTTGAATTTTTGAGAGATATTATTAATCTCAATTCTGTATCCAGACTCTTGGCAGATTGAAATCACAGAGTGAAAGTAACCTTGTACACTTTCATGGAAACCTTCTACTACTTGAAATGATGGCCATATTGAATATGTGTATAGTAGAATTTAGGGCCTTTTTGATTCAAAGAATTCTCAAAACGCAGCAATAGGAAAAATATGAGATCGCAATGTACATTGTCACAAATCCCCAACCATGTATAATTTGCCCAGCAGAGTGCCAAGTAAAAGTGTAAATTATACTACTAATTGAATCCTAAATTTAGAATTTTCATTAGGTATTATTCACGGCATAATTTGTATTTTTCAAAATTTCTCAGTAGAATTAAGTACACACATACAGAGAGAAAGAGAAGATTTGTAGCACGTAGCATGACTGGGCAGGTGGGCTGCGTGTCCCTGCGAATTTCCAGAGAAAGAGAGAGGATTTATAAAATTTTGGTCAATGCATGCATTGGTGTGTTGCTTTGAAAAACAACTAATACGCTCAAAGGATAACTAGTTATTTTTTACGGAAAGGATCAGATCGAAAGTACAAAGCATCTTAAACATAATAAAAATTACATCAAGATTCCAAAACCACCGAATGACAACTACTGCCGCCAGAATGACCCGCCGCCGCTCCGCTGTCGCCGCTCCGCTACTGGAGTCGGCTTGACCTTGTCGATGACTGCCGGGAAGTCTTCGTGCACGTGCCTGTAAGGACCAGCGCTCTGAATCCGTAGTCGTCGTCGCTGAACCGTTGAATAGATCTGAAGCACCTGACACCAAATCTCGCCACATGACGGGAAAGCCTAACCTCACTGAAAGAACATGTGCTGTCCCCATGTTTGGTTTTGGTAATTGATGACAATCTCTATGGACTAATGGTTGCCTTGAGTTATATTTGAAGGGTTTGTCCATAGGCATTGCTTGAAGACCATTTGTTGGTTTCAAGGTTATTAGAAGAAGAATGTGTGTTGACCAAGGTGCTATTCAAGGATTTATCCAAAGATTGGTCATGTGAGTGTTGAGCCTATTGCAAACATGTCTTGAAGAAGAAGTTTGTGTGAACATTCATGTTTACCTTCAAGACATCATCCTAATGAAGATAGTTGGAAAGATTCAAGGTTGATCAAGACTAAATATGAAGAGTGATTCAAGTTGATCAACACACAAAGCGTAGAAGATGTACCGAGTGGGATCGAGTGATCTCACGGTATGGTAAGCATTGTCCATTACGCTTTGTGTACTAACCCATGTTCTATGCGAGAGTTCTATGTGGGGTTAGGTATGTTTCCATGGGCTTGCGTCAAGAGGAAGATCTCATTCAACCCATGGAGTATGACATCAAGTGGTGATCGTCATCAAGATTGCGGTGTGCAAGTTCAAGTGGAGCATCACGAAGAGATCACATGCTTGAAGCTTGCCGTCCATTGTGGTGACAATGGACTTGTGAAGATGTGCCGAAGAGTGGCTCACCCATAGTGGAGTATGGGGGAGCAATCAACTAGTCTTCATCGAGCCGGCGCAATCAAGAAAGGTGGTCCAACTTGAGGAGGTCAAGATCGTCATCATCTAGCTCAAGTGGACTATGCGCAAGGCAAAGGTTTGCCCTTGATAGGTTTTCTATTTTACCGGTCTCATGGTAGTAGTTGGGAGACCGGGTTATAGGATCGATAGCCGTACTATCAAGGGGGGCTCTCAAGTGAGTAGCTTTATCGTATCTTCGTAGAGAGCTCAAACATTTGCATCCTTGCATCATCTTTCTTGGTTCTTGTTCGGTGTTTCTCTTGGTGAGTCTTTGAGCTTTTGGTCATCTTCTTGACAAGCTCGAGGTCATCGAAAACTGAATTCATATATGCATCTTCTATGATGTTTTCGATGTTGGAGTTTATGCCGGTTCTTCATTCATAGAGGTTTCTCTTCTCTATATCTTAGGCATTTCTCCCCTGCCACTTCTTATTATAACCAGTCGCTGTTTGGATAGTACTCGTTGTCTTCTATCCAACAAGCTTGAGTTTGCTCAATTCGGAGCTCATATGTAGAAGTTGTGGCAGTTCTGGTTTCCCTGTATCTGTCTGTTCTGCTTGGGCACTTTTGCAGCACCCAAGCGGTAGTACCGCTCGGTACCACGGTAGTATCGCTTATGCGGTAGTACCGCTGTGGTCTACCGCAGCGTGTACCGCTTGGGGGTATTCCTTCTGGTATCGTTTTCTGTTAAACAGTAGTAGTGCGGCAGTAGTGCGGTTGTACCGCTCAGGGCGGTAGTACCGCTCTGCTGGGCGGTAGTACCGCTTGGTGCGGTACTTCCACCCTCCACTACCGCTGCTACTACCGCTTGTTTTTTCGCAGAGTGTGCAAGCTTCTGTTGCTCTTTTCGCTTTAGCGGTAGTACCGCTTGGTTGGAACGGTAGTACCGCTAAGTGCGGCACTACCGCTCCAGTTCCGTGTTCTCGCCTGCTGTTTTTGAATTACTACCGCTCGAACGGTAGTACCGCTCTGAGGAGCGGTAGTACCGCTCTGTGCGGGCTGAGACAGGTAACGGTTGGATTTGGGGGCTCCTTTAAAAGGGGGTCTTCTTCCCCCTTGCCCCCGACGGTTCTTTTATCCCCTTGCAGCTCTCTCTCCTCCATTGTTGACCTTCTAGAGCTTTGCTATCTCTCCATCCCTCCAATGATTCTTGCTCCTTCTTGAGGGAAAAGAGAGAGGAGATCTAGATCCATCTTTCCACCAATCACTTTCTCCTCTATGTGAGGGAAACCTTGTGGATCTAGATCTTGGAGTTCTTGGTGTTCTCCTTGTTCTTCCTCTCACTTTCCTCCATAGCTTTTGTTGCTTTGGTGGGATTTGAGAGAGAGGGACTTGAGCACTTCGTGTGTTCTTGCCATTGCATTAGTTGCATCGGTTTGAGTTCTCCATGGTGATACGTGGAAGTTAGTAGTTGAGAAGCTTATTACTCTTGGGTGTTTGAGCACCCTAGAGCTTGTTCCTCTTGGGTGCCTTGGCGCCCTAGACGGCTTGGTGGTGCCTCGGAGCTCAATCATTGTGGTGTAAAGCTCCGGGCAAGCGTCGGGGTCTCCAATTAGGTTGTGGAGATCGCCCCGAGCAATTTGACGGGTACCGGTGACCGCCCCCAAGGGTTGCCACCGCGGAAGCCATAGTCCATTGTGGTGAAGCTTCGTGGTGTTGTTGGGAGCCTCCAATTTAGTTGTGGAGTTTGCTCCAACCTTGTTTGTACGGGTTCGGTGACCGCCCTCAAGGGTCCCTTAGTGGAATCACGGCACCTTGCATTGTGCGAGGGCGTGAGGAGAATACGGTGGCCCTAGTGGCATTGTTGGGGAGCATTGTGCCTCCACACCGCTCTAACGGAGATTAGCATCCGCAAGGGTGTGAACTTCGGGATACATCGTCGTCTCCGCGTGCCTCGGTTATCTCTTATCCGATCCCTTTACTTATGCACTTTACTTTGCGATAGCCATATTGTTTCTAGTTATATATCTTGCTATCACTTAGTTGTTTATCTTGCTTAGCATAAGTTGTTGGTGCACATAGGTGAGCCTAGTCGATTTAGGTTTTGTGCTTGTCAAATTAAACGCTAGTTTTATTCCGCATTTGTTCAAGCCTAAACCGTAATTATTTTAAAGCGCCTATTCACCCCCCCCTCTAGGCGACATCCACGATCTTTCACTCACCGCCCCAAGGAGACGACTGAAATCTATGCCGGAACACCGTCGACTATGTCAAAGGATAACTTGTTAACTTGGCCATATTACAAACGCAAGAATCTTCTGAATTTTCACCACGACCGATACATGTTCGAGGAGTGCAACAAATTATTGGCTACCAGAGATCGGGTGCGTTGGTGTATATATGTCGAATGCATGCATGGCAAGGTGATCGGTCGCGTTTCGGAACCAATCATTCAAGCTACACACTAACACACGCAGACACACCATCCATGATTAGAATGAACCATGTACTATTAACCACGCATCCGTGTCTCCGTGACGTGTCCCAAGGAGGCAAGGATCATGCGCACTTGGATAGAATAGTGTTTGCTATGGTTTCATTAACCTCTTGTGTGGACAGGACCTTACAAGTAGCCAGACAGAACACACAGCTGTTTGATAGAAGTTCTATGTAGTTTTCTATAAATGAGCTAAGCTAGCTAGGCTGCATCGATTGTTAGCCACAATCAGATGGTCTCTGTTTTTATTGTGTGAATGAATTCTATATGTGGCAGGCAAAACCTGGAAACATCTGTAATTTAAAAGGCAATATATGATCATGTGCAATGAGAGGTGGGAAATTTGTGGCTTTGTTTTACTTGTGCAAGCAGGGAGTAGCCAACATGCACATGTTTTTATGCGCTATTTTATTTGTGTTTTTTTTCTTCCATGAAGGTTAAAAAACAAAGTAATATATGGTGTGCAATCGTTTTCTTCTTGATTTGAAACAAACAAGGAATAAAAGAAGGAAGGGTGTGGCTAGATCTCAGTTGACTAAGATTTAACGAAGCCTTAGTCAAGTGATAGAACATATAAATAGAAGAAAGAAAAATTAAAATTAAATTTTTGCACGGATCTCCACATAACATCCCACGAATATTGCATCGACTGAGAGTTGGTTAAGTCTCAGTCGACTGAGATTTAACAATCACGAAGAAGGAAATGTGAGAATGCAAAATACAACTGCCACTCATTTGTGGGTATACTCCCTCATTCAGATATATATGTTGTCGGGTGTACGCAGTCAATCTTCGAAAACAATAGGAATCCACTATTACAAAATAATGACATTGAATCATTCTTAAAATACTTTCATATTATTTTTATTTACTTTTGGTAGCATATTGTAGATATTCCCTGAGGGCCTTTTTGATTCGCATGATTCTAAAAACACGGGAATAGGAAAAATATATGATTGGAATGTCATGCTCATCTCAATCCTATAGGATTTTTTGGGCTGTTTGATTGCATCATAGGAAAAATAAATGATTCTTTTAAAGAGATTTGAGTGGATACTAGAAATCATATGAGAAGTTGTACAAAAAAAAATCCTATTCAAGCTACACACTAACACACACACATCATCCATGATTAGAATTAACAATGAACCATGTATTAACCATGCATCCGTGTCTCCGTGATGTGTCCCAAGGATCATGCGCACTTGGATAGAATAGTGTTTTGCTATGGTTTCATTAACCTCTTGTGTGGATAGGACCTTACAAGTAGCCAGACAGAACACACAGCTGTTTGATAGAAGTTCTATGTAGTTTTCTATAAATGAGCTAAGCTAGCTAGGCTGCATCGATTGTTAGCCACAATCAGATGGTCTGTGTTTTTATTGTGTGAATGAATTCTATATGTGACAGGCAAAACCTGGAAACATCTGTAATTGAAAAAAACAATGTATGATCATGTGCAATGAGAGGTGGGAGATCTGTGACATTGTTTTACTTGTGCAAGCTGGGAGTAGCTAACATGCACCACATGTTTTTCATGCCCTGTTTATTTGTGTTTTTTCAATGAAGGTTAAAAAAAGTTAATATATGGTGTGCAATTGTTTTCTTCTTGATTTGAAACCCACAAGGAAGAAAAGAAGGAAATGTGGGAATGCAAAACACAACTGCCACTCCTTGGAGTGGTATACCCCCTCATTCAAATATACTCCCTCCGTAACTTAATATAAGATGTTTCTTGACACTGTCATAGACTCTAAAAACGTCTTATAAAAAGTTACTGAGTAGTATATGTTGTAGGGTGTACGCAGTTAATATTTTGAAAAAAACAACTTGTTTGTTGAAAACAATATGAAAGTCACTACAAAATAATGACATTGAATTTGTCTTAAAATCCTTTCATATTATTTTTATTTACTTTTGATAGCATATTGTAGATATTCTACTAAATCTTTTCGCTATTCCCTTAACCCTACTTTACATGTTCCCTCCACTGAGACATGACATGCAAATATAGTAGTTCTTACATACAAGAACAGTGCTAATTAGCGCATTTAGAACCTAATACCCCTGGGTTACTTGAAGTTATTGGAATAATTTTAATCCAGTACGAATTATGCAGAATCTAATATCCTCAAGCCAATTAGCCCGGAAGACCAACAAAATTCTTCATTTTCAATAGAAAAATAAGCGGCGATCTATGTCTTTGGTTGCAGCCATTACATCTATCAACACCTATCATGTGCTCAACATGGGATAATTAATCACACTGGCGGCAGGAGGGAGACCACAGAATTATGGATGCTTCTTGGTCTCCTAATACAGATGCAAAAAGGCCCCAACAACCTTTTTATAGATCTCATCTTGTTCCTAATACGGGATTGTGCATTGAACCGGAATCATTAACTTTACTTGATGCATGTCTGTTTATATGACACCAACATTAAGCGAGTGGGAAACGAGGTGAACACGTATATCACTAGGTACAACACCACTATAATACTCCCTCCGTTCGTTATTATAAGATGCTCTAACTTTTTCGGTTGTATATAGATGCATTTTGGTGTGTTTATTCACTTATTTCAATTAGTATGTAGTCCATATTGAAATATTCAAAACATCTTATATTTGTGAACGGAGGGAGTAGTATTTTCTGAAAATTAATTGTGTTTTATCAATTCTTTAGAGGAATTGTTTTAACTCTATGTACCAGCAGGGGCAGTTAGTCATCTGACTGGAACTGAGTTCATCACGGTTACAGCAGTCCCATTCCCTGGAAAACGAGTTTAGCAGTTAAAAACAGTTTTAAAATCAAGATGCCCGGGTGTTAGAAGAAATTACCATGGCCACAGTGAGTAGGTGAGTGAATCCTAGGCCATATGACACAAAATCTTAACCATTAGCAAGACGCACAGCAGTACGTCATGTGTAATTAGCCAGCCGGATCGGAGCTAGATGAACAGCCACCAACAGTTTTGTTGCGGCAGCAGCCGACCACCGGGGAATAACGTTAAAAGCAGATTAATCAAAATGGAGGGTATCCAACCGCACTATCGTGTGCCGATGCTTAATGAGAGGAGCGTTTTGGGGCAGAGGAAATCTTATCAGCGATCTTTGTGCTGCTCTGCTGCTGGGCACATGAACGGAGTCTAGTCTTTTGGGTACGACCAAACGTCCTTTGGTGCCGTACTCTTTGGGGAAAAGGCAGAAAGTAAGATTGGGTTGGAGCAAAGTTGCTGCTCAAAGTTGGTGTTTTTTATACAGGAGGATATATCTAACTACTACTAAATCTTAAAGTATATGAAAAAAAATCTCTATTGACAAAACCATGAAACTAGAAACATATAAAACGTTAAACAAAACTATCATAATTCACCGTAATAACAAGACAAACACACAACTCAGCCCCGTGTCGCCTCCCCGCGGGCGGCCCGGGTGCTCCAACCCTAGCCGCCGACCCTCGTCCTCCCCTCCACCCCCCACTCTCCTCCGCTGTCGCCGGCGGGCGCCGCCAGGCAAAGCCTGCGCGGTGCCGGTTGCGGCGGGATCCGCCTCACCCTCTTCTGGTGTGGGGCCGCGGAGGGCTTCTCCTCCATCCATGACGGCGGATCTCAGAGGCCGGCGCGCCTAGGCTGGGTGCGGCATGCAGGCAGGCGGCAGAGCGGGGAGCCGCAGCTCACTGGGCGGTCGCGGCGCGTCATGGCGGAGTGCGCAGGCTGGGCGGTGCGGCGCCTCTCGTCATTGCGGGGTTCGGGCTGGGCCAGATCTGTGCTGGCCGAGTGCGAGGACGGCGACTGGAGCATGGCAGGAGGCCTAGTGGAGCGGCGGTGGAGCGGGGGGGGGGGGGGGGGGGGGGAGGTCTGGCGAGGACTTGCAGCGGTGCGGTGGCACGTTCCTGGTGGCGGCGCTGTGGAGGCTCTGCCAGGATGGAGTCCTGGCGAGCAGCGAGCGGTCGGCCACCCCTGGGCAGCGTGGTGAGCGGCGGTGCTCTCTAGTGGCGCTGGCATGGCGTGGAGAGGCGGGCCTGATCGTCGCAAGGTCGTCCCTTGGAGCGGGCGACGACCGTCGAGGGCGGTCATGGACCTTGCCGGAGGAGTGGGGTGGCTGCGGTTCTCCGTCCAGGCTGGGTGTTGGTGGTGTGGCCGCGTTTTTTCTTGCCGTGCGGCTGGTCGTTGGTCCTTGGCTCTGCGGCTACATCGGCAAGGTGTTGTGGTGGCGGCGGTGCGAGACTACTTGCACGTTGTTGCCAAGTCCTTGGAGGTGTGGAGATGGGCGACGCGCGGATGAAAATCCTGCACGACTATCGCCGGGCCGGTGGTGATGGCAACTGTGGTTGTCATTCCCCTCCTTGGAGGCATCGCCGAGGCGTGTTCGTCATCTCCCTCGCTCTCTTGGAGTTGGTGGTTGTCTCCGGGCGAAAGCCTCGATTCGGTGTTGGATCGGCACATTGGCGGCGTCCCCAACGTCGTTAATCCGTTGGGAGCATTGTGTTTGGAGACACAGCTGCTTCCTCATTGTTCTCCTCCGGTGCTTGTCGCTGTCCTTTCTTGATCCTCGGCGGCGCTATGTACACCCGTCGTCGGTGTGTCCAAGATGGTGTCTTCCTCGATTCGGATCAGTCCTGCCATCCACCTATCACTTCCTCTTAGGCGATCAGGGTGGATGGTGCGTCGACAAGTGAAGTTCTGTGGAAGTTGATGGTCTTCGGAGGTGACTGGCGTCGGTCTCGACGCGGTGCTGTGTATCAGCTTAGGTTAGGCTCTTTTGTGTTATAGCTTGCTTTGCGGTGGTGGCTCACTTTGGTCTTGCCCGGGTGTGGTGTGTGTGCTATGCTCGTTGTTCGCAGTGAGTGCTAGTTTTCTTATAATTGCAATTCTGACTTCTATAAAGCTATGGTACGCCTAGACGCACTCTCCAAAAAAAAAAAAACGTAATAACAAACACAACCTTATGTTGCATTTAGTGACTAGCTAATTCGGTGCATTTATACAAAAATCAAGGCATGATCTGGAATAAAATTGAGGCGTATGTCATGTATGCAATGTTGAGCATCAATAACTCTAGTCTTCGAGATGATAAAAACAATGCTAAGAAAAATATAGATACGAGTGTCGTCAAACAAAAGCATATGCGACCAAACATTTTTCAGCAGTCGTTGAACAAAAATATTATGACCAATTGTTAACAATCATTTTCAGAAAAAGAAAAATCATTTTCAGAAAAGAATGGTTGTTATGAAAAACAAAAATAAATATATGAACATTTTTTTAACGAATAATGAGCATTTTCGGAGAAATGTCTTTAATAATGAAAATAATAATGACCGTTTTAGTGAACATTTGTTTTGTTGGATAAATCAACTTCATAATCCGGAGTGAACATAATTATTTTCTATGTATGTAAGTAAATGAAGGAAGAAAAATAAAAAAGAGAGGAAATAGAAACAAATATAGGAAAAAGAAAGTGATAGCTAAAGAAAAAAGGAAATTATAACAACAGAAATACAAGAAGAAAACACACGAACAAAAGGAAACAATAAAAATAAACAATGATAGAATATAAACAAAACTACCGCTTACTGCTAGGGGATTTTCCACTTACTGCTCATAGAAAGTTAATGTAAAAAAGACACCGAAAGGCTTGCCCATATAAGCCCTACCCTAGGGGATTTTCCGCTTACTGCTCGTAGTAAGTAGCAGCACCGACTACCAATTCATATGTTCAAAAGTCCTCTTAAGTCGCCCATCCAAAAGAAAGTGAAGTCACGAAGTTGAACATACTTGTGCTGGAATGACCCCTAGGAGTACATATGTTTGAATCAAGAGATGTTCCAGAATACCAAAGGACACCAAGGCCACAACACATCACACCATACAAACTCACCAGACCCATATGAACAAATATACATGGACATAAACATAAAATCTGCAAGATTGGACACACCAAACCTACAAAGACACATACTCTCTGCTTTGTAACATCGCCTCATAAGACACCGACATTGCACGAGAAGAGCCAGAGTACCTTTATTCTCGATGGCTTCACACCCTCTACTAGGATGTTGCTGATGAAGACCATATAAATCACATTTATAAAACTTCTGAACACACCTAGGAAGATCCAAGGTCCCCATCACTTTGTAGCACGATGCCCAGAGGCGAGGGGAACCGGCAAAATCTGTGGCATTTGACCTCCCGCAACTCTAGCTTCTTAGGATACCCACCATTTTTGAGCTTTTAATCACAACTATGTTTTATGGTTCCAAAACAAACACAAGCAAGCAAGCACTAAAAAGTTTGGCTGAGTACATGCAACATGTATGCAATTCATGTTTGATGTTCAACAACGCGAAAAGGGGAGCTCCTATGTGGCGCTTGCTGCATCAAGATGTCCACCAATCACACGAGGATCACTCGGGTGAGCCAGCCCATTTAGTGCAAGAGTTGTTTCGAGGATAGACGCTAACTACTGCAGCATTGTCTAAAGAAACTACTATAGCGAGCCGATCGATTTTTTTAGTACTTTACCGGTCACTAGCTGATTTTCTCTAAAAGAATCGACTGCGGTAGATTCTTTTTAAATATATTTTTTATTTTTTAAAACTCTTGTGAATGTTTAAAAAATATTCAGACATTTTTCAAAAACACATTGACATTTTTGAAAAAGAGAACATTTATCAGAATTTCAAGAACATATTTGAAATTTGAGAACATTTTTGGAAACTTTTACAAATATATTTTAGAAATCCAATTTTTCTTCTAAATTATGTAGTTTTTTACTTTTTGTGAGCAGTATTAAAAACATGAACATTTTAAGAATTGCAGGAACATTTATGGAAAAATCCAAAAAACCGCTTGTGAAAAGAACAGAAAAAAGAAACAAAAGAACCAAACAAAAACCTTCCTAAAACATAAAAAACTCGGCCCCGGAACCTTGCCAAAGCCATAATGTACGATGTAGCTAATTAGGTCGGCCCATATCCACTCGCTTCATCCTTTTTTGTTTGGTCGACAAACTAATGCAACAAGCGTCATATAGGAAAAGCCTGCAAAATTCCTGCATAACACATAGCGGCGTTTGTGCACGGGTCAACCAATTTGTAGCAGGTATTTTTATCATTTCATCGATAGGGCTTCTACGGTTTTTTTTCTTTCTTGCTTGTTTTTTTTTCATTTATAACTACATGGCGAACATTTTTCAATACAAGAGGAACGTTTTTAATACATGATGAATTTCAAAATACATGATTAATGTGGAGGATAGGAAGGAGGTTGACAATGTGGGTACCGGGTGAGGGCTAATCGTCGGTGCCGGAGAAGGACAAGGGTTAGAGGGGTTGTCGTGGACGGCAACATATTAGTAGAGAGAATGACTTGACATGCCAGGGCCACGAGGTGCACGCGGAATCACTACATATTGCGTGTGGCAAGGGCCAGCGGTTAGTCCAGCTTGGGCATGAGGAGGAAGACGATAGTCGGGGGAAGAAGACATGTGCGAGGAGGAAGAGGACCCGACTGACTCGTAAGCGGCGACATATAACCCGTGTTTGGTTGGAGGCCTCCAAGGCAGCAATCTTAGCCAGAAGCCTACCAAATCGAATGCCGGGGGGGGGGGGGGGGGGTTCCTATTTTTCACTAAAGCGAAGGATAGACGCTAAAATGCACACCCGAGCCAGCCAATAACTCTGCGCGGAGCTCCTTCGTAGCACAACCACCGTACTCCTTCCCTCCCAGAAAAAGCATTATCTGTTGTTCGCTCCCCCCCCCTCCCCCTCCCAAAGGGAAAATTGTTTAAAATGCAGTAGCAGCTTGCTTAAAAGAAGGTATTTTGACATGTTCAAAAAAATGTTAGTAAATCCAAAAAAATTCGCCAAGAATTTAGAAAGATGTTTAAAAATGTTAACAAATCATAATATTTAGAAGTTCACAACCTTTTACAAATTTCTGCAAATTTAAACATGTTCACATTTTTTTTACAAATTTAAAAATGTTCGAGATTTTTAAAAATGTTCATAAATTTTAAAATATGCATGAAATTTTTGAAATGTTTGAGAATTGTAAGAAAGTTCATGATTGTTTATCAAATGTTTATAAATCTAAAAAAAGATCATAAATTTTAATTTTTTTAATGAGTTTTTGAAAAATATTCATGAAATTTTAAAATACATTATTTTTAAAATAATATTGTAAATTCATAAAAAAAATCTGAATTAAAAAATATAACAATTTTTGTAAAAGTTCATGAATTGAAAAAGAATATGAAATTTAAAAACTATCTGGGAAATTTTAAAAACGTCCCAAAACATTCACTATTTTATAAAATGCTCATGACTCTTTTTTATGTTCAATTTTTTAAAAATCCAGGAGAAATTCAGTAGAAAAAACAGAAAAGGAAGCTTGACAAAGACCAACAAAAACTGAGTAAAACGGAATGCCAAAAATAAAATGAAAACCGTACGAAAATCTTTAATCCGGATGGACAAAAAACGGATAACGAAATATCACTGCTGGTGGGCCGTCCCATGAGTTCCCGAAGGTTTGCGATTTGTATGGTTTTGCCTTTGTTCTTCGTTAGTTACGAGCGAAGAATAGGATATTTTAGAAGCGGTGCCTTTTTATTTTTCAGCAAATTTTATTTTTGAGTAGGAGGAGGGCTGCCTGAGCCAGGCAGTTTTTCAAGAAGCCAACCAATTTTTTTTGGCCACTGCTAGGCGTCATCCGGATGCAGAAAAGTAAAACAACATCCGCCTTCTGAACCATACGATTTGGACGCCTTAGCCGTTCGATGCAAGTCAACGCAACGTAATCTACACTCTTCTTTCTTCTCATTGTAGAACACCGCACACACATCCTCGCCCTGCATAGCAAGCTTCGGTGGCATCGCAGAACGCCGGCAGCACCAGTTCGCGACAACTCCGGCGGCCTCGCAGCGTGGCGAAGCCGTCGCAGCATCGCCGGAGCAGCCCCAGCCGTCGTCGCAGCATCGCCGGAGCAACCCCGAGCCGCCGTCGCAGCATCGCCGGGCAGCTCGAGCCGCCGTCGCATCATCCGTCGCTGCTGTTGGGGCGCAGTGACAACATCGCCGGGCAGCTCGAGCCACCGTCGCAGCAACGTCGTCCCGGCCGAGTTGCTGTCGCAGCACGGCGGCGCCTTCGCAGCATCTGCATGCGGCACACCGACATCCTCGGCTCCTCGCCACACCACCTCCAGCGATACCGCCCATCGCAGCACTGCTCGTTGCAGCTCCAGCGGCCTTGCAACAGTGGTTGCATCGTCACCGGCAGCCCCCCGTGAAGACAAGCACCTCTCACAGATCCGCAGCCCCCTACAAGCATCGTCGGCCGGCGCCACTCGCAGCAGCGGCTCGCAACAATGCCACCGTTGTAGCAACTCCGGTGGACTCGGAGCAACCCCGCCGCAGACTGTCGCAGCATCTTCGCCGTCGAGCATCGAAGCACCTAGGCCGCCGTCGCAGTAGCGGTCGCCCCGCCTCGCAGCGGCAGAGGCTCTCTCCTCGGGTTCACTTGGGGGGTGGCGCTAGTTGCGTAGCAGAGATTGGAAGAGGCGAATCCATGGCAGGCTGCTGCAAAGCTTGGCGAAATCTCTCGCCGGCGAGAGACTCAATCAGGGGTGAAGAGAGCTAGAGAGAGGAAAAAGGAGAGGGACGGCCCGGGGAATGCGTGGCGTAACGTCGGGGGTAAGAAGATAAGGGATGGGTTGCTCGGGTCCATGGGACACGTGGCATAAGAAGCAGACGGCTGCGCGTGGAGTTGTTTACATCCGGATGGAGCGAAGGAGTTTCCATTTTTTTTTTCAAGAAGCCAACCAAATAGTAGGTCCATAGTTTTTGCGCATTGACCCTCTCCGTGGTCGCCCGGGCCTTGTAGTCCGTCTGCAGCTGCTTATCGGGCCGCCATCTGGAACTGCGTGCCCCAATTTTTCATCCCCCCGTGTAGCGCGCAAATTCAGCGGTCCAAAATTTGAAGTCCGCGCGCAAACAGAGTGCGATTGCAAGGCAAGAAACCCGGTGATTGTTCACAGACATTAATCCGATCCTAATTTGCTACGCGCCTCGCAGGTTTGGAAACCGAATAAAAGGTGATGTGCGAACCCGAACGAAGAACCACAGCATCACACATTCACACCGCGCCTTCACAGATTCCCCGCGCAGCATGGCGAGGGGATCTGCTGCCGGCGGCAACAAGGCCGGTGGCGCCAAAGCCTCGACCCAAATCGACTGGGCGGCGATGATCGAGGGGTCTCCGTCGTCGACCATCGCGGGCGGCGATGGTTCGGCGAAAAAGGACTCGAAGACGCCGACCTCCGGCGATCCGTCGAGCAACAACGCGGAGCCACCGAAGAGCGCCGCCCCGCCCCCGGCTGAGGGTAATTCGTCGAGCAAGCCCCCGCGGCCGGCCAAGGGTAACTCCCGGCAGCCCGCCCGTGGAGGCGGGCGTGTGAAAAAGGACGCGCCGGCCGCACCGCCTCCTTGTCCTTGGACGGCCATCTTTGGGGGCAAAACCAATCTGGACACCTTTGGGTGCGATCTGACCGCGATGGCGGCGAACGCTGACCCCGTCGTTGGCCGCGAGGATGAGATCGACCGCGTGGTGTGCATCCTCTCCCGCAAGTCCAAGAACAGCGCCGTGCTCGTGGGCGCGCCCGGCGTCGGCAAGACGGCCATCGCCGAGGGCCTCGCGCAGCGCATCGCCCGCGGCGAGGTGTCCGGGGTCATGGCCGGCGCGCGCGTCGTGGAGATCAACGTCGCCGCGATGATCTCCGGTACGAGGGCCCGCAGCACGTTCGACGACATACACACGCTGCTCGGCGCCGGTCGCATTTCTGGCTGCATGGACGCGTCCAACATGCTGAAGCCGGCGTTGGCGAGGGGCCGTGTCCGGTGCCTCGGCGCCACGACGCACGCGGAGTACCACCACCACTTCCTCCAGGACAAGGCGTTGGAGCGGCGGTTCCAGAAGGTGCACGTCTCGGAGTCTAGCGAAGGCGAAACCGTAGCCATCCTCCGGCGGCTCAAGGCGGCGTACGAGGAGCACCACGGCATGGAGATCCAGGACGAGGCGCTCGTCGCCGCGGCCAAGCTTTCCGGCCGCTATATCCCAGGTAATTGATAACCGTTAATTAATTAATTATCCAAAAAGAGAATGACCATTCGCTTGACATCATATATAGTGGCATGTGCAAGAATTCATCTCAAATGCAACCAATTGATTCTTTTTCTCAGCACGGCATTTCCCGGACAAGGCGATCGATCTTGTTGATGAGGCGTGCGCGACGGCGAGGCTGGTGATGGATCGCCGGAAGAAGCAAGCCACAGGCAACGGCGACAAGCCCTTGGCGCCCAAGGACGAAAACGTCGGACCGGACCACATAGCTCAGGTAAGATAAAGTACCCATCCATCCGATTGAAATTTGCACTCCGTAGTCGTCAAACCATCTGAAATTCTGAAATACGGGAGTAGATCGTGAGCAAATGGACAGGAATCCCGGTGACGAGTCTGGGGACAGACGAGAGGAAGCGGCTACTGGAGCTGCCGAAGCGGCTGCACCGGCGCGTCATCGACCAGGACGAGGCGGTCAACGTGGTTGCCGAGGCCGTGGTGCGCTCGCGATCGGGCCTCGGGGAGCCAAACCAGCCGTCAGGATCGTTCCTCTTCCTCGGCCCCACCGGCGTCGGCAAGACGGAGCTCGCCAAGGCCCTCGCCGAGCAGCTCTTCAGCAATGAGAAGCTGCTCGTCCGCATCGACATGTCCGAGTACACGAGCAGCAGCTCCGTCACTCGCCTCATCGGCGCATCTCCAGGGTACTATATACAGCTTCTTTGTTACAGTACACGCAAACTAATCCGCCTCTACGGTTTACATATGGGATGATGGCCTTTGCGTTTGTAGGTCGTATGGGTACGAGAAGGGCGGGCAGCTCACGGAGCTGGTGCGGCAGCGACCGTACAGCGTGGTCCTCCTGGATGAGGTGGAGAAGGCCGACGCCTCCGTGCTCAACGTGTTCCTCCAGATCCTTGACGACGGGCGCGTCACCGACGGGCAGGGCCGCACCGTCGACTTCACCAACACCATCATCATCATGACCTCCAACCTCGGGGAGCACCACCTCCTCGCCCGCGCTGCCAAGGACATGGATGCCACCCGCAAGCGTGTGATCGCCGATGTGCAGAGGCACTTCCGTCCCGAGCTCATCAACCGGCTGAGCGAGATGGTGATCTTCCGCCCGCTCTCCGGCGAGCAGCTGCGGAGGGTGGCGAGGATGCAACTCAAAGGCATCGCGGCGCGCCTCGCCGAGAAGGGCATCGGCCTCGACGTCACGGATGCAGCCCTCGACGTGATCCTGTCGCGGTCCAGCGACCAGGTGCAGATGTACGGCGCGAGGCCGATCAAACGCTGCCTGCAGAATAATGTGATGACCAGGATATCCAAGATGGTGGTGCAGGAGGAGGTGGACGACGACTGCTACGTGTCTGTCGATGCCGATGAGGAGAAGAAGGACCTGGTGTTTGCCGTAGACAAGCAGAGTTCCAAGGAGAACGACGACCCGTCCTCTTCGACCAAGAAGAGGAAGAGGCCCCCGGCGAAGCATCTGGTCGTGATTGATGATGACGAAGACGAGTGAAGTGTTTTCCGTTTCGGCCAGACCTGTTTTATTTTGTGGAGTTGAGCCAGACCTGTGTTTTTGGGTCAACTCTGTGTTGCATTTCTTATCTATGCAGTTTTTTCTTATGGGTGTGGCTAGATCTCCGAGACTTAACCAAGTTTTAATCAAGTGACACAACATATAAAAAAAAGATTTTTTTGCATGAATCTCCATGTAAGATCTCACGAATATAGCATTGACTAAGAATTTTTAAGTCTTAGTTGACTGTAGCAATGTCGTTTTCTTATCTATGCATTTTGAAAGGCTACAGAATCACCGTTTGCTGGATAATATTTTCAGTTACAGTCAACCTGGTTTGGGTTGTGGTCTATCTTTTCTTTTCATTTTTTTTCGAGAAATATCTTTTCTTTTCATTATTTGATGAAAAAACAGCCGGTGCTGATTTTTCCGAGATCCTATTTAGCGCCTTAAGCAGCAGTTAAGACAATTTCGCTACCTGGCGCACACCCCTCCTAACACTACGTGGCAACTGGGCTGGCCCATGTAGGTTTTTTCAGGGTTTTCTGGTAGTTTTTTCTTACGGTTTTTCCTGGCCTGGTTTTTACTTGATTTTCATTTTCTTTTTCTTTCTTTTGTTTCCTTTATCCTTTTTATGTTTCATTTTTATTTTTTCTTTCTTTTTCAAATGCGCCAATTTTTTACAAATTCAAAAACTTTGGCAAATTAGGGAATTTTTCTTAAATTTGTGAACTTTTTTAAGTTTATGAACTTCTTTTCAAATTGTGAACATTTTCATTTTTGTAAACTTTTTTTGCATTATGAGATTTTTCAAGTCGTGAACGTTTTCAAAATTCATGAACTTTTTGGCAATTGCGAACATTTTTAAAATTAGATATTTGTTTTTTCATTTTCATGACCAATTTTAAAATCCATGAACCTTTTTAAAATCCGCTAACATTTGAAATTTATGAAAAAAATAGAATTTATGAATTTTTTGGAATTCATTGTTTTTTCTGAAATTAATGAACTTTTTTTTTGAAATTTATGAAGATTTTTCAAAATCCGTGAACTTTCCACAAATTCATGAACTTTTTCTGAATTTTGTGATTTTTTTTTGCAAATTCGTGATCTTTTTTTCATTTTTCACGAGTGTTTTTCCAAATTCGCGAACAATTACTAAAATTCATGAACTTTTTTCAAATTTACCAACCTTTTCAATTCGTGTTTTTTTGTGAACTTTTTTTCGAACCGATACAATACCTCATGACGCTATAGTACATTCCAGAGGCTACAATGCCTCAACACCACTGCAGTACTTCTCAAATGGGCCGCCAAGTCGGGATGCTCTGCCCTGTTTGTTTGAGCTTCAGGAAGCAGATTCATCTTTGTTAGTGAAGCTGAATCTGGAATCTGAAACAAACAGTTATTTTGAATCAGCTTTACCAGTGAAGCCAGCTTTGCCATTGAAACTGAATATGAAATCTGAAACAAACAACTATTTCAAATCAGCTTTGCGAGTGAAGCTGAATATGGATTTTAGCCATTTTTAGTGCAATTTGTTGAAGCACCTCAAAGTGTACTTCGATGGCTAAGCTGATTCTGCGAATCAGCTTTACCACTAAAGCGAATCTACAGGTGATTCGAATCCAATCGAAGCTGAAACAAACATGATCTTATATAACTGTGAATCAGCTTTGCCGCTAAAGTGAATTCCTAGGTGATTCGAACGGATCAAAGCTGAAACAAACAAGGCCAGTGCGCCAGGAGGCTGATTTTCCTTAATGAACATAATACATGTTACGGATTACAATAGCGAGAGAATGTCCTAGGTATCAAATATTAGGAGCTGCCTGGAGCGCAACAATACAACCAGTAAAGTAGCAGAACAATTGTTTAAGAGGAGTCATCTACAACCGGAGTTTGGCAAATCCGGACTCCTATAAGTCCACGGACGCATCCGGATGTGCCCACGGACAGCGCCGAACCAGATCTCAAATGCCCCATGTGCAACCACAACCTCTACTTTTGAAACATCAAATCCATGCAAAGACATGTGCGTTGATCATCACACACAAAACAATGAGTAACAGACACAAATACAAATTATTCATGCATAAAAATACATAATCCAAACGTTGTCCAAACTTAAAAATTTGTTCATACTGCAATTGAAACATAAAAAGCATAGTTAAGTTATTTCCAGCGTTGATCCACATATGCTCCACAAGATCATTGAGAAGTTGACGATGCATCTCAAGAAAGTTGGCAATGTGTTCCGCCCCTTGTTCAGGGTGGCAGACCTGAACTTCAGGCTTGTCAAAATCATGCGTGTGGGCTCATCACCGACAATCATGTTGTGCAAGATTACACATGTCATGAGTTGCCAAAATGTCTCCTCTTCCCACATCATTGCAGCTCCATGAACAATACCACATCGAGCTTGGAGCACCCCAAATGCCCTTTCCACATCCTTCCTAGCACCTTCTCGAGCTTGTGCAAATAAACATTGTTTCCTACCACAAGGATCCGATATAGTCTTCACAAACGCCTCCTTTTGAGGAAGATACCATCGGTAAGGTAGTATCACATGTTGTAGTTGTGCCAGTTGGCAGTGTAGTTGTACGAGGGAGCTTCCCCATCACAAAGTCTCTTGAACAAAGGAGATCGTTGGAGCACATTGATGTCATTGTTAGAACCAGGCGTGCCAAAGAAAGCATGCCAAATACACAGGTCCTTCGATGCCACTGCTTCAAGTATGATGGTGGCTTCTTTGCTGACCTTGGTACTGCCCCAGCAAACCTTTTGGGTAGTTCTTCCATTGCCAGTGCATGCAATCAACTGAACCGAGCATACCTGGGAATCCTCTTGATGCTCCAATTGCAACAATTTTTTTGTGTCCTCCAAATTGGCTCTCTCATGTACACTGCTCCAAACACCTTCACCATACTGCGTGCAAATTGCACTATGGTGTTCAAGACTGTGGTTTCCCTCATCCGGATTTCTGTATCAATGGCATCTGCGGTCTTACTGATGGTGTCCTGGATTAGGGGGTGCACACCACGTCGACCCACCATTCATGGGCTGAGCCGAGGACCCACCAACAACTAAAGAATGGGCCACGCATGCCCTGGCCCTCGGCGTGATCAAGATGGAGTTCTCCGAAGACTTGGCGTACACTTCAAGGGATATTTGAATGATCGGCATGTTTATCCCTAGATTGTAACCGACCATGTGTAAACCCTAGATACCCCCGGTGCCTATATAAGCCGAGGGGTTTAGTCCGTTGAGGCGCGATTTGAAGGTTTAGAGCTTAGAACTCATTCATACGATCTCGAGGTAGATCATACTATACTTTGTACCCCATCCACAATCAATATAATAAGAGCATGATGTAGGGTTTTACCTCTTCAAGAGGGCCCGGACCTGGGTAAATACCGTGTCCCTATTCTTCCTGTTACCATCTTGCTCAAATCACCAGCTCGGGACCCCTGGCCGAGATCCTCCGGTTTTAGCACCGAAATTGGTGGCCCATACAGGTCCTGCTGTGTGGTCACAAGAGCTCGATGTCGAATCTTCGGATCAATGATAGCATCGGCTGCGGGGATATCTTCGTCCATGGCAAGCCTTTTGCCTTCGGCAGCATCATGCTGCGTCTTCTGGCGCTTTTCTACCCTATCCTCGTTGGGAAGGTCTCGGTATCGGCGCTGGCCGAGGACGTGCCCGCCTCTTCGGTGCCTGGCTATAGCGTATGGCTGCTGGCCTCCACACACCGGTCCTCCCTGCTGGAGCTGGCGTCGAAACTTTGACCACCATGGTTGACAGTATCGACACTATGACCATGGGTGGCCCTAGCGGCGGGAGCCCTCCCGCGCTTGGCATGGGTCACAATCGGGGCCATGTCCTCAGATATTAGCCAAATCATGTTGGAATTTGGCTGATCCTCGGGATGGGGGGCTGGATATTGGACGGTGGCCGACCAGGAGACCCACTTCTGCATCAACAAAGGAAATGGAGAAGAGTTGATCAGCTCAAACACCTCGGCCACGTCCAAAAGATAAAGAGAAATCAGGAATAAACCTAGTTTGGGGGTCGGCTACACAATATTCGATGTCGTCTCTGTCGTTGAGGAAGTCGATGGCCTTCCCTTTTAAGAGCAGGGAGAGCATCTCCCTCATGGATTTCTCTCCATGAAAACCACCCCGGATAACTCGGGTAGTGTCGTCCTCTCCACTGTACATCCACATGGGATGTGCTCGGGCCTGAAGGGGCTGGATGCCACGACTGAGAGCCACATTCATCACTTGGTGTAGGTTTAGCCCTTTCTTGACCCAGGAGGCCACCTTCTTGGTGAACCTGTCCACCTCCTCGGAATCAGGCCAAGTGATGTTCTTCGAGTTCTAGGGGTGGAGCTTGGTCGAATGGGTCGCGGTGAAGGGGTGACAATCCCGGCCCGAGGAGGGTCAGCTAATGGCACATCCGAGATGTAGAACCACCCCTCTTGCCGGTTCTTCATCGTGTCAACGAGGTCTCCCTTCAGCCACCTGCCACCATGGATCTTGCTGATCACCGCACCTCCGCATTAACACACCTCCGGGCCATTGCTCTGAAGTTTGATTGTGAAGAATTTGCACCAGAGCTCGAAATTGAGCTCATAGCATAGGAAGGCTTTGTAGAAAGTAATAAAGTAGGCAATGTGGAGGATGGAGTTCGGGACCAGATGGTGGAATTGGAGGCCGTAGAGTGGAGAAGGCCTCGTAGAAAAGGATGGATTGGGAATATGAGGCTGCATAAGATATGGAAGACCAAGCATACCCCTTCTCCGGTGCGGGGCGGAGGCACCCTGATGGAGTAGGGACCGCCTTCCCCGTTGACCAAAACAGAGTGGGCTGGAACGCACTCTGACGCCGGCAGATATCCAGCCTTGGAGAGCTGGCCAAGCTGCTCTTGCGTCACCGTGGTGGTTCTCCACCGCCCTCTCGTCTGGGAGGCCATCGGGGCCTCTCTTATCGCCTTCTTGCCAGCCTTGGATGGCTTCAAAGCCTGGATCTGGCCGCTCTCTCCAGCCATGGTCAAAGGATGGAGGAAACGGAACGAGCGGGGATTTTTTGGGCTCGGGGGCAAAGGATGCTCGGGCACAAGGGCTCGAGGAGGAAGACAAAGATTAGGAGGAATGAGAGCGTAAACCTAGCTCTTCATCACCTGTAGCCTTTTATAGGCAGGCTAATAACGAAGCGGCGACAGGGTAACCGTGCCGCGCGGCAGTAATTCCCCCATTTTCCCATGCAACATGCGTTAATCACGCATGAGAACCAAGTGAGCTGTTTATTAATGACCGTATCGAGGCACACGATCTCTTTTCTGATAAGAAGTGACAATGGTGGGGCCCCTACCCATTTCCATGCGTTATGTTGACCGACAAGTCAGAGGCGCTTGGTGGCCACATGGGCCGACGGATGGGACTGGCCTGTGTTGTTAGAGCTAGGCCAGGCTATCATCACAAGCCGAAGCGCGAGAATACTTCGCAACTAAGGGTAAAGCTGTGTGGGAAGATTCCCGACATGTGGATCGGTGCGGGAATGATGAGGTACTCATCGAAAGTAAAGGCAGGCGTAAAAACTCTTCGAATACACTGGAACGACCAAGAAGTCGAATGCGAGAAGATTCGTTGAACCAGTTTTCAAGGACGGCGACTAAGGATGAAGAACAACTCGGAAGATCCAAGGAATGTCTTCGACTTGAAGACCGGATCAGGGGCTACTGACTGTGTCCCGGATTGGGGATCACTCACCATGTCACCTCCCGACCAGGTGGGCCGGGCCGAGGACCCCCATGTCGGTTCATCAATGGGCCATGTCAAAACAGCCCATGGCGTATGGAAGGAAGGCTTCTGAAGACGTGACGTATACTCCAAAATGTTTAGAGGTCGTCTACAACACATTCACCTTATACATAACCGACTAGGTTGCAACCCTAGACCCCCCGACACTTACATAAACTCTGGGGTAAGGCTCGTAGACAACACACAATGATCTCATGGTAGATCACCTTTACTTTGTACTCCATCCCAAATCAATATAACACAAGAAGGGCATAGGGTTTTATCTCTTAGTGTCG
This sequence comes from Elymus sibiricus, assembly GCA_039707655.1. Lineage (NCBI taxonomy): Eukaryota > Viridiplantae > Streptophyta > Magnoliopsida > Poales > Poaceae > Elymus > Elymus sibiricus. Next base: position 83,433,824 of record CM077670.1, on the reverse strand, counting down.
GGGGGATGACCCCCGTGTAGGCTCGGAAATACAAGACGATTCTCAAAACATCGGGACGGCCAACGCCCTTTGATCCGGCTGGCCCTCCAGCCGGCTCCTTAGCAGCGGGCCGACTGGGCACGATGCCACGTTCGGGCCGGCTGGCCTCAGCCGGCATCCGGCGAGGTCAGCGCCTGTCCAATCCCGCCGTACGACAAGACCTCTCCCACATCAGGGAGAGCGTGGCTATAGTGCCACCGTCCCGCTGACCAGGGCGACCGACGTTAGCGTGACCCGGCATTGTAGACGCATAGTGCCAACCACTCCGTGACGTAGAGGACGATGGGCTACAGTGCCGTGCAGCCGACGGGTCCCATTGGTGGCCAGAGACGATGACGATGGGGCCCCGCCCTTCTTGTTTTATCACTTGTAACCTGGGAGGTCGGGCTATAAGACCTCCCAGGAGCCCCCCAAAGTGGGGGTCGGCTCATTCCACACTCACACACACACACACATTCGAGGCAAGGAGGAGAGCTAGCTCCTTCTTCCTCCCCCACCCGATACAGCTCCAGGAGCACCATTAATTGTAGCCCTTGTGCTCTTCATAGTTCATCCGACAGGACTAGGGGTGTTACCTCCATCGGAGGCCCCGAACCTGGGTACATCGTGCGTCTCGCACCGCTTGCACCCAATCTCGTTTCCGGAACCCACCGGCGCTCTTCGGCTCCACCCACGATAAGCCACCCCATGGCATCTGCCGTGAGAACACCACGACACTTAGGAGATCCCGAACCTGGGTAAAACATGTGTCCCCTACCCGATATCTACCGGATTCGACCCCGTCACCAAGTCTTAGACACGCGCGTCATTACGGTGCTGCACATTTGAGTTCAATTTATATTGTAGTCAATGGTGTGTTGAGCCTAATCTTCTTCATCATAATGCTCTACATGCAAGTTGGTCATCGACAATGATCGATACTTCGGACAGTGGTACAAGTCAGCGCCTCCAAGAAGTGACGAGAAGGTCGGTGAATGTTTGAAAATTTCATGAGGACGTGGATCCAACCCACTTTTTTGAAGGTGATTTTAGTAAGTTGGACTTGCTTCTGCCCCCCCCCCCCCCCCAAGAGTTCCGTGAGCAGATGGGCACCATCCCACCGAAAGTCGTTCTCAGCACAACCACCGGCTGCAGCTAGAAGGTTAAGCTCCAGAAGGTCAATGGTAGGCTTGCCATTGACCAAGGGTGGGCCGACCTTGCAGTAGCTCACCGACTAAAGATTGGGTACTTCCTCACCTTCAAGGTCCTGACTAAGGATAGTTTCAGGCTCATCGTCACTACTGCAGGCGACCGCTAACGCGACACATGAATCAGAGACCCCGCGACCAAACTGTGTGCGATGCATGAATCGCAAACGGTGTCGTAAAAAAACCGTCCCCAATAAGACGAACTGTTTGCGATGCCGGAGACATAAAAAACGATTCAGGTTAGAGACGCGTGTGCGATACGTGGCATACAGTTGATCCATACGAACTATTTGCGATAAGCCAGAACAACAAACACGGTCTGCCAGTTCGTGGTGTGTGCGATACACGACATATAGTTCACTCGGATGAACTGTTTGTGATTACGCAACACAACAGAAATGATCAGGAAGACGGATAACAACACGGACGATTCCTGCTAATAACCCGTGTGTATTGTGGGCAAACGCTTGCTGGTATACAATTGTCAGCGATTGATGAAATCATCACCGACGGGTTCCCTAGTTTAGTTCGTCTGCATTGTAATTTGCTCAGTCTACAGAAGAACAACATATATAACCAAATTAAACATCCAATTACATAGGTGACTATACAAAACATTCGCACACACCTCAATAAACAATTACATGCATTCTAAACTAGGAGAAACGATCATCTAATCATCTACTTCTTGTGACGTTGCCGTCACTACTCTACTTGTGGCTCGATCCCTCGTCGTCCACAGGAAGGAGGCACTCCCTCATGTTAACGATCCGCCTGTACATCTCGTAGCTTGTGTACGCGTCCTTGGCCGTGTACTTGACGTGTTCTTCATCCAGTCTCCGTACCCAGGCCTCGTGCTAGGCATCCTTGTTCTTTTTGCACTCATCTTTCATGCCTCTGTAGTAGGGGTCGATGATGGCCACGGCTAGGTCAACCAGGGAGTCCTTCTCCTTCTTTATGCACCAGACCTTGTACTGGCCTTGGATGTCGACAAGATTCTGGCAGGCCAAGCCCGTAGTCTCGAGCACCTTTAGATCGTTCACGGTGTCCACCATAGCGAACCTGTAGTCGGGGCTATTGATAAACCTGGCAAAATGCTCGCAAGGCCTTGTGGCCAGGGAGTAGTGGTAGACGAGGACGTGATGGCGCACGCACAACTGGGCAACGGCAACCTTCTGATCATACCCGGCACGACCGCCGGTGAACTCGAGGTCGAAGCCGACCACTTGGTACTCGTCCTCAGCAAGCAATTGCTCCATAGTGTGGATGGAGCTCTCCACCGAGACCGGCTTGTTGGTGTACACCACCGAGAGGTCCTTCTCCCTCACGTGGGTGTCCACTACGTGAGGCATGGTGAACTGCTGCCCGTCATCGTCGTCAGCCGCTGGGAGCGCCATTGGAGCCGGGTGCGCCATTGGAGCCGCCGGATATCCTCTTTGTATGTGTCATCGTGGGTGTGCTTATTGTGTCGTGGGGTGCGAGAGATGAAGGTAAATGGCCGCGGGAATAAATGAGGGCCGGGCGGCCGGGATTCTCGGCACGTCCGCAAGGCAGTTTTTGCCGCACGTAACTGCGTCGTGGCGCCGCGTCCGGCGTAACCGCATGCATAAGGCACCCCGAACGTACGTGATCGTGCGCCGGCCCGAAACACTTGTTGATGTAGGGTGGAACCCTAATTTGAAGATATTTCCACACTTGGAGGGGGAAAAAGAGAGGAACAACAAAATCAACCAAGGGAAATCACTCAAACAAACCCAAATCACACATCCACTAGGATAGCATACATGAGATCCACAAGCATACAAGGACAATCCAAGGAAACAAGCACAAGGTAAAGTTCTTCCCACTCCAAAGGAGGCGAGGTCTTGGTGATCTAGGTGAGATCCTTCTCCCTTAGGAGGTCTTGATGATCCTATGATGGGGATCCTTCTCCCTAGAGAGGTCTTGATTCTCCAAGAGGAGATACAAGGAGCAAAGCTCTACTCAATATCTCAATATACTTTGCTAACCCTAGAAAGGATGAGGAGGAGGTCTATTTATAGTCTAGGACGAAGTGGGGTGAGTGGAGGAGATTACACGGCCGAATGACCTAAAGTGCCCTGGCAGGGGCCGGATGTCCGGCGGTTCATGGGGGTGCCGGATGTCCGGCCCTGGCACTGGATGTCCGGCCTGGATGCGTTTCAGCTTCTGTGATGGGGGGGCCGGATTTCCGGGCAGAGGCCGGATGTTCGGGCCCTGTAGCTGCTTCACGGCTGGGCTGTTGCTGTTGTGCTTCTCTTCAGGGACCAGATGTCCGGGCCAGGGGGCGGATGTCCGGCCGATGTAGTTTTTCAGTGGTCTTCCTCCTCGCACACGTCCGTCCGTGTACTTGTCGAGTTGGTCTTCGTTCCGAGCATTCTCGAGGCGGTCTTTTTCATACCTGATCACACATAGCACTTGGGCTTGAGGTAGTAGCCATGTCTCACACGAGTCAAATGGAAGTTCACTAAGGAGAGATGTCACCTCGGTTTTGAGAGCTCTTGCATGTGCTTGTGTCATTGGTCCGCTTGGCACTTGAGGAGACGTAGGTAGGTCCATGGGGATGCCCGTGGGATGCTCCGCATCATCTCCCCCCCCCCTTGAAAAAGATCCGTCCTTGGATCGGAATCCACATCACCATGGAAGGGAGATAAGTCCTTGACGTTGAATGTGTCGCTCACGTTGTACTTGTCGCAAGGGATGTCGATCTTGTAGGCATTGTTGTTGTAGCGTGCTAGCACCTTGAAGGGTCCGTCGGCTCGGGGTAGTAGTTTGGACTTGCGCTCGTTGGGGAAGTGGTCTTTGCGAAGGTGTAGCCACACAAGATCTCCGGGGTTGAACACCATGGGGTGCTTGTTGATGTTGACCTTGTTCACGATTCGTTGTACTTGGCGTTCGATCGCGTGCCTTGTATCTTCGTGCATCTTCTTGAGGTAGCTCGCTCATGCACTCGCGTCCATGTCGATGCGCTCTTGTAGAGGTAGCGGTAGAATGCCCAATGGGGACAACAGGTTGAAGCCGTAGACGACCTCGAAGGGGGACTTGCCGGTAGTAGAGTGTCGTGCTTGATTGTAGGTGTACTCGGCGATGGGTAAACATTCCTCCCACTCCCTTATGTTCTTCTTGATCAACACATAGAGTAGTGTGGATAGAGTCCGGTTCGTGACCTCCGTTTGGCCGTCGGTTTGAGGGTGATATGCCAATGAGAATAGGAGCTTGATTCCGAGCTTGGCGCATAGTGTCTTCCAAAAGTAGCTAAGGAACTTGACGTCTCGGTCTGACACGGTCGTCTTTGGCACTCCATGTGTCGGTGTAAAAACCGGCAGACCTCGGGGTAGGGGGTCCCGAGCTGTGGATCTCGGATCGGTGGTAACAAGGACAAGGGAGACGATGTTTACCCAGGTTCGGTGTAGGAGATATGCCCTAGAGGCAATAATAAATATTATTATTTATCCCCATGTTCGTAATTAAGTTTATATTCCGTGCTATAACTGCTATGGTTCTCGAGTCTACAATAACCACGAGGCTCGGAGGAAGACTCATATGCACGTGTGGAATAATAAACGGTAAAATGTATTCCTAGTCTGGCCTCTAAGACTAGCTCAAGTGTTGCATGATGGTTCTGTTTTCCTGATCATGGGCATGACTATGCTGGCAACTCTGAGGGCACATTGTTAGAAGAACACTTGTGTTGAATCGACCCGAATTGATGTTATGCTATGAGATACATTCGTCACAAGTTAATGGTTAATAACACAGAGAAAGTTTACGTTTGCATAATTCCTTAGACCATGAGAGTATCGAGTTTCTTCATGCTTGATTCATGAACTTGGGGTTTGTTAAACGTCATCCGTTACTGGGTGGCTATTACGGCGGCTTACGGGTTCATGGGAAAGTATGTCAAGTAACTTGATAGCTCAAGATTGGGATTTGCTCCTCCGACGATGGAGAGATATCTCTGGGACCTCTCGGTGTTACGGTATCCATCATCGTCTGGCCAGACACAATGTGATTTGATCACAGGGATGCCGGAACACGGGAACGAGAAAAGAGAACAAACCCGGTAATGAGGTAACTGGCATTGTGGACAAGTGTTGATCCACGGGGATGCCGATAAATCTCACCTTGGGTGTTTGTAACATGTCGCGAAGCAACAGGAATAGCACACGGCAACTGGAGGGCCACTCGAATATTTATTCGTGTGGGTATAGGGGTCAATATGGGTGTCCACGGCTCCGATGTTGATCATTGATCGGAAAGTGTTCCGGTCATGTCTATACTTCACCGAACCTATAGGGTCACACGCTTAAGGGTCATCTATCTGCTGAATTCTAGACAGGGAGTTTGAGAGAAAGTCACTGGAAAAGTTTCGGAGACAACGGAAAAGTTCCGGAGAGAGAACACCGGAATAGTTTCGGTAAAACTGAAAAGTTGTTTCAGGGTATACCATTAGGTCAAATTGGTTTCGGCACATGCCTGGAAATTCTTGGAGGGTGCCAGAATTGTTCTGGGAACTTCTAGGATTTTTCGGAGAAAAAACCCGGAAATGTTCCGGAGCTGCTGGAACCGCTTTGGTTGCTTTTCGCAGATGAAAATCACTAATCCGGAATTGTTTCGGAACGCGTCCAAAATCATTTTAGTGGGTACTGGAAATTTTCTAAGACCTACAAAAATATTTTCGGATTTAACGGTCGCAGAAAAATGTTTCTGTGAATAGTGAAAAGCACTTTTTGGTTACTTTATGGAAAGCCACCTTTTAGGGCTTTTCCCAAAAGGCTTCTAGAAGGACTTGGGGACTAAGGAACCCCCTTTGGGGGGCCCACATGGGGGGTGGCCGGCCAAGGAGGAGCTCCTCTAGCCTTCCCATTTTGCCCCTTTGGAAAATCCATATGATGGTTTTTTTTGGGTATTTTGAGTTCCACCCTACCCCTTGGGATTTCCTATAAATAGAGGTGGAGAGGCACTCTCCACACTCACTCTTTCTCACATACAAATGCCATGCATGATATGGCCTTCTCTCTCCCTCCCCGCGAAATAGTTTCGTAGAGCCAAAAGGCTATCTGGGTTCCGGTGGGAACTAGTTCTGGACGGCGAAGCCCTGCCGGATAGATGACACCGTATGTGTGCAACCCCGTAGAGAGGTCGTAGGTTCGATCTTTTTTGCCCGAGGGGCTGTTCGAGAGTGCCTCCCGAAGGGCTGTCCGAGTGACTGTCCGAGTTTCTGTGAGTGCCTCCCGAAGGGCTGTCCGTGACACCGTCCGGGGGACTGCCCGACCGCCTCCCGAAGGGCTATCCGAGGGGCTAACGAGGGAGTACATCCTCGCGGTTGGGAGGTTGTAAATCCTAGCTGCGGGGATCTGCACCGACGATCTACATCGACTCTACTTCCACTGCGCTACGAGTCGGTAACGATCAGATCCAAACCTTGTATGCATCTCCATAGTGTTCCTGGGCGTGCTCGCTGTACCGGAAATTTTTGTTTTCTGCTGCGTTCCCCAACATTCGGGCCCTCTTAATGGAGGTAAAACCCTACGTCCTGCTTCTGTTTATATTGATGGAGATGTATTGAATACAGACTTGATCTACCTCGAGATCGTAATGTGTGTCTAACTTCTAGGGCTAGGTGAGCGATGTTGCGTTGATCTCCCTCCTACGGGCTAAACCCTATGGCTTATATACATGCCAGGGAGGGTATCTAGGGTTACAAAGTTGGTATCTAGGAGAAAGGCTGCAGGAGAGATCTTGGAGTATGCGTCAAGTCTTCGGTAGAGGCAGTCTCGATCACGCTTCCTGTGTACGGCCTCCGGAGTCCATCTTGATCACGTACGAGGGCCCATCGGCCGAACCGAGGAGACGGGCTGGCTAGGTTAGCACCCCCTAATCTAGGACACCGTCAGTAGCCCCCGAACTGGTCTTCTACGCCGAGGATGACTTTCAGCTAACATCACCTCGGATCCGGAGTCCTTGGCTTGACAGACGAGTTCCCCTTCATATTTTACTCTTTATAGTAGAGCGATGATATCCGAGGTCCAACCGAGTTCATACCCTGTCCGAAGAGGACAGATATCTTAGCCTCGAAGGCCTGTTGTTCAGGTATGAACGGTCCAATCCGGCCTGACAACTTTATCGAAGAGGCTTGCCCCACGACAGGTTGAGCAGTTACTGCCTCCCCCGAAAATCGTGGTTCGAGGCAACCTTTTTACTGGCACATCCCCTTGAGGCAGAGATCGTGCCCATTTTCTTAGGGATATCATCAAGATTTTGTTTCCCCCCATATGCTCAATGGCATTTTTGATGGGAATAGCGAGTTTATCGGCGCAACGAGGGGGACTCTTGGCCTTTCACAGGTTTATAAGAGCAAAAAGGAGGACAGCGCAATCGACCATGCTCCCATTCTCCCCCCACTACTGCTTCGTCTAGCTCCAGTGCCCAGATCCATCCTGCCCGCCTTTCCCTTTCGCGAGTCCAACTTCCACCACCAGCCATGGCCGACACCCTCAAGGGGCACTGGGGTGGCTCCATCGTGACGGCCGTGACCATCTCGGAGCTGCGCAGCGCGGGGTATCTGACCCCCGCCATTGCCGCCCGCGCTCCGGCGGCTGGCCAGCTGGTGCCCGCTCCCAACGCCGGGGAGCGGGTAATCTTCGTCCCCCACCTCATCCGAGGCCTGGGGTTCCCGCTGCACCCCTTTGTGCGCGGGGTAATGTACTACTACGGGCTGGATTTCCACCACATGGCCCCCAACTCTGTTCTTCACCTCGTTGCCTTTATCACGATCTGCGAGGCCTTCCTCCGCTGTGAGCCGCACTTCGGCTTGTGGCTGAAGCTCTTCGGGATTAAACCGAAGTCCAGTGGCTCGGATCTCGCGGAGTGCGGAAGAGCCATGATCAGCAAAAACCAGGGGGCCACCTGGTTCAAGGGCACCTTCATCGAAACGGTGAAGGAGTGGCAAAAAGAGTGGTTTTACATCACTGAGCCGCTCACCCCTGGTCAAACCGAGGTCCCAGCTTTTTCAGCCGGGCCCCCAAAGAAGCTCAAATCCTGGAAGGAGAAGGGCGTCGCCTGGGGGAACCCAGAAGAGGTGGAGACCCTGATCGATAGGATCTTGTGGTGGTCCACCACGGGGAAGGTTGAGCTTGCCGACGTCATCAACATCATGCTCAACCGCCGCATACTCCCTCTCCAACTTCGGGCTACCCCGATGTGGGCACAGAAGCCCGAGGACATGGACACCATCACCACCTTCTTCCGCTCCACCTTGGCCGCCATGAGGACAAGACCCATGAAGCTGGCCAAGGACAAGATCCCCAAGGAAGGGGAGGACCGCGGCTATGAAGCCCCCCGGTGAGTGGCCCTGCCCCTCAATCGTTATTCTTTGCCCATTGTATCGAGGAGTAAAGTTTTGCTTGAATCGTCGTGTTTGATTTTTTGCCGAAGTGGTTGGCCTGGGTACAAGGAGTGCGATGCCCGGCCCCACTGCCAGAGGAGCCTCCGACTCCCCTGCTCTTGGCGCTCCTGACCGAGGAGCCGCACGTGGTGGCCCCCAAAGGGACGAAGTCCCAGAGGGGGAGGTCAAGTGCTCGCACTCGGGGGATTTCGGTCACCCGGTCCGAAGAGACCCACACCTCAGCCGCCCAAGACGGCGACGCAGAGGAGGGTGAGGAGGAGGAGGTCCCCCCCCTGAAGGGGAAGAGGTCGGTGTTAGAAGACGCCGACGTTGGCATGCCGCCGAAGGGCCCAAAGAGGCCGAGGCAAACCTCGTCTGGTGCTGCCAACAAGTTGTCGGAGAGAGCCGAACTCTCCGGTGACTCAGAAGAAGACCTCCTCGCCGTGGGGAGGAAGAAGCCGGCACCCCGGGGTAAGCCGTCGTCTTTGCATCCCGTCTCTTAATTTGACAAGTTATTTCTAGGCAAGGGGAAACTTACGAAGGCGTCTTTTCTTATGTAGTCCATCGAGGGTAATCCCCAGTGGTTCCTCTAGCGGGTTGCCATCCGCCAGCGGGACTCCAGAGCCCGCTGATCCTTCCCCGGTGCATGACGGGCTAGGGGAGGCAACATCCACCTTGGCCCCTGACGTTAACACGATGGGGGCCGACGAGGTGGCCATCATGGCCGAGGTCTACACCTCGGCCCAACAGGACCCGGGGGAGAAGCGCCCCGCGGTCATCGAAGAAGGGCTGGGCCAGTCATCGGCCCAGCCGAGATCTACCTCAGCTCTGCCGCCCCAGGTGGAGGCTACCCGGATAGATGTATCCGAGGTCCTCCCTCCACCCCAGCCAACTGCCCAAGGACGGGCTGGCGTGGGGTGGACCGAGGAAATGGAGGACGCCCTGAAGGGCTCCTCCATCAAGGAAGAGCACCGTGCCTTGATAGGCGCGGAGCTGCAGGGCTACCGGTCCGCCGGGGCCGGCCTGCATGAGGTTTCCAAGAACCTCGTAGTAGGTTTCGAGGTACGCTTTCTATCTGCGCATCCAGTCTAATTTGTTTATTTGAGCTTTTTTGAGTTATGAGTTTGTCCGAGGACATAAGAGTACAACCTGCTAAACAGCTTAGTGAGTGAGTTGCCCCCGAGCCCGAAGTCTGTTTCAAGAAACCGGCATTGGGGTCGTTTGATTAAGTAGGAACCCGTTAAGTAGCCCCCAGTGCGCTGCTTGAGGCAGCCGTCCTGGAACCTTTTAGTGATTTAACTGTTCCCTTTGTAATAAGGATCTTTTTTGTGCCAGGTTTCGACCTCGGTTCTGGACTCCGTCTCCGAGGAAATTGCGGAGATGAACCAGAAACTCGAGAGGTCCCAGAAGGGGCTCATCCTGGCGAACCAGAAACTCGAGCAGTCTCAAGGTAAGCAAGTTTAAACTTGCCATGTACTTTGGACGAAGGAGGTATGATATGTTTTGTTAAAGAAAACAACTAAGGCCGAATTGTTTTGACAATAGCAGTGTTAGCGGAGCTGGAGACGCTCAAGGTCGAGCTCGAAAGGGCTCGGCGAGAGGTGCGGCAGCAGGAGGCTGCTGCCGCCGCGGCAGAGAAGGCTCGGGCCGCCGAGAAGGCGGCCGAGGAGAAGCACCAAGTGCAGGTGCTAGAGGTTGAGGAGACCCTGAAGGGCGTGTTTGAAGCACGTGACAAGCTTTAGGAGGAGGGGCAACGAACAAAGGAGGAGCTCGAGAAGCTTCAACTTGCCCACTCCGAGCTCAAGACCTCGGCCCGAGCTGACCGCGAGGTGCTCCAGCAAGTGGAGCAAATCGCCTCGGGTAAGGTATTTTTGCTGCAGTGTTCGTTTGGCAGCAAAGGGTGTGTCGAGCTCACCCAGTTATGGCGTTCCGTAGAGGTCTTTGCGGATCTTCTGCAGAGCGCGGTGGATGCGGTGGCATACTTTCGCCAGCTAGCGGGCCATGAGGCAGAGAAAGCCTTCTGGGGGCAGTTCCCAGGGTCGCCGTCCGCACAGTTGCTTAATCATCGAGTGAAGCAGCTGGTGGAGTTGTTTCGCATGACGAGACCGGCGCTCCAGGACCTCTGCATCGCATTGTGGCCTGCCGAAGCCATGCCGAAAAGCCTCTTCGGCCTTACGGCCCGTCTCCGAGACGTCGTGCCTTGCGTGAACCGCTGGAAGAGGTCCGCATGCTTTGAAGGAGCACGGAGGGCGTACGCCTGCGTGAAGACGCACTTCCGAAAGGTTGATGCAGTGATATGTGCTGCGGGCCCTCTTGTCGACATGCCGCGCACCGCCGAACAGTTCTTCGCCGAGGTGGAGGCGGGGGCTCGCACCACGGAAGCCATGTGTCCAAAGGACACTATGTATTTCTAGACAGTACTTCGGAATGCCGGAATGTATGATGTGTAAAACTTTATCTTTTGGTTGAATAAAGATGGCTTTAAATTCCATGTGTGTTGTTTTATAATTAATTTTTCCTCCGATATGACTGTTTTAAAATGAGAGTGGCCAGTCGTCGGCTTTGGCCCCAGTGTAGGTCATACAAAGGGTGTTCCTTAAGGCACACTTGACCCTTAGCCGATGTCTCTGTACCCGGAGGTGGTCGGTGCTTTATAGGAACTAGGCAATCAGACTATAGTGGCTTTATACCTTTCACTTAGTCATAGGAGTTTGACTGTGGGGGCTGATAACCAGCCCCCGGTGTGGGAAGTGTTCGGCCAGGTCGGCCGAGGTCTAGGCCATGACACACTTCGGCTAGGAATGAAAGCCCTTCGTTTAACATGGGTGATCTCTATCGTCACATCGCTTGACGCGGTCTACGGATGGCGGACCAGTTTACGCATACCTAGATAGTCAGTTTTTGGCTTTCTCCACTGAGGCGCTATGCCAATTGACCTGGCAGCGCAATCGCAGTGGTTCTCCCGTTACGCCCTTAGCCGAATTCATCGAAAACGTAAGGGGTACACATTGGAGCTTGGCAACCCAACTATTGACCAAAATCTAGGTTCGAAACTGATGCATTTAAGGCCAAAATCCGAGACGCCGAATACTTCGGACTTGTTATACAATTGTATCTTTTTAGAGAACTTCTTCGTCCCACAGGGGCCATGCTGATAAAGAAATATGATAGAGACCTTGAAGGGGCACAATTTCTTTATTTCATAATTTCAAGCGTGTACATGCCCAGCTGCAGCGAGAGGAATTGAAAGAATATAATGTAAATAGTAAAAAAGAAAGAGGAAGAAACAGGGCGGATAATTGCTAACGGGTTTTGAAGAATCCGGGCCGCTACCTGCCGCACGTCTACATTTCCGAGCTGTTGACCAGATGTTCACCATTGATGGTGATGAATTTGTGAAGGTTGATGCCCTTCCGGCCCTTTATACACTTCAAGTGTTTGATCGACCAAGCTCCTTTAGAGGAGGCGTTGCCGAAGTCCGTTCTGCGGTTGAAACCACATGGACGTAGTCATGTTTGGCTGTTTCTTTTACAGAGACTTGCCTGTGCAGGGGCTCGAAGCCACGTCTTTGCTTGGTTGAACCGCGTCAACGTTTGAGTAAATGTTTGGCTCCTCGACGGCCCAGGGAATCTTCAGTGCGAAATTACGCACTCTGTGGATGTAGTGCCCATTCCAGAGAGGGCACGCGAGGAGCCCGCATCCCTATTTCGGATGCGGGGGTACCTGGCCGAGGTCAATTTGTGCAGCCCGGGCGCGCTTCAAAGAGCGGGCGGCGCGTTTATCGCTGCGGGCTGCCTCCTCGGACGCCTGTACCTCGGCTGCGAAAGCCGCGGTCTGTTCCTCTGTCCGGAGTGAACGTTCGGTGTTACCATTAACTGTGATAACACCATTAGGTCCCGGCATTTTGAGCTTGAGGTAGGCGTAATGCGGGACTGTGTTGAAACACGAGAAGGCTGTGCACCCTAAGGCTGTGCACCCTAAGAGCGCATGGTATCCACTTCGAAAAGGTACGATGTCCAAGATTATCTCCTCACTTCTGAAGTTCTCGGGCGAGCCAAAGACTACCTCTAGGGTGACCGTATCGGTACAGCGGGCTTCGACGCCCGGAATGACACCTTTAAAGTTGGTGGAGCTCGGCTTGATCCGAGATGAGTCGATGCCCATCTTCCGAACTATGTCCTCGTAGATGAGGTTGAGGCTGCTTCCTTCGTCCATCAGGACGCGTGTTAGATGATAACCATCAACAATAGGGTCCAGGACGAGTGCCGCCGATCCGCCATGCCTGATGCTGGTCGGATGATCGTGCTTGTCAAACGTGATCGGGTAAGCCGACCATGGGTTATAGTTCGGGGCGACGGGCTCCAGCGCGTATACATCCCGAAGCGCACGCTTCCTCTCCCTTTTAGGGATGTGAGTGACATAGATCATATTGACCTCTGTTACCTCGTCAGGAAACTTCTTTTGGCCTCCATTATTGGGCCGCCGAGGTTCATCCTCGTCTTCACTGCGGTGTTGGGTTTTACTCTGACCCTCTGCCGCTATCTTGCCGGCTTGTTTAAAGACCCAGCAATTCCTGTTAGTGTGGGTTGCTGGTTTTTCCTGATTGCCGTGAATTCCACATGGGCGGTCCAGGAGCCTATCAAGCTGGCTAGGTCCATCTTTGTTCCCTTTAAAGGGTTTTCTTTTCTGCCCGGATTTAGGTCCGGTGAACCCTGCGTTGACCGCGGTGTCTTCAGTGTCGCTTCCGCCATTTTTATACCTGCGCTTATTTTTGTTGCGCTTGGGTTTTCCATTGGCGTCACGAGTTTCCGAGGTGCCTTCCTCGCCGTTATGAGTACTACGGGAGAGTCAGCTATCTTCTCCCGCACAAAAGCGAGTCATCAGTGAGGTCAGGGCCGCCATAGTCCTCGGTTTATCCTGGCCGAGTTGACGAGCCAACCATTCATCTCGGATATTGTTTTTAAAGGCGGCGATGGCCTCGGCTTCGGGGCTGTCTATGATCTGGTTCTTCTTGGTGAGGAGCCTGTTCCAGAATTTCTTGGCTGATTCGCCTGGCTGCTGGGGACACGGCAGAGGTCATCAGCGTCCGGAGGTCGGACATATGTGCCCTGGAAGTTTGCTCGAAAAGCGTCTTCTAGGCCCTCCCAACTGCCGATAGAGTGAGGAGGGAGGCTATTAAGCCAATGCCTCACCGGCCCCTTTAGCTTGAGCGACAAATATTTAATGGCGTGGAGATCATCTCCGTTGGCCATGTGTATGTGTAGGTGGAAATCCTCGATCCAAACTGCTGGGTCCGTGGTGCCATCATATGACTCTATATTGATGGGCGTAAATCCTTCCGGGAATTGATGTTCCATCACCCTGTCTGTGAAGCAGATTGGGTGAGCTGGACCTCGAAACCGAGGAGCATTTCGTCGGAGGTCGGGAGAAAGCCGTGAGTAGGCTTGATCTCGGGCACGGCCGTTCCTGTCCACCCAGGCATCGTAGCCGTCGAGCCCAGCGGGTGCGCGTCCCCTTGATCCATAGATGGACCGAGGGGGAGCCCTGTTTTCCTCAATGCGACATCTAGCATCGTGAGGATCTAAGTAATCCACGGAGTCCTTGCCATAGCGGCGTGGAGGTGGCCGTTCACTGAGGTCTTCTCGTCTTGGCCTGTCCCGGCCTCTAGGGAGTCGGTCGAGGTCGTCAGCGAGCTCCTCGTCGAATTCCAGCAAGAGACGCCTACGTGGGTATGATTTCGGCGTGCTATGGCACCGGTTCTCCATGTCTTGCTCAGCGAAGAGCACTTCGATCCACTTTTCATTTAGTGCATCGATATTGGCCTACAGCTGCTGCTGCTTGCGTTTCATGCTCCGGGCAGTCGCAACGAGGCGCCGCCGGAAGCGCTCTTATTCAAAAGGGTCTTTGGGGACGATGTAGTCCTCGGTACCGAGGCTCTCGTCCTCCTCTGATTCCGGCATGTAGTTGTCATCGGCCACTTCGAAGAGGTCATCGGGATCTGAGTCCCTGAGAAGTCGGTCCGGTGTGCCGTTCCTTATCGGGGAGGCTTGAATGTCCTCTTCATGGTTGCCGGCATCGCCGTCCTCCACGTCGCCGTTATTGGCTGTCGCGTCATTACCACTGGGTTCCCCGTTAGGACCCCTTCGGCGTCTTCGCCGACGTCTTGGAGGGGATTTGGGGGTGTCCACCATGTAAACATCGTAGGTGGACGTGGCGGTCCACCTGCCCGCGTTTACCGGGGGCAAGGTGTTTTCGATGGGGCAATCAGCGTCCTCCTCCATGTCTGAGGCCTCGCCATAGTCCAGCATGTCGGTTAAATCGTCGATCGTGGCGACTAGGTGGGTGGTGGGTGGGATGTAAATTTCCCTATCGTCGGCTTTAAGTCCGATCTAGTTGTAAACCGAAGTCTTGCCGTCCGAGATGGACATGCTCCGGATGTGGTCAAGCATCTCATCGAGGTGAGATAACTCTTCGGGATTCATTGATGCACCATAGGCAGGGCTGACTCGAAGTACGCCCGGCATGTAACTGGATGCGTTTTTGGTGCAAGGGGAATCCGAACATAATTCTGAGTTCTGCACCGGAGTCAGTTCTAGCACTGGCGTAATTTCGGGAGTGTGAGCCGGATCTATCTCCGGACTGGAGATCGGAAGGAAACTGGCCGGAGTGGTGGCGTCAGGGGTCTCAAGAGGCGTCGCGACAGAGTGCGGTTCCGAAGTCGAGCCTCCAGAATCGGTCGAGCTCTCAATCCGGCCAGGGGTCCATCCCGATAGGATGAGTTCACCACGGGAATCCGTAGTGTATTCGAGGCCACCGAAGGTCACGATCCGACCTGGGGCGTAGTTCTCGGCAGAGGTCAGATGACCCGTCGAGTCGGCGCAAAATACCATGCTGCCGAAGACAAAAAGCTGGTCGGGGGCGTAAACATCCCCATGGCCGTTGGCGCAGTTGATCTGCAGGTGAGGCATCGATCCTTCTGGTGATCGCGCAGCGGAACTCTCAATGAAAGCACCAGTGTCGGTGTAAAAACCGGCAGACCTCGGGGTAGGGGGTCCCGAGTTGTGGATCTCGGATCGGTGGTAACAAGGACAAGGGAGACGATGTTTACCTAGGTTCGGGCCCTCTTAATGGAGGTAAAACCCTACGTCATGCTTCTGTTTATATTGATGGAGATATATCGAATACAGAGTTGATCTACCTCGAGATCGTAATGTGTGTCTAACTTCTAGGGCTAGGTGAGCGATGTTGCGTTGATATCCCTCCTACGGGCTAAACCCTATGGCTTATATACATGCCAGGGAGGGTATCTAGGGTTACAAAGTCGGTATCTAGGAGAAAGGCGGCAGGAGAGATCCTGGAGTATACGTCAAGTCTTTGGTAGAGACAGTCTCGATCACGCTTCCTGTGTACGGCCTCCGGAGTCCATCTTGATCACGTACGAGGGCCCATCGGCCCAACCGAGGAGATGGGCTGGCTAGGTTAGCAACCCCTAATCCAGGACACCGTCACCATGCAATCTCAAGATTTTCCTACAAAAGAGATTTGCAACATGTGAAGCATCGTCTATCTAGTTACATGGAATAAAATGTGCCATCTTAGAGAAACGGTCCACAACAACAAATACCGAATCTTTGCCATTTTGAGTTCTAGGCAAACCAAGCACGAAATCCATACTAATATCTTCCTATGGATGATATGGAATAGGAAGTGACATATATAGACCATGAGATTGAGCTTTGGACTTAGCTTTGCAGCATGTAGAGCACCGGTTTGTGTAGCGTGACACATCTTGAAACATCTTAGGCCAAAAGTAGTTCTTGGAGAGCGTAGCAAATGTCTTGTCGCGTCCGAAATGTCCCATGAGTCCTCCACCATGAGCCTCTTGCAAAAGCAACAAACGAAGAGAAGTCTCGGGGATACAAAGTTTGTTAGCTCGCATAAGATAATCATCTTTCAAATAGTATCGCTCCCAAGTGTTGTGTGATAAGCATTTGGCATATGGAATCGCAAATGAAGCATCATGCGCATACATGTCTTTAATGTGCTCAAATCCTATAACATTCAACTCAAGTTTAGTAACTAGCATGCACTTGCGTGAAAGGGCGTCCGCCACAACATTTTCCTTACCTTTGATATACTTGATAAAATAAGGAAATGACTCAATGAACTCACTCCATTTTGCATGACGCTTGTTCAATTTTGTTTGACCCTTAAGGTATTTAAGCGTTTCATGATCCGTATGGATGACAAACTCACGTGGTCGGAGATAATGTTCCCACACATGGAATACTCTTACTAAAGCATATAACTCTTTGTCATAGATGGGGTAGTTAAGTTGCGCGTCGGAAAGTTTTTCGCTAAAGTATGCAATAGGTCGCTTCTCTTGCATCAACACACCACCAATACCATTACCACTAGCATCACAATGCACTTCAAAAGTTTTATCAAAGTTGGGTAATGCAAGTAATGGAGCATGTGTAAGCAAGTTTTTAAGCTCATGAAATGCGGCATCTTGAGATGGACCCCAAACAAATGGTGCATTCTTCTTACTCAATGCGTGCAATGGTGATGCAATAGTGCTAAAATCCTTCACAAAGCGACAATAAAATCCGGCTAAGCCAAGGAAGCTACGCACTTGAAGCAAATTGGTTGGTTGTGGCCAATTTTTGATAGCATCAATTTAGTTTCATCCACTTGAACACCCTTAGACGAGACAACAAAGCCCAAGAAAACAAGCTTATCAACACCAAAAGTGCATTTTTCCATGTTAGCATAAAGTTTCTCTTTTCTAAGAACTTGTAAGACGTCTCTAAGATGTTTCACATGATCCTCAAGAGTTTCGCTAAACACAAGGATGTCATCAAAGTAAACCACAACACAAATGCCAATGTATGGACGAAGACCATAATGCATCACACGCATAAAAGTGCTAGGAGCTTGGGATAAACCCATAGGCATGACTAACCATTCATACAAGCCAAATTTGGTTTTAAAAGCCGTTTTCCATTCGTCACCTTCTTGCATGCGTATTTGATAGTAGCCACTTTTAAGATCAATTTTAGAGAAAATGGTGGCTCCACTAAGTTCATCAAGCATGTCATCTAGGTGTGGAATGGGGTGGCGATATCTAACGGTAATAGCATTTATGGGACGGCAATCGGAACACATGCGATAGGTACCATCTTTCTTAGGCACAAGAATTACCGGAACGGCACATGGACTCAAGCTCTCGCATACATACCCATTCTCCATGAGATGTTGGACTTGCCGTTGGATTTCTTTGGTCTCGTCGGGGTTGACGCGGTAAGGTGCCTTGTTCGGTAGAGGTGCGCCGGGGATGAGGTCGATGCGGTGTTTGATTGCGCGAAGTGGAGGAAGTCCGGGAGGTAGCTCATCGGGAAACACGTCCATGAATTCCTGCAATAAATGAGACAATACCAAAGGAAGATGTTGTGAAGTATTAGTTCGCACCACTTCATCTTTGCACACAAGCACAAAGTTAAGAACACTTGATGGGCTCTCACTCACATCCCTCAAATCTCTTTTGGTGGCTAAAAGAACTAGGTCTCTCTTGTCGCTCATCGTGGAGTCGCTCATTGTTGGCTTGTGGCACTCACTCTCTTTTTGGTGGTTCACTCGCTCACTTGTCTCTCCACGATGGGTAGATGCTTGCTTGTCCGCGATGACTTGACTTGGTGTCATAGGTCGAAGAACGAATTCCTTGCCCTTCATCTTGAAGCTATAGTGATTGGTCCGTCCATTGTGGATGACGCCGCGGTCGAATTGCCAAGGTCTTCCAAGGAGGAGATGGCACACGGACATAGGAACCACATCACACTCCAAGTTGTCTTCGTAGGCACCAATCTTGAAGGACACTTGGACGGTGTGCTCCACTTGAATGGTGCCGGAGTCGCTAAGCCATTGGACCTTGTATGGGCGAGGGTGCTTCTTCTTGACCAATTGGAGCTTGGTACATAACTCTTCACTTGCCATGTTGTGGCAACTTCCACCGTCGATGATGACCTTGACGGAACGTCCTTGGATACCCGCTTTGGTATGGAAGATGTGGCAACGTTGGTCTTCATCTTGATGTTGTTGAAGTCTCAAGACCTTGGAGACAACAAGAGCGGGGCTCGAATCATTGTTGCAAAACACTTGATCATCTTCATCTTCATTCACTTGTCGATGCATGGCCACATGCTCAAGTGCTTCCATTTCTTCTTCGCTCATAGAGTCGTAGGTGCCGTCGGCGTTGAGGATCATAGTGCGTCGTGTTGGGCACTCAAAAGATTTGTGGCCTCGGCCCTTGCAAGTGAAGCACTTGGTGTCACTTGTTTTGTCGGTGGCATCCGTAGGAGTTGTTGATGACGAAGCTCTTGGCTTGAAGTTGCTTGTAGTAGTAGGAGGACGACTCGAAGATGTCGAATGGGTCTTGTAGCTTGACTTGTCATCGGTACTTGGTGTAGCTCGAGTCATTGGAGGAGGTGTCGTAGTCGTTGAAGCTTGATTGTAAGAACCGTAGGTCTTGGAAGAGTACTTGGAGTACTTGTAATCCTCTTGCACTTGACGCTCCGCTTTGGTGGCTTGGTGCACTAGCTCGAGGAGGTTGGAGTAAGGTTGGAAGTCCGCTATTTTCTTGATAGGATGGTTGAGACCATTCAAGAAACGCACCATAGTTTGCTCATCATCTTCCTTGACGTTGGCTCATATCATTGCAATCTCCATTTCTTTGTAGTATTCTTCAACCGACTTGGTGCCTTGCTTGAGGAGTTGAAGTTTCTTGAAGAGGTCGTGGCTATAGTGTGTAGGCACAAGGCAAGCTCTCATGACATCCTTCATTTGAGTCCACGTTGTGATAGGTGGTTCACCTTTCTCTTGGCGTCTCTCGATCACTTGCTCTCACCAAATGAGAACATAGTCTTGGAACTCAAGCGATGCCATGGCTACCTTCTCTTCTTCGTCATAGTTTTGTAGACGGAATATCTTGTCCACCTTTAAGGCCCATGAGAGGTAGTCTTCGGGGTCGTTTCTTCCGGAAAACTTGGGCATGATGAACTTGAGCTTGCCGTAGCGTTGTTCGTCATTATGCCGATGTTGTCGTTGTTCTTGTCTTGGAGGTGGGTCATCATCCCCGTTCTCTTCTTGCTCTACGCGGTTGGCTTGATGGCGGGGACGAGGTACTCTTGCCCGGTTCCTCCTTTCTTGATTCTCTTCATGGTGTGCGGCTTCTTCTTGGAGACGTGCATCTTCTTCTTCACGCATACGATGGTTACGTTCCTCGAGGGCATGGTTAGCTTCGCGAAGGGCACGTTGTGCTTCGAGGGCTTGTTGTTAACGACGTTGTTGCTCTTGCCGAAGTGGGTCGCCGTCTTGAGTATCTTGTTGTTGACGTCGTGGAACTTGCTCGTGGTGCATGTCATCTTGAACTTTATGGCATTGACGTTCGTGCTCTCGTAGTCGTTGTTGCAAACCATTGCCATGTAATGGATTTTGGCGAGCTTGATGTTCTTGCCGAGGATGTAGACGAGCTCGAGGAAGACTTATATCCGATGATGAATCCGAAGAATGGCATCTTGACCTTGTTCGCCTTGTCGAGGACGAAGTTGAGGAAGCGCGGTCAATCATCATGGCATGAAATTCTTCCATTTGAGTAGTAAGCTTGGTGTCAAGGTAGTCTCTTGTTCGTGTTTCAGAGTGACGCAAGTCGGTGGCGAGTTGCTTGATCCGATCGCCCAAAGCTTCACTTTCTTGATGCAAGGCTCGTTGTACCCCAAAGAGATGGCTCTTGGATACGTAGTCGTTCGGTGCTTCGTGCTTGTCGAAGAGGGGATTCGAAGATGTACTTAGCCTATCCATCATGAGCAAGTAGAGGTGAGTAGGAAAGGAGAGAACAAAACCAAAGTTACCTTTTCCGAAGATTGAAGATGTATCGAGTATCACTTAATGTATAGCTGTGATAGTAGAATTGGTACCAGGTTTGTTTCTCACACCTACACAAAAAGGCTTATGGAGTAGCTTGGTTAGGATGGTGGCACAAAATAGTTGCAATTTGCAAGCAAGATATCAATAATGTTGAAAAAGATTCACAAGTTTGCAAGTGTAACAAGTAGACCAATAGCAATAAGTAGCACACGGAAACACACGCACGGATAGATAAATGAGATCGTGCAACCAAGGAATGAGCTCAAAATGTGGAATCCATGGAAAATGCTCTTGTTGCACAACACTAGAGAGACACTAGCACGCTTGCTCAATAGGCGGATACGAACTTGTGCACAACCTATAAGAGACAAAACGTATGGACTTTCTATCTCACTTATGCTATGGAATGTAAGAGTCCCGGTGAACTTGTCACAATGATTGAAGATGATCAAATATGCTATGTAATGTGGCGATGCTATGGCTATTGCTTACAAGCTTGTTGTTGCTCTTTCTCTTTTGCTTAAAAGCTTCTCTTTCTTTTGATGGTTTCCTTTGGCCACTTATGCGAAATGCTCATACGAAGATAGCAATGATGTATATGCAGGAACAAAATTTGGCACAAGAGATGATATGATAAAGTATGCACGCTATGATAGCTATGCGGATCGGAATAACTAAAGTGCACAAGTAGCGTTGCCCGACAATACTCAAATGGCTAGTCTCGTAGGAAAGCTACACAAAAGATGGTCTCGGGGTTTCACAATGCAATGGCAAGGATATGAACAAGTTGTCGTCGAGGTTACCGTCCTTGCTTACGGTTAGGGTGTCACAATGGTGGAGTTGGTGTTGTCGATGACGAGTCTGTGGCGAAGTTGAGCGATGGTGATGTCGATGTCGAACCGTCCCTAAGTAGCCGAAACACATTAGGAAACGGCAAACCGCGACTCAAAATCTCAAGTGGCAAACGTGGCAAGATTTGCGGTGGTTGCGGAAGTTTGTGGTGGAGTCACACGAGTATGCGATGGTATTGCGAAAGAAACGGTGGCAAAAGATGAAAAATCGAAGAAATTGCGTTGGGTTGGTGGGCTGGCTGCCAGGGGCCGGATGTCCGGGCTGACAGCCGGATGTCCGGGCATGGCCGTCGGGCCGGATGTCCGGGGTCACGGCCGGATGTCCGGGGTGCCCACTCCGTGGATGAACTCGATGAACAAGAAAAAATTTGAGGCAAAATTGGGGAGATTTTGTGGATGGAATTGAAGGAGAAGGTGGGGGAAAGCTAGATCCACTCGAAACCAAGCAAATTCATGGATCAAAATCAACAAAACATCATCAAACCAACAAATCACAAAAAATTTGGTATGTCTATTTTTGTGGGGAATTTTCGAAATTGGGCAAAATCAAACAAAACTGGGGCTAGAAAACGAGGGGAAAGACTCCAAAGTGCGAATCAACATGGCTCTGATCCACGATGATGTAGGGTGGAACCCTAATTTGACGATCTTTCCACACTTGGAGGGGGAAAAGAGAGGAACAACAAAATCAACCAAGGGAAATCACTCAAACAAACCCAAATCACACATCCACTAGGATAGCATACATGAGATCCACAAGCATACAAGGACAATCCAAGGAAACAAGCACAAGGTAAAGTTCTTCCCACTCCAAAGGAGGTGAGGTCTTGGTGATCTAGGTGAGATCCTTCTCCCTTAGGAGGTCTTGATGATCCTATGATGGGGATCCTTCTCCCTAGAGAGGTCTTGATTCTCCAAGAGGAGATACAAGGAGCAAAGCTCTACTCAATGTCTCAATATACTTTGCTAACCCTAGAAAGGATGAGGAGGAGGACTATTTATAGTCTAGGACAAAGTGGGGGTGAGTGGAGGAGATTACACGGCCGAATGACCTAAAGTGCGCTGGCAGGGGCCGGATGTCCGGGCGTCAGGCCGGATGTCCGTCAGTTTATGGGGGTGCCGGATGTCCGGCCTGGATGCATTTCAGCTTCCGTGATGGGGGGCCGGATTTCCGGGCAGAGGCCGGATGTCCGGGCCTGGTTAGGCCGGATGTCCAGGCCTCCGACCGGATGTCCGGGCCCTGTAGTTGCTTCACGGCTGGGCTGCTGCTGCTGTGCTTCTCTTCAGGGGCCGGATGTCCGGCCGCTGTAGTTTTTCAGCGGTCTTCCTCCTCACGCACGTCCGTCCGTGTACTTTTTGACTTGGTCTTCATTCCGAGCATTCTCGAGGCGGTCTTCTTCATACCTGATCACACATAGCATTTTGGCTTGAGGTAGTAGCCATGTCTCACATGAGTCAAATGGAAGTTCACTAAGGAGAGATGTCACCTCGGTTTCGAGAGCTCTTGCACGTGCTCGTGTCATTGGTCCGCTTGGCACTTGAGGAGACGTAGGTAGGTCCATGGGGATGACCGTGGGATGCTCCGCATCACTTGTAGCGCGCGCGGAGGGACGCGAGCAGAGCGCGCCGCGGCCGCCTCAACCGCGAGCAACCACACGCATAGAGCAGTTGAACACGCAGGGAATGGCCGTCTACAAACCGGCCGGCAGTTGCGAGCTGGCAGCGTGATGTGAAACTACGTCGCGTTCCACATCACACAGTGGGCGAACAATCATCCGCGACGCTGCGTAGAGAGCAGCCGTGTGCTAGGTAATTAAATCACAAATGTTTTTTTATTAACCGTTTGTGTACGTGTCATTTTGTCCTCCTCTCACACGTCTCGTCACCGCGCTGCCGCAGAAGGGTTCGAGCGCAAGCTTGAGCACTGCACAGGCGTTCTTTTGGCCAAACGTTAGCTCGAAGAGGCGCCAATGAATCGTTGGTGAGCCCGTTCCCGCGCAACCGTGCAGGTTCCCGCGTGGAACCACGCAAGCTTCCCGCCCGACTCGGTGAAATCCCAAAAAAACCCAGTGCTTACCGGCCTGCTATATAAACAGTCACTGCCGGCGAGTCGGCATCGCATTTTCCCCTCCCTCCCCGTAGCTTATCTCGTATGCTTCTCCCACCATCACCAATGGCACCGGTCCGTCGTCGTCGCTCAGCCACTCCGCCGTCGTCTGAGGACAGCTCCAGCTGGGAGGCTACACCGTGGCGGCGGCGCAGTCCTTGGCGGTGTGTACTGCCCGTGGCGTCCCTGTTGGGTGTGCGCACAATACCCGCCACACGCTCCGTAGCCGCTGCCCGATGACAGCTGTTGCCGACAGCCGTTGCCGCCACCCCACCGTCGGCCGCTGTGGCCGCCACACCACCAAAGCCCGCCAGGGCCATCGACCGCTCCGCCACCGCGGCCCGAAGGCGGGTGGTGGCTGTCGTGGCCGCCACCCCACCGTCGGCCGCCGTGGCCATCACCCACTCCGCCACCGCGGCCCGAAGGCAGGAGGTGGCTGCCACCCCACCGTCGGCCGCCGTGGCCGCCACTCCAACGTCGACCGCCAGGGTCATCACCCGCTCCGCCACCGCGGCCCGAAGGTGGGATGTGGAGGCCCGGACGAGCATCAGCGACCTTGCCGCGCGCTACATCGAGTTCCTACAGGAGGAGGAGGAGCGCCTGGTCGAGCACGCAAAGCATCTTACCGCCGCCGTGGCTGCAGCAGAAGCCGCCGCAGTGGCGCGGAATGCGGAGATATACGAGGAGTCCCGCCACTTCGAGAGGGATCGTCTGGAGCGGCAGAGGGCGTTCGAGTTGGGCGTCGCTAAAGGTGCAGCAGCGGCAAGCGCCGATTTCCGCTTCTCCAGCTCGTCGGTAGGCTTCTCCTCCTCGGCCTCTTACTGAGCGCGCTCGGCAGATGAGAGGCTGCTAAAAGTAGTACAAAAGCCCTCCGTAGTAGTAGTATTTAGGGGCTATTTTGTTCAGTTCATCTGACTATAGATATGGTTGAACTGTACTACGTACTTAAATTTAGTTAGTATATATAGTTGAACTAGCTATTTCAGTACGTGGTTGGCAACAATTGGGTACAAGTTTGTTCGGTTCAGCTGTCGAGTTGAACTATTTGTATCAAGAACGTCTGCTTAATCTATGAATGAAATCTATGCTTACTGAATTTCATTTGCAAAAATTACAGTACTAATGATTTTTAGCTGCAAAATTTGATAAATGACAGTGTTTTTTTCTGAGGATCACAAATGGCAGTGTTACTAGGTTGACAAATGGCAATGTTACTAGATTGACAAATGGCAATGTTACTAGATTGACAAATGCCAATTTTTCCATTTTGACAAATGGCAATTATACCCAATATGACAGATGCAAATCTTACCACATTGTTTGTACGTCGTTGCACACGGGTCATCATGCAAAATCGTTTGCAATGAAGAGATGCACAAAACCCGCGCGCCAAATTTTCCCTTGGCTTAGCTGCGAAGGAACCCAGCTCTCGCTTTGCATACGGGTGTTCAGTCTGAAATGTTTGCGATGAGTGTTTTATTCAGAGAAAGACATTGATATTTTTTTTACTTTGGTAAGTCTGTACATTCAGAGAAAAAATGCGAAGTTCATCAAAACCATAGATTTCATTCAGTTACACTATGGTTTTACATTCATAGGATCGGGATACAATATTAAACAAAAAAAATAATTGTAGCGGCGGCGTGCTGCGCCGGTGTTGTCGTCGTCCAGGACGCCGTTGTTCAAGTCTTCAAGCCATCCCAGAATGTTATGGACTTCCAAATCCAAGAGTCGTTCATCGCGCGATCGACGGGCGGGGCGTGGGGGGACGGTGACTCACGGCGCTACGAGGTAGCGGTCGACGGTGGCGTCCCATGACACTGAGGGGGGCGCGGCGGGTGCAGGCACGCACACGGGCACGGGCGTGGATGGTGCAGGAAAGCGCACGGGGACCGGCGCCGTGGTGGGTGCTGGGGCGCGCACGAGCACATGCGGGGGCGCTGGCGCTGGTACGTACACGAGCTCGCGTGGGTCCGCGGGGACCTCGCTGACACCCGCGACTTCCAGCTCTACGATGGTGCTCAGCGACCAGCCCGTCAATGCCACGGGGATGGTCGCTGGCGCGGGCGCAGGGATGGGAGCTGGGATGGGCGTGGGGGCAGCATCTGCCCCGGCCAGCTCGTTCAGGGCCATGTCCCTGAGGTCCCATTCCTCCTTATTTTCTATCTCCTCCGGCTCGGAGTCGACTTCACCAAACCGGAAGACTAGTGGCAGATGATCCTTGTGCGCCATGGAGTAGGTGGAGCTCTGGAAGATAGGATTCGGGCGAGAGGGGAATGGGAGGCGAAGAGAGATCAATAAGGCCGCCTATTAAACAGCGGCTCGGGCGCCATTAATGGAGAATTTGAGAGCGGGGCGGGTGGCGATGGAGGTCAAAGGGCTCGCTTCCCGGTGAGCCTGCCCAGCGTACTGCTCGCACGCCTCCCGGTGAGCCTGCGTAGCGGAGGACTGGTCGCACGCCTCCCGGTCAGCCTGCGCAGCGCAGGACTGGTCGCACGTCTCCCGGTCAGCCTGCGCTGCGGACTTCGCTCGCACGCCTCCCGTCTACTCAAACAGCTGCCCGGACGGCACCTCCTTGCCATTAAAAAAGTGGGACGCGTGGCGGCACGTAAATGGTCAGTAGAACGCCCACCATTGAAATAATACTATAATAACGTGACAGCTATTTGTTGGCTGTTAATATGTGCACCTTCTCTCATATTGGACACATTTTTTACCACAGCATGTTGGTGCCATTCCATGACACCATGCCAAGTCTCATGAATTTCAAACGAGTTTTGGATTTACTAGAATTTCAAAACCAAGTTCTCAAGTTTGCGGCCGAGCCACGAAGAGCCTAGGTGTTTGACATTCATTCCCATTTCTTGCATGGGACCTAAACATGCAACGAAGGACACATATATGATTTTTCAACCCATTTTGGTGCATAGGAGCATGTGCATGCAATTCAAATTTGAATTATGCACATAAAATGCCTAGAAAACTCAGTTAAAGTATAAAAATGTCCAAACAAACCACGAATAATTCCAAAATTTAACACGATACTCCTATTGGTCTATGTTACCTCTAGAAAAAAAATCAAGGCAAGAAGAGGCAACGAATGTCGTTTTGTCCACAAAGGTGACACGTTCCCTACCAGAACCATGAGGCTTCTTGTGAGAAGCTCTAGTTTGTGAGAAGCTTATAGCAAAACCTGCCTCAAATGGGACAAAATTTTTACCTTAGCATGTTGGTGCCATTCCATGATAGCATGCCAAGTTTCATGAATTTCAGACGAGTTTTGGATTTACTAGAATTTCAAAACCAAGTATCTCAGCGTTTGCGGCCGAGCCACGATGCCAAGGTGTTTGATATTCATTCCCATTTCTTGCATGGGACCTAAGCATGCACCCAGGGACACACATATGATTTTTCAACCCATTTTGGTGCACCGGAGCATGTGCATGTAGTTCAAATTTGAATTATGCACATAAAATACCTAGAAAACTCAGTTAATGTATAAAAATGTCCAAACGAACCCCGAATAATTCCAAAATTTAACACGACACTCCTGTTGGGCTATGTTGCCTCTAGAAAAAAATGAAGGCAAGAAGAGGCAACGAATGTCGTTTCGTCCACAAAGGTGACACGTTCCCCACAGGAACCATGAGGCTTCTTGTGAGAAGATCTGGTTTGTGAGAAGCTTATATCAAAACCTGCCCCAAATGGGACAAAAAAATTACCACAGCATGTTGGTGCCATTCCATGAATCATGAATTTCTGACGAGTTTTGGATTTACTAGAATTTCAAAACCAAGTATCTCAACGTTTGCGGTGGAGCCACGATGCCGAGGTGTCTGAAATTCATTCCCATTTCTTGCATGGGACCTAAGCCTACACCCAAGGACACATATATGATTTTTCAACCCATTTTGGTCCACCGGAGCATGTGCCTGTAGTTCAAATTTGAATTATGCACATAAAATGCCTAGAATACTCAGTTAATGTATAAAAATGTTCAAACGAACCCCGAATAATTCTAAAATTTAACACAACACTCCTATTGGTCTATGTTACCTCTAGAAAAAAAATCAAGGAAAAAAGAGGCAACGAATGTCGTTTTCTCCACAAAGGTGACACGTTCCCTACCGGAACCATGAGGCTTCTTGTGAGAAGGTCTGGTTTGTGAGAAGCTTATACCAAAACCTACTCCAAATGGGATAAATTTTTTACCACATCATGTTGGTGCCATTCCATGATAGCATGCCAAGTTTCATGAATTTCAGACGAGTTTTCGATTTACTAGAATTTCAAAACCAAGTATCTCAGCGTTTGCGGCCGAACCACGATGCCGAGGTGTTTGAAATTCATTCCCATTTCTTGCATGGGACCTAAGCATGCACCCAAGGACACACATATGATTTTTCAACCCATTTTGGTGCACCGGAGCATGTGCATGTAGTTCAAATTTGATATATGCACATAAAATGCCTAGAAAACTTAGTTAATGTATAGAAATGTCCAAACGAACCCCGAATAATTCCAAATTTTAACACGACACTCGTATAGTTTTATGTTCACTACAGACAAATGTTCTAGCAATTCAAACACCGTCCTTTGCCACTGTGACCCCATTCCGTATTTCAAATCAAGACGAAAAATCAAGTACATCACACACAGTTTATTATCACCAACCGTGTGAGATGCAGTACAAAATATCTTGGTGCACCGTCATATATGGCTTACGCGAGAAGGTTCGTCGGCTACAGTCCACAGCCGGCGCATCAAGCAAACTAGCCCCCCAAATATCATTTCACTGTTCAATCGTCGCCGGTCAAAGATGGGGACGTGGACCCGCGTCGTGAGGGCAACTTCGGCGGCCCACTCCGGTGAGAGCGCGGCCGCAGCCTCCATGAGCGTGCTCACAACCTGCGTGAGTGCGGCCGCAATCTGCGACCGGGTGGCTGCGGCAGCCGAATGGCTGCTACTGCAGCTGAGATGGCGGCGGCAACATCTGCGACAGGGATAGCAAATGGCGAGAGCGGGACAACAACTGTCCGTTCCATGGCGGCCGCCTTAGCCCTAATGGAGGCCGCCCGCGCCCATGCCCAGCTCCTGGCGGTCACCGCACAAATCACATGAAGCTTCTCCGACAACGGTCGGCAACCCACGGCCGAAGAGTTGGCAATCGCCGAGAGCATTCGAGCAGCCGTCCGTTCGTTCGCGGCATACATTGCCGCGATGGAGCCCGTCCAAGCCTAGACCGCGGCCGCCCACGCCTAGTTCGTGGGGGCCTTTTCCAAAGAGATGGTGGACGCGGATGGCGAGATGCTTGCCGAGTATGGTGCGATGGATGCCATGGAGCCCCTTCCTCAGGAGATCGTCGGGCGCGAGCTGGACATGGAGGAGGCGGCGGAGATCGACGAGCGCCAGGCGGAGTAGTAGTCTTTGTTTAGAGCGCCGGTCTTTTGTTAGAGTAATGTTTAGGTCAGCTAGCTCTGTTTAATTGCTGAACTTGCTCGATTAAGAAGTGTGGGTGTGTTGTAGGCTCTTTTGTGCACCCAAATTATGCAATGACATGGATGACCACTGTAACCAGGGAAATTCAAACCAAAATTTGCATGTTCAAACTCATCACACATGGGGTAAGCCATATGAATTGTTTGTGATGTTCAGATATCGTACACAGTGCTGAATAAGGGACCGTGTCTGATGACACTTCGCGTGCCAGTTTTTCGCTGCACGGAGCAAAAAATTTCGGCATCCGCGAAAATATCTACCTCCCATGCCCCCTCCTTACCAAAAGCCACATTTTCCCTGTTTCCGCCTTCCATTCCAAGTTCAAACCTTCACTGCTTGCTTGCAGCGCCGCCGCCTCGCCGGCGACGCTCCTTCCTGCTGCTCGGCCTCGTCGATCTAGTCAGGTAATCCACACCCGACCCCCATCCTCCACCTCCTTCTACATCCCACATGCCCCGACCGCCGGCGCGACACCTTCCACCCAAATCACCGACCCATCCTCCAAATAAGCGCCGCCCTAAGCCATGGTGCACGTAGTATAGCCAGGAGCTCAAGGAGCATCTGGCAGCAGAGAAGTAAATCGCGGCCGCACGCGCGGATGAGGTCGCGATGGCTGCCATGCATGCCGACCCCCAGATCTTGGAGGAGCACCTCGCCGTCGAGGCCACCGTTGACGCCTCGCGCGCGGACGCGGCCACGCGGTTGGCTACTTTAAATGACAGTTCGTGGCGTTTTCTCGAGGCCACCATCGGTGCCTTCGACGAAGACTACGAGGTGTTTTCTCAGCGTGCCCGTGCTTACCTCAACTCCAGAGCCAGCAGGTTGGTGCCAGGAGCGGCTCACACGACTCACCAGTACGAGGAGGGCACCCATGATGTGGAGGCCTCGCCCTCTTCCAAGTCTAAGGAGCCCATTGTCATCGATATCTTCGATGATGAGGAGTAGCTTATCTTTTTAGCTCACTACAAGGACCTATGTTCAGCTAGCTAGCTACGCCGGTTAAGCATGTTCGGTTTACCTGTTGCATGTGCTGCTCCTGCCTTTCCTTTACAAATTCTAGTGAATTGTCCTATGTACTCTTACTATGCAATCTGATCCTCTAGTATATATGTTCTATATATTGTGCAATGTGGTGCTGAGTTAACTGTTTGGTTCATTTGTTGTGGTGCTCAGTTAACTGTTTGGTTCAATTCTGCAATGCGATGTTCAATTGTCGTGGGTACAATTTTGTATTATTATGCATGTGAGAAATAAATCGAATTCGGCTGTACTAAATACATGAGAAACATATACAATTGCTATATTTCCTAGTTCTTAAGCATGCTTGGTTTGGATAAATGGCTTTTCCATGTGGCTCGAATTAATCTGCTGAATCTGCAATGTGTTTATTTTTCATCAACATATTTTACTGATAGTATGCCAACCCTCACTTAACCTGATCAATAACTACCTTATATGTGTTGCAGGGAAACAATGGGAGGCACTGAGGTTTACCATCGAGGTTCGCACATGCATGGTCCTTTGTCTAATAGCATATTATTGTGCAATTGCAGGAACCATTCTAGTATTTAGGTTTTTAACAATTTGGTCTTGCACATGTAGGTCCTGCTGTCAGAGGTTTTGACCCACTGTTCGACCCATTTTGCATATGGGGAAATGAGATGTCCATGAATATCAGTCAAGTCAAGAAACTCAGAAAGATTGTGTGGATAAAGAAACTAGCGACGAAAAACAACAAGCTCTTTGTCTGCACAATGAAGAAGACATCAGTGAACTACATGATGGTACTAACTCTTATAGTACCTTGTTTTTTTATTCCTTTGCACCATTTCAAAATTCAGAGAAGATATTTATGCATATCTTTGTTTTCAGGCCTTTCGAAAGCAGTTCACAGATGATTACCTCTCAAACCACCTGTATGGTCAAGAGGCGAGGAAGGTGTTCATACAACACCCACGGTACAATATTGAAGTCTTCCTCAAGAGGACGAAGGATGGCGGTCAATCATCCACAGGCACTGGCCTAAAGTTGCAAGGACATTCAACATCATTGAAGGCTCAATATCCGCCTTCCGCTTCAGCAGTTTTCCAGATGAGATTCATCTGTCTATCTACCGTCTATGATGCTAATTTCCAAAGGTTTTAGATGTTGCATGTGAAACTTGGTGCTGTTGTGTAATGGGGTAGCTAGCTATATGCCTATATGGTGTGAGTGAGTGCTGAAGCTATATGATGTTGTACTCTGATGTATTTCAATTATGAAATCCTGGTTCCGTAATACGAAATGAAATATATTGTGTGTTTATTATGAAATGTAAATTTGATTACTAAATGGATTAATAATAATAGGCCAATTAGCCTGCTTATTGGGTTTTTCTAGTGCAAACGGTTATTGAGACAATACCGTGGGCGATGATCTCAGACAAACCACACAGTTTATAGGAAGTAAACGTGTTGGATCAATGAACAATCACACACGACTTCCTCTGGACAACTGTTTGCGTTAGGCCACCTTGCACAAACGTTTTCCACATAAAAAGTGTGTGTGATGGACAGCCTATACCACACAGTTTCTTCTAGACACCGTGCGTGATGCATTCAATAACACAAACGATAAAATTATTACTATCGTCTGCAATGGCAACACTATCACAGACGATGTGATGCGGAAACTGTGTGCTTCTGTATATACGAACAGAAACGTTTGTCTGGGATTCACTGTGTGGGATGTATATACGAACGGAAACGTTAATCTTGGATTCACTGTGTGGGATGTACATACGAACGGAAACGATTGGGCCAGTATAATTGTCTGCGATGGCTCACCCGATCGCACACGAGCTCTTTTTGCCCCGCGTGTGTGACCAGAGGCCCTATCACGGACGGTTTCTGGGTCGTGTGGAAAGGACCCCCCGTATCGCACACACAGGCAAGACGACGGTTTAAAACTTCGTCGCTGAAAGGGGGTAAAAGCCGTTTGTATAGCAGCTCGCTGTACTAGTGCTTGTTTGACCTTTCTGGCGCAAAGGTCGTGGCCAAGTGCAGCCAGCACGAACAAGCACTTTGTCATGATCCAAGAGTAGTTATCTATGTTTGTTAGTCTGTCTAGCCTAAGCTACTAGGCATATAATTGTATGCTTATGTTGTCTGTGTGCCACTGTATATGCATATTAATGTGGTTATGGGTATGTCTGCTAGGGGCGCCGCCTCCCTCCCCTCCCCTCCCCTCTGCCTCCCTTCCCTCTCTAGGGTTTCCGCCGCCACCCCTTCCCGCCGCCGCCGGATCCCAGCTGGGCAAAGCCCGTGCGGGGGGATGATGGTGGCGGCGGGGCGTCCCTCCGTCGCGGCTTGGAGGCGTGGCTGTGGCGGTGGATCTTGAGCGGGCGCCTCGGGACGACGTGTGTGTGGCCATGGCGCCGGTCACGCAGCGATGTGACCTCCTCTACCTTTGGCTATCTTCATCGTCGGTCCAAAGGGATCTGGATGGTGGGTGCTGCCTCGCGGTGGCTTCCCGGTGGCGGATCAAGTTGAGGAGGAGATGGTGGCCTAGCTGCTGAAGTGGGTGAGGACGCCACCATCGACGGCGGCGCCCGTGGGTGTTGTTTTCCTCGTTGGAGGCGATGGTGGGGGCGTCCCTCGCTCCATTGTTTCCGGGGGAAACCTCAGATCTGGGGGAGGCCACCATTGACGGCGGCGCCCGTGGGCGTCGTAGCCCTCGTTGGAGGCGTTGAAGGGGCCTCCTGGATCGGATGATGGCGACGTCTTCGTCGTCACCCCCGTGGGGGCATCATCTTTGGAGACATTCATCGGCTGGACAGACATGTGGACGGCTTGGTGGCTGGGCGTCGGTCTCCGCGTGATTGTCGGGTGGGGACCACGGTGGGGCAGCGTGGCATCTACCATCTACGACGACGAGTCTCGGCGGTATGGTGCAGCGGGGTCTCGACGACGGACGTGGGATGATGAACGCGTGCAGGGCGGTGGCGCCGTCTGGCAGGCCTGCAAGGTCATTACATTGATTTTTCCTGAAGATGGGTATGCGGAAGACGGCGGCGGCGAAGACTTCTGGAGCGTGTATGCTGGTACGCGCTAAGGGTCTGCCGGACCGGTTGTGCCACTTGCTCGCTGCTGGGCGACTTGTCGAGGCCTTCGGTTTTTAGATGATGCGCATTGATGTGATGTTAGGGTCTTGGCCCTGTTCATCGACTCCCCCTTCATCAGTGTTGTAGGATTAGCGAGCTGTCGCTAGTTTTGGTGGCTTCAGTCTGATCTTTGTAATTCCTCTTGTAAGATGTTGTGAATAATCCAATAAAAAGGCTGTGTGCATCTCTTGGATGGAGAGGCCGGGGTGATCTTCCCCCATTTCGAAAAAAATTTGGGTATGTCTGCTAATGTGGTTATGCAATGCTTATTAGTGCAGTTGTATGTGTGTTTATTCATAGCCATGTAGAGAACCACACATCCTTTACGAACAATTTATAAAACATGTACCCATAGCTTGCTTAAGTTTTTGGTTGTAATTGGCCTTTGCAACCGGTAATATGTTAGTTATTACCCCCTCTGTCCCATAATATAAAACGATTTTGCAAGCTATATTAGCTTGCAAAATCGTCTTATGACGGAGGGAGTATTTTGTATGTATGTGTGTACTCTTTCAACAAATTTGGTGCGGAGATGATTTGATCATAGCTTGCTTAACTTTTGCAAGGTGATATTAGCAATTGCAAGGCGTGATGAAAGCCTCTTTCAACAAATTTGACGTGGTTGTACTTCACTCATCGAGTCATCGTGAAGGCCTCTTTCAACAAATTTGATGTTTTTTTTTTTTTTTTTTTTGAAATTCAACAAATTTGATGTTGTTGTACTTCACTCATCGTGAAGGATCCTTTGTCCTGACACACACCATGGTCCATGCCCTGCTCCACGGCGGAACAAGCCAGGCGTCGCCGCTTTGAGGGTTGTACTCGAGAAGACGGCACGTGCTGTTGCCCAGGGTGTGTGTCGTTTCCGCGTGTCGGGTCGCGGAGGCGTACTACCATGTGCTGTCTGTCTCCGGTACCGGAAAACACTGGAAAAGACCCACGAGGTCCTCGGGTGAGGACTTTTGTATGTTTTTTTTTCGTTTCTCTCTGATGAAGCACGCGGTGCACAATGTCTTTATCTGATTCGTGATGTGGATCTGCTACCAGACTTTAATAACCATTAAAAAAGTCAGCGGCTAGCGATCAGGTGGAGCAACCGATGGAGGTCCGAACAGCCAGGGGAGCAGGTTTTCATCGGGAAACCATGGAGGCGCAAGTGTCTCGGCCCCTCATGGTGACGGTCTCCCTGCGGCTCATCTTCCTCATCTGCTTCTTCTCCGCTCTGCCACGCCGCTGCCGCTTCCTCGCCGCCGAGGCGGCTCCGACGCTCGTCGCCAGCCTTACAGGCTTCGATGGCCCCCTCCCGTTCCGGCTTGAGACCGGGTACGTATTCCTCGGTCAGGCACGTACGTTCTTGGACACTCCTACGTACACTGCAGGTCCACTCGTTTACAAGCTCCATATCCATGCCAGGTACGTGACCGTGGACGAGCAGAACGGCGCGGAGCTGTTCTACTACTTCATCGAGTCGGAGGGCGACCCACGGCGCGACCCGGTCATCGTCTGGATCACCGGCGGCGACCGCTGCAGCGTCCTCAGCGCGTTGCTGTTCGAGATAGGTCAGTGATTCCTTGTACTACGGCGACACTGGCCGGCTTTACTATTTCTGTCTTGTCTGGCACTTCTAGATCTAGCTGCCTGATTGCTGTTTCCTTCTATTGGAGTGAGTAGTGATTGAGTGAAGTCGACTGTGTTTCTAGGCCCGTTGAAATTAATCGGAGAGCCCTACAATGGTACCATACCGCGGCTGCGGTACCATCCCTACGCATGGACCAAAGTTGCCAGCATCCTGTTCGTGGACTCGCCGGTCGGCGCCGGGTTCTCCTTCTCCCGGGACCCCAGAGGCTACAATGTTGGAGAAGTCCCTTCTCTGCAGCTCAAAAAGTTTCTCACCAAGGTATGCAAAGGAATGCGGTCCACTTTCCTTGCCCGGAATCATAGTTTCTTCTCCGACCCCGGCAAGATTGCTGCCCCTGAAGTTGGTCTGTATCTAGTGCTAAACTCCCATCCTGGCTTCAGTTACACAAAAGCTTGCCTGACGGAGATATCCCCAAATTTGCCCCGTCTAATCGCCTTGTTCATCGCCACCGGCCGCGTCTAGAACAGACCACAGGGAGCACGAACATCAAAAACCGGCAGGCGACGTCGTCAGTGGTGACACTTTTGCCTTTCCTTGGCATGGGTTAATTTGACATGGATGGCCTGTTTTCTTAACCCAAAACCACGTCCCACGTGGACACACAGAAATTCTAATCCTTGCTTAATTGGCACTTAGTCATGCAAACCCGGCCACATCAGCAACAATATTTGGTTAAGAGGTTTTATTGTAGACCTCTAACTTTTTTGAACCAATATATGGGGTAAAGTAAGCGCCGCAAATAGCTATAGGGAGAAAAGGGCATTTTGTATGGAAATTTGTTGCTATTTGTGCGAGTGATACATACGAGAGGACAAAGAACATACTAGACCAAATTGATCGCTTAGTTACAATTTTGTGTTTATCTTTTTAATCAGTGGTTCACCGAGCATCCTGATTACCTCCCAAATCCTTTCTACGTCGGAGGAGACTCATCCGGTGGAAAGATCGTTCCATTTCTCGCACAGAAGATCTCAGAAGGTATGTCGCACCGGTTAGTCGTTTAAGGTCCTTCGGAAAGATAGATAGTTTATTCATGCTTGAACACTACTATGTTGTTTTCAGATATTGAAGCTGGAGTGAGGCCGTTAATTAATCTTAAGGTGCTCTAAATTCACACCGTATCATTTCCTTATGCAATAATTTGGTTGTTTGCATCCTCGATGTCTTGACTAGCTCTTTGACATCGTGTTGATGCAGAGGTCGGGTGTAATTGATATCTTCTTGATATTAATATATTCCCTTTATCGGGGAAATATTCTATTCCCTTATAGTTTTAATGTCAGGAACAGCTTTAGCTGGTATAATCCCAACCTGACCACAGTTTGTATTGTCATAAAAAAATTGACCAGGGCTATCTGGTCGGCAACCCGGCTACTGGTGAAAACATCGATTATGGATCGAGAGTGCCATATCTTCATGGAATGGGTATCATTTCTGATCAGTTGTATGAGGTGATTAATTAGACATGCCTCCAACACTTGATCACTCACCTATGGACCTGCAGTTTACTGCTCCCGCCCATATGAGGTTAGTTAATTATGTCTCCATGTGCTTGCATGTGATCGATCTTTAGACGATAATGGAGCACTGCCAAGGGGAAGATTATAGCAACCCCAAGAATGCGCTCTGCGCTCAAGCTTTGTACAGGTTTAACCAAGTAAGGATATAACCACTTGAACTTTCTCCCCCTTCTTTTGTATATAAATCAAGTGAAACTTAATGATGCAAATATCCCAGTCTCTAGCATGCCATTCTCCAGTGTTTGACTCTGTATAAAAACTTGCGATATGGTTCTGGTTGACACATCAATATGTTCTTTTGAACCAGCTAATTGATGTTTCCCTGCAGCTGTATGATGAAAATTCGCATCCACACATTTTGCACAAAAAGTGTGTTTATACATCTTCGGGACCAGACAACGGCGATACAGAAAGAAAGATCCTAAAGGAGGAAACAGGAGTACTGAAACATCCACCTCCTCGTCCTCCAATGGATTGCCAAGTAAGTCCATCTGAAATAATTGTATGAAGACCAGATTGCAACCATATGTCTCATTTGTACGGGTTGTTAGATCAAATGTTTGCATTAAAGTTTATCAGTGACCCAGACGGTCAGTAGTTTGCACGTGGTGTTGGTTGCTGATAAGTACTTCCTCCGTTCGAAAATAAGTGACTTGGTTTTAGTTCAAATTTGAACACATCACTTATTTCCGACGGAGGTAATATATGTTATAGTTACAGAGAATTGAACTTCAAATCAGTGGCACGTTATATTAGATCAGTCTGCGGAACTGAAGTTCGGTCAGACAAGCTGGTCGTTCAATCGTAGATCCAAACAGTATGCTGTAAGTAATAGGAATTAAATTAGTACGTGGAGTTAAGGTTCATATTATCAGTTTGTATTAGTCTGCATATGAGGTGTAAGATTATGAATATCTTTGTCGAACATTAATATTCAAAGTCCGCCATATCCATGGCCTAATGATGTTTATGGAAGGATTATATTTAGATGTAATACCGAAAGTATGTTGTGATATATTTAGGTGCAATTATGAAGATGCATCGGCTATGATATGTTCATGTACTCACTACATTACACTTGTGCAAATATATCGGTTGTCATCTACTTAGATGCAATTATTAAGATGTTGCATCATCAAAAGTTTTTCAAACCAGGTTAAATTTTTTTTCACCTGCAGACCTATGGTAATTACCTATCATATTTTTGGGCTAACAACAACATCACTAGGAAAGCCCTTGGGATCAAGAAGGTAAGCCACTAATTTTCTCCTCGGGAAGAAATTTCATCTTGGTATTTACATCAATTTTATGTTTCTGGTTTAAATCTATACACCATTTAATTAGGGGAGCAAGGACGAATGGGTGAGATGCCACGAACGAGATCTACCTTATTCTTTGGACATCAAGAGCACAATAAAGTATCATCGTAATATGACGTTAAAAGGTTATCGTGCACTCGTATATAGGTAAACACAAAAAAAAAACACTATTGCTGTAAAAAAATTGTATCCTATCATAAATATTTGCTTTCATTACTTGTGCCAGGCACAGCTTTTCTGAACTGCAGGCACAGTTGTGCAGAACTGTATTAGCATAAATACATAAAAAGAATAGGAGGTGCTCTTATTTCCATCTCCAATTTCTAATTTGTCATGTTATAACCTTATCTATCTTTGTTGTACATGAGATGCTCTTATTTCCATCTCCGATTTTCAAGTTGTCATGCTATAACCTCATCTATCTTTGTTGTACAGTGGAGACCATGATGCTATTATACCATTCCTCGGTACACAGTCTTGGGTGCGATCACTCAATTTCCCCATTGTGGATGAGTGGAGGGCTTGGCATCTACATGGACAGTCCGCAGGGTGAGAATTGATATATGAGAAGTTGCATAATTAGTTCCATTTCCATGGTTGGTGTTGTATTCTTATTAATCTAGTACTAGTCCAAATGCCCGTGCGTTGCAATGGGCAAAAAAAAAAAAACACAAAATCTGCACCGTCTGGCATTATGTGCCATTTTTTATATCCAACTCCAACAAACGTGACAAATACGGTTACTCTCATCTCTAGTAACATTATTATAAAAGTAAAGTTGTTTCACTAAAATATAAAAAAATACAAATATCTAGATTCAAAAATGGAGGAAAAATAATACGTTTTCTTGCTTTTAGCAACTTGTGTGGTGTGTAAGTGTCCACTTAGAAGTGTGCAAGGAAGGCGTCCCGTTACTATGCATGCGAGATTAGGGTGTGGGGGCAGCAGGAAGGAAATACATACGCAATCCTTGCAAAGGTGAACATTTGAGAAATTACTTGCACGAGCTTGAGGAGCCCATCTCTCAGGAGGAAGTGAGCGCTGCTATCAACGACATGCCTAACGACAAAGCACTAGGGCCGGATGGATTTACGGGCATCTTCTTCAAGAAATGTTGGGCCATCATCAAGGATGATATCATGAGGGTCATTCACCTTTTCGAGTCCTGCCATTCAGAGAACTTGCATTGGCTCAACTCCGCGAACGTGGTGCTCCTCCCCAAGAAGGAGGGCGCGGAGGGCATCTCTGACTATAGACCCATCAGCCTCATTCATGCTATTGCGAAGATCTTTGCCAAGGTCCTCTCCATTAGGCTTGCCCCTCACATGGACAGCCTGGTTTCCAACGTGCAAAGTGCTTTCATCAAGAGGAGAAGTATTCACGACAACTTTATGTATGTCAGGAATTTTGCGCGGAGACTACACAAGTGTAGGACACCTGCACTCCTCTTCAAGCTGGACATCCGCAAGGCCTTTGACTCGGTCAGGTGGGAGTTTATCCTTGACCTCCTCCAGAGAAAGGGCTTCCCCGCCAAGTTTCGAAATTGGATTACCGCCCTCCTTCGCATGTCCTCATCGAGGATCCTTTTAAATGGGGTGCCTGGTCCCCCCCATTTTGCATGGGCAAGGGTTTCGACAAGGCGACCCTCTGTCGCCACTGCTGTTCGTCATCGCTATTGACCCTCTACATCAAATCCTAGAGCTTGCTACTCGAAAAGGGCTTCTTCATAAAATACGTGGAAGGGGAGCTAGGGTCAGAACCTCACTCTATGCGGACGACGCTGCCGTCTTCCTGGCGCCCATTAAAAGGGATGTGGACAACCTGGCCGCCATCTTAAAGGGGTTCGGCGAGGTCACAGGACTTTGTACCAACTTTCAAAAAAGCTCTGTCGTGCCCATTCGATGCAACCAAATAAACCTGGAGCGCGTTTTGCGTGGACTGCCGGCAATCAGAGCATCCTTCCCCTTGAGGTACTTAGGACTATCACTGTCGGTCTGGCAGCTAAGAAAGGTGGACCTCCAATTCTTGGAGGACAAGGTGGCAGGAAAGTTGGTCACATGGGAGGGCCAAAACGTCACCACCATTGGCCGCACTGCTCTGGTCAAGTCTGTCATCACCTCCCAGGCGGTCTACTTTATCACACCGCTTGTCGTCCCGCAAAGCACCCTACTCAACGTCAACAAGCTCGAACGAGCCTTTCTTTGGGCTGGTTCAGACAAAACTACTGGTGCCAAATGCAAAGTCAATTGGGACACGGTATGTAGGCCATTAAACTACGGAGGCCTAGGTGTGCTGAATACTGAAAAATTTGCTAGGGCCTTGAGGTTGAGATGGCCATGGTTCGAGTGGAAGGAACCGAACAAATTATGGGTAGGCTTGGGAAACCCATGTGACGAGGATGACCTCAAGTTCTTCTATGCATCCACCACCATCATTGTAGGAAATGGTGCGAAAGCACCTTTCTGGGACTCTCCGTGGTTGCTAGGCCGGAAGCCGAAAGAGATTGCCCCCCTCATCTTTGAGGCATCCTCGAGGAAAAATTGGAAGGTGCGCGAGGCTATCAAGGAGAATGCATGGATCTTCAAGATCAACTCATCCACCGTTGTTTCCGCCGCACATATTTCGGAGTTCTTCACGCTTTGGATGCTCATTCATGAAGTCAACCTAGATGAGCATGTTGAAGACGACATTATCTGGAAGCACACCATGGATGGACAATACACCGCGGCCTCTGCCTACAAAGCACAATTCTTGGGAATGACTCTCTCTCCAATGGATCAAATGGTTTGGAAGGTTTGGGCACCGCCTAAAGTTAAATTCTTCGCATGGCTTGCCATTCAAGACCGTATTTGGACCGCCGATAGATTGGCCAAACGTGGATGGCCAAATTGTGGCCTTTGCACGTTGTGCAAGAGGGAACAAGAAACGGGTAGGCATCTATTCTACAAGTGTCGTTTTACCATTAGACTATGGAATTTGGTCACCGAGAAGCTTGGGCTACACTACATGGACATCTCGACATGGCACTTGGAGGACTCCGTTGAAGGTTGGTGGGATCACCGGACCGGGATGTCCGTTCCAAACCGGAAGGCCACGGCCTCCCTCACCATGCTCGTCTCTTGGGCAATTTGGAACGAACGAAACTCCCGGGTCTTCCGCAATAAGAGTGCTCCGCCGACGATTCTACTCGACATCATCCTAGAAGAAGCAAAGCTTTGGAGCATTGCGGGGGCAAAAAAACTAGGGTCGCTCATTGAACGCGAGTAATCACCATGTGGATTTGTGGGCTGGTTGTAACAAACTCTAAACTCTCTTCTTAATTAATGGATGAGGCAAATCTTTTGCCTCCGTTTCGAAAAAATAATAATCTCCCATGCACACGCACGCAGCCCATCGGGTCTTTTATATCCAACTCCAACAAACGTGACAAATACGGTTACTCTCATCTCTAGTAACATTATTATAAAAGTAAAGTTGTTTCACTAAAATATAAAAAAAATACAAATATCTAGATTCAAAAATGGAGGAAAAATAATACGTTTTCTTGCTTTTAGCAACTTGTGTGGTGTGTAAGTGTCCACTTAGAAGTGTGCAAGGAAGGCGTCCCGTTACTATGCATGCGAGATTAGGGTGTGGGGGCAGCTGGAAGGAAATACATACGCAATCTTTGCAAAGGTGAACATTTGAGAAATTACTCTTTAAAATCGCCTCTTTTTTCCATCCATTACAATTCCATCAAATATCTATTTAATTCGGGTCTCTCTTTTGTATTAATTTTCCATCAATCCGGGCGGTTGGCTGCCTATTATAATTGCCACCATGCATGCCAGAATTCCGGGTTCTTCTTTCCCACTAATTCCCTCCATCAACCGTGTGGCTGCGTGCCTATTTTAATCAGGTCTTTTTAATCTCCCAAGAATTCCATCAATCCTGAATATTAATTCCTTTCCTTCTTTTTGAGGACTTTCTTATAATCTCCCATGCACGCGCACGCAGCCCATCGGGTCTTTTAATCTTCCAATAATTCCATCAATCCCGGATCTTTCATTAATCGCTTTCCTTCTTTTTGAGGGCCTTCTTAATTCTCCCATTAAAGCACGCAGCTGACCGGGTCTTCCTTTCCAAGTCTCTTGGTTCTTTCTAGGGAAGAACGGGCCCATTGTTTACCCTCTTCTCCTTTTTAATCCTCAAGGCCGCTTATTGATTTGAATTCGTAGATGTATATAAACTGGTGTTATTGCAGGTAAAGACGCGAGGTGGTACTATATATAAAAAACTGAGACCCTGTTGTGAAATGAGATAGGTCAGTTTTTTTTTTTTTTTGAACACAGTACAGACGCAAGCGCTCATATACACGCGCATACACTCACCCCTATGAACGCACGCACGCACACCCTACCCCTATGAGCACCTCCGAGAGACTGAGCCGGCATATCATCGTGAAATTTACGAAGTCACCGTAGGCACCTCGTCATCGACGGGAACGTCTCCTCCCACTGAACGCGCATCGCCGGAAATCCTGAAATAAATCCAGGAATAAATGCGAGCACCAGGATTTAAACCCTGGTGGGCTGGGGATACCACAGTCCCTCTAACCATCCAACCACAGGTTGGTTCGCTGAGATAGGTCAGTTGGACCATGTAATTTTATCCAAACGCAGGTCGCTAGTTCGATTCTCGCATTTCTGAGACCGCAGGAGTTTGACATATACAAAATTGTCTCCAGATGGATTTAGAATTGTCATTGGATCGTTCAAGACTTCCTTTCTTGTGATTCCAATTTGACTATCATTGAAAACATAAGAACTATACATCTAATGCACTATATAAGCATGTAAATGGTAATATGGTATAGTCTTCAGTATTGCTAAATGAGCCTGCGTCCTTGGGACTAGGTAGTTTTCTGCAAACCTAACCCCCTCTTGTACATGTAAGATTTCACAGATAAATATGCTTATTTGAGGGATACAAAAGGAAAAGACCAATATGTGGATCTATAATAGTTGTACTATTCACTATTATAGATTGCCAAAAAAAAAAAAAAAAAAACTCTTGCAGCCCACAAGGAATATTCACGAAAATTTACCGTCATGTAGATCATACCTTATATGTACATGTGGGATTATTCCAGAATTTGTTGGAACTTCCAAATATGATTTTGTTTGCTTGTTTTAACGCCTCTCTTTCCTAACACATTTTCTTAATATAGAACGGTGGACACACTGCACCAGAGTTTGAACCAGAGAGATGCCTCGCTATGTTCGCGCGTTGGGTTTCCCA
This sequence comes from Elymus sibiricus, assembly GCA_039707655.1. NCBI lineage: Eukaryota > Viridiplantae > Streptophyta > Magnoliopsida > Poales > Poaceae > Elymus > Elymus sibiricus. The sequence continues at coordinate 83,390,915 of CM077670.1, read as the reverse complement.
TGAGTCGCTCTGATTAATGTGTCTGATTGCCGCATGCCTGTAACCTGATGTTTGGATAAAAGGAATCGTGCCAGGATGTGAATTCTTCTGCAGTATTTCAGTTTTTAGATATATTGCATATACATGAACTACTCGTGGCAATCGCCAAACCCAAGGAAGATTGTTAGTAGTACTATGCTCCACGAGGCCGGTGCTTCATGCCATGGCGCCACGGAACTATGATTGACCGGAAGCCTGTTTCTAGCGGCAAGGGTAGTGAGAAATCCATCACACACATTAAGATTCGTGCAGCTAGAGGCCCACTTCAGTTTGAATATCTATGTATTCACAACCCACCTTTTCGTATATGATTTAAGTCCAATCACTTAGTGGGCCTAACGCATGCCTGGCCCCCTCCCTCCCATCTCTCTCACGTCACATACATGGCATGAAGAGAACAAATATGCGAGAAGTGCCTGCAGAGGCCGAGCTCCATTGAGCTCTTTATATTTTTTTCAGCAAAAATACTATTTCTACACCTCCAAAAAATCTGAAAAAGTATACATGTAGACATATATTTGTAGTATACATGCACAAAGTTTCATGAACATATATATTCATATGTGATGTACACAAAAAAGACAAATCCACATATTAAAATGGGTTTTCTCTTTGTTGTATTTGGGCCAGATATTTGTCTTTTTTGGGTAGCATGCAAATAATCATATTAGTCGGTGAAATTTTATACATACTTGAAGAATATGCATATGTATTTGTAGAAAAAAAGTTGACATTTTTTGAAACTTCTAATTTTTTTCTTTCAAAAAAGCTCCATGGAGCTCGGTCTTTGCAGCGCCGTTCTCACAAATCTTTTATTTGCTATTTGACAATTTCAATCATTAATATCTTCTATGAACCAACCTGTAGTTGGGTGGTTAGGAGGACAATGGTATCCCCAACCCACCGTAGTTCAAGTCCTAGACTTGACACTGGTGCTCCCGTTATTCCTGGATTAATTTCAGGCATCCCAGCGATGTGCGTTCAGTGGGATGAGACGTTCTCGTCGGCTACGAAGGTGTATGTGGCGACTTCGTCAATCTCAAGATGATGTGCCGGCTCAGTCTCTCGGAGGCGCTCTTACGACGTGCGTGCGTTCATAGGGGTGAGTATGTGCGTATCTATGAGCGTATGTACTGTGCTAAAAAAATCATTCATATCTTCTTAACTATTGATTTATTTTTGAATTTTTATATATTTGAATTCCTAACGCCAGTACCTTTAGAACAAGATTAATCTTGGATCATTTCCAAACACGTTTAAATTTCAATCTTTCAATCCACTTATTCACTCAATCCATTTTAGTGAGTGAAATAGATTTTTAAAATCCCAACAATCAACACATGTTCTAGTGAAATCTGTTGAGTAACGTCATTTTTTTGAAATTAGTGAAATTAGGTTTTTTAAATGAGTCAAATTCTTTTTTTGAATGAGTGAAATCGGTGTTTGAAATGACCGAAATCGTTTTTTTTAAAGGAGTAGAATTCTTTTTTCGAATGAGTGAAACGGTTTTTTGAAATAAATGAAATCATTTAAGTAAGTGATATTTATTTTTTGAATTGAGTGTTTTCTTATACGAGTGAAATCATAAAACTGTGAAACATGTGTTTTTTTACTCCTTTCAAAAAAGCTGATTTCATTCATATAGAAAAAAATGTTTTCTTGAATATGTGGAACGGGTTATTTCAAATATGTGAAACTAATTATAGATGGTTTTTTTTGTATCCAATCTGATTTTGCAAACGTGTCCATTTTCAACCTGGACCAGCTGCGGTAGGAAAGAAAGAATGATTGTGCGCTATTGATTAAATTTGCACCCTAGATAGTATTTAAAAAAATGATTAACTAGTAAAACAACATCATATTTAGATTCTACATATTTTTCTAATCAATTTTCATATATATAACATGTCAAAATTGAAGTTAGGGTTTAAAAGATATGAATATTTTTTAAAAACATTTGAACTATTGATTAAGGTTGCACCCTAAATAGCATTTTAATAATGTTTAACATGTAACAATATCATATTTAGATTATACATATTTTTCTAATCAATTTCCATATATAACATGTCAAAATTGAAGTTAGGGTTTAAATATATGAAAAATATGTTAAAAAGCATATTAATCTGCCAAAAAACCATTATTTTCTGGATGGAATACGGGTTGATTAACCAAAGTATCATGGGGATCTGCAAAAAAACAATGTTTGTTTTGGAATCACTTAAAACAATACTATGTGATGATTAACCGAAATATCAGGAGGTTTTCTACCAAAAAGCCAACCATTTTTTAGTCTCACTTAAAAAAGGACCATGGGTTGATTTCAAAAACTTTAGGAGGTTTTCTGTAAAAATCGCGACGGACAGGTAAAAGCACTTCTCCCTTAATTAGTAGGTATAGATTGATCGATCTGGTTTGTGTAGTTGATTCGCTCGCCTCCATTACGGCGCTTGGTGCGCTGCTTCGGGCGCCCCTATATCTCGCTACTAGCGAGACCTAGGGAACCCTCGCTGAATAGGAGCGCGAGATTGGCCGGCCCAGATGCGTGGGATGCCACAACCTCGTTTTTTTTCCTGTATTTTACGTTTTCTCTTATCGTTTTTAACTTTATTTTTTCACTTTTTTTATACTTTAAAATATTCTAAATATATATATTGCAGAAAACACTCTACCAAAAACATCTGCAAAAATGTTGATCAAGCATTTGAAAAATGTTAAAGTTAAATGCATATAGAGAAAATGTTTATTACGTACACGAAAAATGTACACAAAACAAAATGCGTATGAAAAAATTTGATCATGTAAAAAAATCAATCAAGCATTTGAAAAAATGTTGAACAGATATTTGAATAATGTTAATCAAGCATTTGAAAAATGTTAAATCTGTATAGAAAAAAATGTTGACCATGTATTAAAAATGATAAACAAAATTGATCATGTATATAGAAATGTTAATTTGAAAAAAATGTCGAACTAGTATTTCAAAAATGTGAATCAAGCATCTGGAAAATATTACATGTGTATAGAAAAAATGTCGACCTTGTATTAAAAAGGGTAAAACTTTTTGATCACGTATATAAAAATGTTAATCAAGCATTTGAAAAAAAAATGTTGAACAAGTATTTAAAAAATGTTAATCAAGCATTTGGAAAATGCTAAATGTGTATAGAAAAAATGTTGACCATGTATTAATTTTTTTTAATCTTTTATCCAAAAATGTTAATCAGGCATTTAAAAATGTTCAAAATGTATAGAAAAAATGTTGACTATGTATTAAAAAATGTTAATCTTGTATTTTAAAAATGTTAATCAAGGATTTGAAATTTTTTAAATAAAAATATGTATAGAAAAAATATTGACCATGTATTAAAAAACTGTTAAATCTATATTAGAAAAATGTTAAACGTGTATTAGAAAAAATGTTCTTGACATATAAGAAAAAAATAGAATGAAAACCAAAAGAAACAAAGAAAGACCAAAAAGAAGGAAAACGGGTAAAAACAATGAAAGAAACAAAGAAAAAAAAACATGAGAAGATAAAAGAAAAGAAAACAAAAAACAAAAGAAAACAAAAAAACCCAGAGAAAACCAATAAAACAAAAAATAAAGAAAAGAAAAAAATAGTGAAAACAAAGAAAGAAATGAAGAAAAACTGGTGAAAAAAGAAAGACAAACAAAAACAAAATAACTCAGGAAAAGCAATGCAAAACCGGCTCTTTACCCTTAACTAGGGCGCGCCCTAGAAGTTTACACAAAGCTGAAGCTGGCTTATTGGCTAGCAGCGTTGCCCCTCAGCCAGGAGGCTCGGGATCGAATGCTGGTTTCTTCCATTTTTCTTCTCCCTTTCTTTTAAGGAAAACGTTTGGAGCCGGTAGGCCGGCCGAACTTTCCGCCGGCTCGCATGCCACGCTGGCTCACACGCCATGAAACAACCACCCCGTGCGAGACGCGTGTATATGGTGCCCCCCACGTTACTATTCCTCCTTTTCTTCCACCTCCAGCCCGTCGCGGCTCTGCTCCTCCACGGCCTCCCCCACGCTGCTCGCAACCTTCAGAAGCTCTCTCACCGGCGGCGAGTGCTCGCGTGCGACGGCGCCCAACGTCGCCTCTCCTTCGTGGCCGGCGAGCCCCTCTTCCATCCCTCCTCCTCAATTCGCATCCCCGCTAGCTCCCCGCGGCCATGGCCGCCTGCAACCCTCGGGATCTCAGCGATGGCCTCCGCCCAACTACGGCTTCGAGTCCCCGCCGGCGAAGCTACGGAAACCGTCTATCAGGGCGCTGCAACCAGAGCTGGAATCCTGCAACCACGGGCACACGCTAGATGGCGAGGATGGGGCGGTGCTGCTCCTAGCAAAAAACTAACATCGCAGTTTTTGCTACATGCTTCAACCGGCATAGCATTTTGCTACAACCGGCATCGCATTTTGCAACAACCGGCGTCACGTTTTGCTACGACACACAGCCGGCGTCGCGGTTTTGCTACAACTAGCGTCGCTTTTTGCTACAACCGGCATCACATTTTGCTACATCCATCACAGCTGAGCTGCGACCCGCGACGGCGGCGACACTTTTTTGCTGCAACCGTCGTAGGTTTTTGCTACATCCGGCAATGAATTTTGCTACATCTATTTATTTTTAGACGCAAATGTTGTTACCTGCAACGGCGAGCTACAACCGGCGATGACGGTGATGACTTTTTTGCTGCAACCGTTGTCTTCGTTTGCTACGACCGAGCAATAGAAAGCTGCAATGGGCGGCCATGGGAGCTGCATGCTAGCGGCGACGGCTGACGTTGAACTGCAACCCGCGGTAACAAGAACTGCAACCCGCGGTAACAAGAACTGCATCCAGCGGAGCTGCAACCGGCTACTGGCGTTGCCGAGGCCGCGACCATCACCAGCGAGGGAGCTGCAACCCACGGGTGAGAGTTTGCTGAATGCGTGGATCAGGCGAGAAACATGATAGAAGACGGCGGCGACCAGTGGCGAGTGCGGCATCCAGCAGCGCGGGGCGGCGGAGGGAGGAGGTCCAGGTGAGGGGGTGGTGGCCGGCGGCCGGGAGGACGTCCAGGGGACAGGGGGCAGCGCCCGTGTTGTGCGCGAAGAGGAAGAAGGAGATGTGGAAGTCAACGCACGTAGATCGGACGGCTGGAGCCCGCTGCATCGGGCCGCTGGGGCGCGACCGGCCCAACGGTTGGGCCGGCGCGCCGGCGCCTAGCATCGGCCTTCCGGGGCCATTCACTTCAGTGAGGCAGAACTATATCTCGCTTCGTCGCTCAGGTCGCTCGTTCCAGGTCGCTGGTTGACCATGGCCATTCACCATTAACCAGGTCATTAACCATTGACTTTTGTAAATCGGTTCACAAAAAGTCACAAATCGAAAAAAAAACATGTTTACAAAATTGAAAAATATTCATTAATTCGAAAAAAATCATGAATTTTGAAAGTAGTTTGTGGATTTAAAAAAACTTCACGAGTTCATGAATTTAAAAAAAGTTAACTACTTTGAAAAAGTTCAAAAAAAATTTAAAAAAACTTTGCGAATGTGAAAAATAGTTCACAGATTTGAGAAAAGTTCATAATTTTTTTGAAAAGTAAAAAATACCTAAAAAAGGTTTACAAATTTAAAAAATATTCCTGAATTGAAAAAAGTTCACGCATTTGTAAAAAGTTCACATATTTGAATTTTTTTCTTGAATTTGAAAAGGTTTATGTATGAAAAAAATCATGATTATGCAAAAAAAAAATCCATGATTTTGCAAAATAAAATCATGAATTTGAAAAAAATTCACAATTGTTTTAAAAAAAGTTCACGAATTTAGAAAAAAAAATCATGGATTTGAACAAAAGTTCATGAATTCAAAAAGTTCATGCATTTGAAAAAGCGCACAAATTTGGGAAAAAACTTCACGGATTTGAAAAAAGTTCATGAATTTGGAAAAACGTTCGCGGATTTGAAAAAGTTCATTGTGAAAATGATCATCAGTTCGAAAAATGTTAAAAACAAAAAATGATAAACGAGAAGAAAAAAGAGAACCAAAAAATAAAACAAAAATTAGAAAACCCGAACAAAAACCGGTGGAAACACCCACAGAAAAAACGTAGAAAGAAACAGAACGGGTGTATAAAACTGCTACCGTGACTGGATGGCCCACTTAGGAAACATGTGACATGCTAGGGGTGTCCGCCATTTGCCAATTTGCCTATAAGTGCTGGGGGTGCCGAATAGGAATGGGCATCGCTTCCAGCCCTGCTGGCTCTCTCGTCCTGGTTGATTCCTCACAAGGTCAACGCCCTCTCCCTTTCTCCCACCTCGCTACTCTCCATCAAAGCATCACAGCGTGCGACCGTTGCATTACCCCACTGCTTGCTCTTTTTTTTTTTGAATCTGCCATCATGGCTGCTTTATTGCTCAAATAGTGCTTACATCATCAATCAACAATGATAAAATCGAACTAGGAGGGTCATCAACCCATAAGCTATTCTCTCTACTTTACCATCAGGACTCGAGGGGATCCAAGGGTCTTCCCAAATATCTATTTGTTGGCCATCACCCAGTCTCCAAATTGCCCCTTTATTAAAAGTTTGCAGCCCCGTCATGATACTTTGCCATGTAAACGATGAACCAGGCTTTAACTTTGCTTTAAGAATCTGTCCATCTGGGTAATATTTACTTCTCTGTACCCTAGCACATAAACTATCAGGCTCGGAAATCAGCCTCCAGATTTGCTTTGAAAGCATAGCCTTATTAAAACAGTTTGGATCCCTGAAACCCATTCCACCTCTATCATTTGGGACACAAAGTTTCCACCAGGCGAACCAATGCATCCTTTTGTTACTGACATCGTCACCCCACCAACACTGCGAAATTGCATCAGAAATTCCTTTGCAAATTTTCTTTGGGATCCTAAATACAGACATCGCAAATGCCGGCAATGCTTGAGCAACGGCCTTTAGAAGCACCTCCTTCCCCCCAATGGACAAAGTTTTCTCCTTCCATCCTTGCACCAACTGACAAATTCTATCAATCAAATATTGGAAGCTATCACTTTTATCAGCCCCTATCATCACTGGCAAACCTAAATATTTATCTGATAGAGCTTCAACCATGATGTTCAACACAGTGCACACTTCCACCCTTTTTTCAACAACAGTATTTGGACTGAAATAGATTCTACACTTACTTTCACTAACCAGTTGTCCAGAAGCACGACAATAGTCTCGTATGAATTAAACCTGACAGTATAAGTGACCGACTTCACACATGCCATGATCAACCATACCCATCTTTCATCAAACTCGAGCTTGAGTATAATACCCTCCAAAAAACACCACTCAACCCTGTCATAAGCTTTATGCATGTCTAGTTTCACTGCACATAAGCCGTGGTTCCCAGCTTTCTTCTTTATTCGATGAATACTTTCATAGGCAATAAGAATGTTGTCAGTGATTAGCCTCCCCGGAACAAAAGCACTTTGCGATTCTCCAACCACCTCTGGAAGAATACTTTTCAATCTATTTGCCAGCAACTTGCTAATCACTTTATAAATCACATTGCATAACGAGATAGGACGGAATTGAGTAATTTTTTTCCGGATTCAATACCTTTGGAATTAGAACAATGGCCATCTCATTCCATCCTGCTGGGATTACTCCGTTGTTCAGAGCTTGCAAGACCTCTGAGATTAATTCGTCCTCCAACATTACCCAAAATCTTTTGTAGAAAGCAGCATGTAATCCATCCGGCCCAGGGGCTTTCATATCACCGATACTGTATAACGACTTCTTTACTTCCTCGGCTGTAAACGGAGCCAATAGATGGTTATTCATTGTTGTTGTCACCTTCGGTTTTACCTTATTAAGCACATCCTGGTCCTGCTCATGCACCTCGGCTGTAAAAAGATTACTAAAATAATCAGCAATCAACGGAGCCAGATTATCTTCCCCTTCTACTAGCGCCCCATTATCATCCAATAGGAACTTGATCATGTTTCTTTTCTTACGGCTGGTTGCAGAGTGATGAAAAAAGTCAGTGTTTCTATCACCCCTGCGTAGCCAATTAGCCCGACCCTTTTGCAGCCACTCAATTTCCTCTTGCTCAAATAAATCTTCCAAAATCATCAAGATTTGCTTCTGCTTATCCATAGCCTCATCAGACATCGGCCCTCTCCTCAATTCCTCCAATTCTTTTTTAAGACCCTCTATCCTCTTTTTTGGAGCTTTAAGATACTTCTTGTCCCATTTATGTAACTCCAAATGAATCTCATTCAAAGTGTTTAACAGTGGATTTTTCCTACTCCTTGCCTTCTCCCAAGCACCTTTCACCACATCTTCTACAGTAGGTTCAAGAAGCCAGCGCGCCTCAAACCATTTGATCGTGTTCTGCTTTCCTCCTAGAATTTCTTTGTGGTACTCAGTATCCACTACTATCGGCCTATCGTTCGATTTTGTCATACTTTCATTTATGAGCCCTGCAAAAGGAAACATATTCTTCCATGGAACTGAGCAGACTGATCTGTCCAGTCTCTCTCTGATTTTCCCCCGCCTCCATGTAAATTTATCCCCTACGTACTCCATGTCCATCAGCCCACACTGATCGAGGCAGTCCTGGAATGCCTGCATGAATCTCATTGGACGGGGATTACCACCCTCCTTTTCAGAATTAAATAGAATCTTATTAAAATCACCTAGGGCCAGCCATGGGACCTTAAGTAAATCATGTAGATCACGAAGATCAGTCCAAGTTCTTTCCTTCAATTCCCAACTTGGCTCACCGTAGACTCCTGTGAGTCTCCACGGTTCCTCATCCTGCACCAACACATCAATATGTTGGTTGGTAGTACTCAATTCAATAATTTTTACATGGCTGCCCCATAACATAATGAGGCCACCACTCCTGCCATCACTTTCATTCACAATCAAATGTTGAAACCCTGCTCATTTCGCCAACTTTTCTGCCTTAACTTTCGTCAGATGCGTCTCAGACAGGAAAGCCACATCCGGTTTTATTTGCTTCTGGACATCCAAAAACGCACGAATTGCCTGGCCCGAGTTCAGCCCTCGACAGTTCCAACCTAGAATCTTCATTGCGTCTGTCGGACCTCCTCAAGGCCTCAGCCAGATCGAATTCTATCTCTGTATCGTAGACACTTCAAAGCAAACTGAAGCTTGTACGTACCAAACCAGCCCTACACAGCAACTGAAGCTTGCACGTACCCAATCAGACCACAGCAGACCACATACTACTCCAAAGCACAAGGCTCTGACAATCCATGGCGCAGAAGTAGATAGGCGACTAGACGGATCAAGTAGACTAGAGACCAGACGACACACCGTCCATGATGCAAGGCTCACGGAGGGGTCGGACAAAAAACAGCACGACCTGACGTAGCAAGCCGGCTGGAGATACCAACGACCTAACTGCCGCAATGCGGAGAGGTCGGACTGAACAGCAGCGGCGACGCCGGCCGCCGAGGTGGTTGGGTAACCCTTAAGTGTAAGGAAGAAGTAACCTTGCAATAAGTATTTCCCTCATTTGAGAATCAAGATTTATCGAACCAGAAGAAGTTCTTCCAGCAAACAAAGTCATGGGTACATGCGCACAAAACATAAAACACTCTTGCCCCCAACGTTTCAAGAAGGTTGTCAAGCTTCTTGTCCAGCTAGTTACAAGGGTAAATTGCACGGTATGGTAGCAACTGATAGATAGATAAAATAAAATAAACAGTACAACAAAGAATAATATTTTTGTTGATGTTTTCAGTAATGAAAATAGACCCCCGGGGCCATAGGTTCACTAGTGGCATGTCTCTAAGCAGATAAGTGTGGTGTGGTGCAAATTACACTTGGTCAGTGATAAAATTGCAATATTTATATATATGACTATGATCATTCATGTCATAATCTTGTATAGGCATTACATGCGTGATATGTAGACCATTATCCAACTGCATCTACAACTAATACTCCACCACAAGGCCGCTATCCAGCATGAATCTCGAAGTATTAAGTTCATAACAAACAGAGCATTGCAATAAGCATGATGACATAATGTAGACAGTAAAATTATCATCTAAGTGTGATAAAGAAATCATTGTTTTATCCTTAGTAGCAACAATAAAATACGTGTCCAGTCCCTTATTGCCACTGGGATCAAATTCACTGCAAGATTGAACCCACTACTATGCACCACTTCCTCTGAAGAACTACCTATCAATCTTGGCCGGAGACAACAAATTGATCGGAAAGCATACATAGCTGCTTAATTATACAACAAAGAAACTTCAAGAGATTCAATATAATTCAATGAATAATCTAGCCAAAACGTGACAATTCATCATATCCCAACAAACACAACCACCGATTACATCATATAGATCCCGATCATTTGAGGCAGCTCATGGAAACTTTGTATTGAATCACAGGGGAGACATGATGCCATCTAGCTACTGCTATGGGCCCTAAGGTCCTAAGGAAACTACTCACACATGTCCATGGCGGCAGCAATGTTGATGAAGATGGCTCCGGTGATGGATTCCCCCTTCGGTAGGGTGCCGAAACAAGCCTCCAGATTGGATCTCCTCGAAACAGGAACTTGCGGGGGTGAAAAAAATCGGAGAAAAATAGTACCGAGGGTTTCTCGAACGAAATTTATAGGCGAATGAATGGGCGTAAGGCGGTGCTGAGAGGGGCCCACGCGGTCATGCCACGCATGTGGCCCCCTGCCCGCGCCATTAGGCCACGTGGGCCCTGGAGTGCCCGCCGGTAGGTCCCGACACTTTCTGGAATCCTGGTGTCTTAGAAAAAATCATATTAAATCCCCAGGTTTTTTTGACCTCCGTAGATATGGATTTTCTGAAAACTCAAAAACACGCAGAAAACAACAACTGGCACTAGGCACTGAATTAATAAGTTAGTCCAGAAAAAATAATAAAATTTCTATAAGAAGTATTCAAAGTAATATTATAATAGCATGAAACAACTAAAATTAATGATACGTTTGAGACGTATCACCCACTCACCTAGATCCTGGAGAGAGAAAAGTACAACAAGACAAACCCTTGAGCTCTTTCAAGTGTGTGTTTCTTTTTCTCGAGAATTTGCTTCCCAAGAGGCAAAAAATATGGCTAGGGTTTCAAATCTTTTTTCTTTTCTTTTGCGGGCAAAGGGGGTTTCAAATATTAAAGGTATCACAATTGCATATTGGATTATTGAGTTTTTACAAAATTTGGGACTTATTCACGTCTATTTGATTTTTTAATATTTTATGGCGATACACATTTGTTTGAGAATTGAATTATTGTGAACTTCCAACTTTGGAAGTGCCTTTTCAGATTTGCTTATCATCTTTGTTTTCCTAGTTTGGAGTTTTTACGCTTTACTATTTTTAAACTTTATAAAATTGACTAGTATTTCAACTGGAAGGTTTTATTTTGGTAAGCATTTTTATGGCCGGACATTTTAAATTGCTAAGTGCGTTATTTTTGGGTATAGCATTTGTCTATTTCTACGCATAAGTGATGTACATGTGGACACCGGGTCATTTCTGTCCTGGGCCCGCCCCCGCCCCTAGTCCGGACCGAATTGTTCGGACGCATTTTGCACCCAACGTGGATCTGTATATGTCCGCGGACGCGTCTCCTTGTCCAAAATCCCGCAAACCGGAAGCAAACCTCCAGGACGTTTGCAGGCGTTCTTGCAGGCGTTCGGACATCCGTTTGGCCAATCAAAAGCCATGATTTTTCATGCACGTTGTTTCATTTTTTATAGGATTTGGCAGAAGGTTGTTGTTTCATGTTGCTTTGTTTGGCGGAAGGTGATTTTGCAGGATTAAAAGACACGGCGGAAGGTTGTGCACGAACATTGCCGAAGGCTGTTTAGCACATGGCGGAAGGTTGTGCATGAGAATCCATGTGCATGTGCATGAGCATGGCGGAAGGTGCATGAGTAGTGGCGGAAGGCCTTGTGCATGAGCAACTATTTGGCGGAAGGTCCATGAGCAATGGCGGAAGGTTGTTGTGCATGATCAACTATTTGGCGGAAGGCTAGGCTAGGATGTTTAGCACATGGCAGAAGGTTAATGCTAACTTTTTTATGTTAAGACAGGCATTTGAGGTGTAGGGTTTGATGGTTGGCTCCTGTATCGTGTCCGCAGACGCTTCCGGATGTGGTCCGCAGACGAATAGCGTGTCTGTTTTAAGGGTCCATGTTGGAGATGCCCTTAGGGAAATGTTGTGTACATTTCCATAGTTCAAGGATTTCTTTGTGAAGCGCTGGAACATGATTTGCTACCCCTTTTTCAGGAGTAACGTAAACCGTGCCTAGTATTTCATAGAAAGGAACCCCTTTTGTAAGATTTGTGATTTTATTGATAATAATGTAGAAGCAAAATACACATAACAAGTCACAATAAACAAACCCACACGAATCAAGAAACAATTGAGCCTGTTGATCTAACAAAATCAAGAAGCAATTGTTTTGTTGCTAACCCATTACTCTACTTTGCGATTTCGGGGATTCGGTTGCAGCGCGGGCTTGCGGAGAAGTTGTTAACAGGAAACGATTTTGATATCACGGCTGCATTGAAGATGAGCTGTTCACCATGCCGTTCAACTGCATTGATGCTAACCCATTTGATTGCAACCTTGACGCTCACCCCTGTCAGCTCGTTAATCAACATGGACAGGATGTTTCCATGCACATTTCCTTCGTATCGGAGAGTGAATCCCCCGACATTGATCTCACAGCCGCCGGGGAGTGAGACCTGAAAGGATCCGTCTGGGTGGAGGGCATAGTCTTGAACACCCTCCGGGAGGATGCCCCGCGGGAAGCCGTACTTCTCCAGCAGCTCGTATGCTGTCGAAGAGGGGGGGCTGCTCGAGGTGACGGTGGCTGAAGAGGCCGCAGTGGAGGCAGCCACAAGGAGGATGAGGAGGAGATGGTTCTTGGCCATGGTTGGTACTTATGATATGTTGATATCCTTGTCAAAGTATGTGGAAGATAATTGTGACTAAAGGCCGTCTCTAGCCTTATATATAGGTCTACCCGTAGAGTACTGTATACTGCAATGCGGAGTACAATGTTAATGCAATAAATATGGACCGAACATAGAGAGATATCCCATCATGCGTAGTGTTTATCTCGAATGTATAATTATAATCTAAAATATAGGATTCTATAGTTGGAATCCAAAAAAAATGAAAAACTAAATCTGTTGAGGTATTACCCGAATCAAGTAGAAGAACAACAATTTGAAACCATTAAAAAGTATAAAAAATGCATAAAATTCATTTCCCGCCAATAATTGGAAAGAAAACTAAGAAAACACAAATTCCATAAAACTTAGAATAAGTTGGAACCATTAACTAGCATTAATTTATGCCTAAATATAATGGAACCCCATATTTGAGCAACATTGATATGCTAATAAATCATCCTTAATTATCTACATGTTTTAAGGGAAACAACATATTTGATGGCACTATCATACCTACAAACATAAACAATTTACTTAGAAAAGCTAAAACAAAAGGCTAAAAATATCTCAATGATTGTGTCCTTGCTAACCCTTGAAAGCTGATTCTAAAAAAAAAGCCTTGAAAGCTAAAAACATAATTTTGTTTTTCCCTAAAGAATGCATAACACCGTCCTTTCACATCTACAAAACCCATGTCCAAACCAGGGTTGGAGAATAATTACTAGTCAACATCCTCATGTGCCTCTGATAGGTCTCAAACATATCTATAATTTTTTTCCTGTTTCATGCTATATTTATGCCATAATTGTATACTTTTGGCACCCATTTTATCATTTTTCTAGACTAACCAATTAACTCAGCATCTAGAGTCAGTTGTTGTTTGATGACCCACAAGTATAGGAGATCAATCGTAGTTCTTTTGATAAGGAAGAGTGTCGAACCCAATGAGGAGCAGAAGGAATTGATAAGCGGTTTCAGCAAGGTAATCTCTGCAAGTGCTGTAAAGTAGTAGTAACAGATAGTTTGATAGCAAGATAATTCGTAGCAAGTAATAGGTAACAAAAGTAACAAAGTGCAGCAATGTGGTCCAATCCTTTTGTTGCAAAGGACAAGCCAGGAGTACTTCTTATATTAAGCAAAGCGTTCTCGAGAACACATGAGAATTCTCGTCTAATCACGTTCATCATGTTTAGTTGATTTGTGTTCGCTACTTTGATAAATTGATATGTGGGTGGACCAGTGCTAGGGTGCTGTTCTTACTTGAACAAAGAACCCACTTATTATTACCCCCTCTCGCAAGGATCCGCAACTACGAAAGAAGAATTAAGATAAATCTAACCATAGCATGAAACATATGGATCCAAATCAGCCCCTTACGGAATAATGCATAAATTAGGGTTTAAGCTTCTGTCACTCTCGCAACCCATCATCTACTTACTACTCCCCAATGCCTTCTCCTAGGTCCAAATATGGTGAAGTGTCATATAGTGGACGTTCACACGACACCACTAGAGGAAGAACAATAAACACTTCATCAAAATATTGAATGAATACCAACTTCACATGATTACTTATAACATGACTTCTCCCATGTCCTCAAGAACAAACGGAACTACTCACAAATCATATTCATGTTCATGATCATAGGATAATAATATGTGATTAACAATCTGAACATATGATCTTCCACCAAATAAACCAACTAGCATCAACTACAAGATGTAATCAACACTACTAGCAACCCACAGGTACCAATCTGAGGTGTTGAGACAAAGATTGACTACAAGAGATGAACTAGGGTTTGAGATGAGATGGTTCTAGTGAAGATGTTGATGGATATTAGTCCTCCCATGATGAGAGGAACGTTGGTGATGACGATGACTTCGATTTCCCCCTCTCGGAGGGAAGTATCCCCGGCGGAATCGCTCCGCCGGAGAGGAAAAGTGCTCCTGCCCAGGTTCCGCCTCGAGACGGCGGCGCTTCATCCCGAAAGTCTTCCTCTTATTTTTTTCTAGGGCAAATGGCCTCATATAGCAGAAGGAGGGCACCGGAGGGCATCTGTGGGCCCCACAAGGGCGCAGGGCGCGCCCTGGTGCCTTGTGGGCCCACGGTGAGTCTTCTTCGGTACTTTTTCCTTCCAGTATTTTTTTATATATTCCAAAATAATTCTCCATAAAATTGCAGGTCATTTCGAGCTCCGGAGAATAGCTATCTCTGCTGTAGCTCTTTTAGGTCCAGAATTCCAGCTGCCGACAATTTCCCTCTTCATGTAAATCTTGCATATTAAGAGAGAAAAGGCATTAGAATTGCATCATAAAGTGAAATGGTGATAAAAAAACACTATAATAACAGTAAAAAACATGATGCAAAATGGACGTATCATTGTTTTATGTTATTTTGAACTTTCAAGAAAATCAAATTTTCTTGAATCTGTAAACTTTCTTCAGCCAGTCAATCCACATTGGACCCAATGACTCCAAGCATTCCATGCCAAGATGAGGTCATATCACCCTAGTCGCAGCACACGTAGATCAGTAGTAAATGTGTGGCCCTGACAACACCACATCGCAACTGGTACCAGTTTGGAGCTGGCCATGTGTCCACCCATCAACAATTGTTACACTAGATGTGGCAACAAGAATTGTAGGAATCTGAACTCTAGAAACCATGTCTTCACTGATGAAATTGCTGGAGCTTCACGATCCACCAGGATGAGAACCCAATATCCATTGATCATAACATGCAACATGATGGTCTTCGTAGTAGTTGCCACGGCTGTAGCACATTCAGACATATGCATTAATCCTTCAAAGTCACTGTGAGAGCTATTGTCTTCAGGTTCAGTATTTGTTTCCAATTTTGATATCCAACATCAACAACAAATCTTCAATGAGTAGCAACTGAGCGGAAGGAGCACACTTATGGCCCATGTGATACTTTTTATTGGGAACGGTAGTAGAAAACTTAATAAAATCCGTCCTACACACAAACCAATGATCACTATGAAGATGAAAATAGATCTAATCTGATATTTCTGAACGAACATAACAGAGGTTAGAGGTTGGTGAAGATAGTTTTCTGAATGAACATAACAGAGGTTAGAGGTTGGTGAAGATAGTTGATGCAGATTCCCGCATATAAGATTAAATCCCTAAGCGCGACAATTTTCTCCTCTTGATCTAGGATTGAAGTAACGATCCCTCTATTGGTATCCATGCATATGAGATCACCGATCCAGAACAAAGAACTAGCGAAGCACTAGATGTGGAGGTGGAGCCGGCGGAGGAAACTTTTTCCGTCAGAGAGAGAGAGAGGATGCGTAGCCCTTCAGGACAAAGTTGTGTTTGGAGGGGCTATCCTCCATACATATGTATATATAGGTGGAGGGGAGGAGGCTGACTTGGAGGAGGGGCTCCCTCCCTCCTAGGGCCCGCTGCACCACAAGGGGTGGGCACCCCAAACCCTAGTCGCCCCTCTTCCATGCCTCACGAGGCAAAAGGGAGGCGCCGCACTTATGGGCCAATAAGGCCCATGTGGCTACCCCCACTTGGGACAATCCAAGTGGACAACCCAAGGAGCCTTCCAGAATATTCTGGAAACTTCCCCGACCTTCCAATGGCCTTTTCGGTCCTCCTGGACTTTCTCAGTTTTATGAAACTCTTCCGGTTTTCTCTTTGAAACATGTTTAATCTTCTTGAAATATTTTTGGTAGATTTCTCCATGCTCCTAACACTTTTATTACTCAAAAAATCAATGAACCCCACAGGCTCGGTAATGTGCAAACATGACCCAGAACACCTTCCGTAAAAAAATCAATAGCGAGATCTAGGCATCCATATTGACTCCTACACATACACAAATGAATTATTGAGCAAACATTTTGTTCACGTACACAATTCTCTTTGCTTTGCGATACATAACAAAACTCGAGGAGAGACTTACGGTATCCATGTGAAGCAACAACTTGATCACAATACCAAGTTATCCTCGTTATTGGTTTTGCTCTTTTTCTTATTTTCGTATTCCATTATCCCCGTGATCATATCACTCTTTGTCTTGCCTGACGATAATGGATACCGAAATACCGATAAGGTTCGAAGAATATCTCTCCATCGTCGGAGGAGAAAATTTCAATCTTGAGCTATCAATTCCCTTGACATACTTTTCCAATGTACCGCGAAAGTTGTTGTTATAATCACCCTGTTACGGGTAACGTTTGACGAACCCCAAAGTAAACTGTCTGGCATGAAGGTACTTGATGATGGAGTCCTAGACTAGGGGTTACTCACCACATCATCTCCTAACCAGGTGGGTCAGGCCGAGGACCCCCATGGCGCTTCACTAATGGGCCACTTCGGGCAGCCCAAAACGTATACAAGAAAGACTCCACAAGACTTGGCGCACAAGACAAGGACTTCTTTAATCCTAGGCCTCCGGTACATTATATAAGCCGAGGCTAGGATAGTTGATAAATCATATGCTAGCTCATTAGAATCATACACAACAATCTCATGGTAGATACCTGTACTATGTACTATCCCCCATATCAATACAATCAAGAGTAGGATGTAGGGTATTATCT
The DNA here is from genome assembly GCA_039707655.1 of Elymus sibiricus. Taxonomy (NCBI): domain Eukaryota; kingdom Viridiplantae; phylum Streptophyta; class Magnoliopsida; order Poales; family Poaceae; genus Elymus; species Elymus sibiricus. The sequence continues at coordinate 83,373,319 of CM077670.1, read as the reverse complement.
CTTTGAGAGAGCCCGAACCTGGGTAAAATCTTGTGTCCAAGTTACCATCGCTCCAAGACGCCTAGCTTAGGACCCCACCGCGAGATATGCCAGATTTAGCACCGACATTGGTGGCCCATGCAGGTCCCTGCTGGTAGTCGTCGTAGTGCGATGGGAATTCAGATCGGCTCCGGTGAGATCTACGCGTCGGAACCGAGCTTCATTGTCGACGTCGGCATCTTCGTCGCCGGCTCGACTGGTTACCTTGGCTGGACCGAGGACAATGCTCCGCATCGGATCATCAAGATTGGATGGATACTTTCATCATCATCAACTCTAATCTCTATCAAGATCATGGAGGAATCATCCATGGAGCTCGGGGGCTCAACGTCAACATTGTCCTCGGGCGATCATGTAGTTTTTTCTGGACAGCAGATTCGTGTTCGTGGTCCCCGCCTCCCTGAGCATCGCTTTGATGATTCCTTTGGTGGAATTGTGTGGAATTGAGCCTATAATGACCCCGTAAAATTTCGTCATATTCCGATGGAGGAATCTCCAGTAATCTCCGATATACCGGAGCCCTGTTGAATCTAGACGGGAATCTGGACGAGTTTGGGGCGAGAAGTCCAGCAGTTAGCTCTGACATCCTTTGGAAGATCCAACCATTCATCGGCTGCAGAATTCCTATATCGACCACCCCTCAAATTTCAGCTCGATCCGACTGTTCAAACTCCGGGAAACGTCCGATGAGTGCATTAATTTTCGGATATGTTTTCTACGTGAAAACGAATCCGACCCGAGTTCATCTTTTTGATGAATGGGTTACCGGACATCCTTTTTGAAGGATTTTTTTTTACAATATTGTGTTTTGTTCTCAAACACGTGCCTACAAATTTTAAGCTTTTACGAGGTGATCTTCACCGTCGCGTCGGTGTCAAACCAGCCCGACAACTTTGCTCCACGACCGCCGACCTGCGCTAGACAGGTCGTCGCTTCGTTGAGCCGAGGTCAACCTCATCGTATCATCAACCTGGCGAGCCGACCAAGAGTTCGGCATTGTGAAGGTTAAATCGTCACCAACATCGTCGCCCCACGGATTGCACGGGGCGGGCACACCGGCATCGCCGCGCGATCACCCCATCCAGCCGGCATCGATCGCGTCACAAACTTTGACCTACGTCGGCATCGCTGTGCCGCCTCTTCTTCAAACCGACATCCAACACACCGACCTGCTTCGACATGTCGGCTGACATGGAGACTTCGGCGTCACCGGCCAACCAGCTTCATCACGTCAACTTGACCGGGGGCTTCGCCATCTCTTCATCAACCTACTCGGGGGACTTCGGCGTCACCAGCCAACCGGCTTTGTCGCGTTAGCTGGACCGGGGGCTTCGCCTCGCTACATCAACCATGTTGCGTCGCCACTTCGTCAAGCCGAGCTCCTTACTCGGTCACCTCGGGCTTGGGGGCTGGGACCTCGGTCAAGTTAAGAACTACGCACCATGTCGGATCTGTCAAAGTTCGCTGGGCGTCTTCATCCCGCCACAAGCCCGGACCGCATCATCAACACCGAGCACATTAACCAGCTAAGTCGCTTTCATGCTCAATTTTTTTAAATGTTTAATTTTTGTTCGGTTTGACCAAGCATTATATTTGTGTTAAACAAAAAATCTGTTTGTTAAAAACACTTCTTTTTCCCAAGTTAACTGGGGGCTCATAAACTTATATGCGGCGTTTTTTAAAATGTTTTCTTCTAACTCGTTGCAAATTCTTTTTCTACTACTCCTTTTTCCAACGCGAGTGTGTGGTCAATAGCCGGATAGCCTGGTTTCTCTCTAGAGCCGCTCGAGTTTAGTTCGCTAAACTGGACCGAGAAGCACTTCCGCCTTCGGGGTAGGAGGTTGAAGCCGAAGGCTGACCCACTTGAAGTCTGGAGATCGGATGTATCATGTTAAAGCACGACGGAAACACAAATTAATTTTAAGACCAATTTTGGATTGGTACCAAAAAGCTTGATTTAATTCAGACGTAAAGTTTTTACATAAGTTTTTTGGTTTTCCGAGCATATGACACTTTTAACCTGTTTGTATGTTTTTCTTTCAGGAGGTGGGGCATCCTCTTGACCGAGGTGCCCTGTGTAATAATTCAGCCCGGGAAATCTTTTCCGACCCGCAGTTCGGCATCTTTCCTGCCGAGCTGCACCTAGGCGTTGACAAAACACACTTGATGGATGAATTAGTTCCTGAGGAGATACGATCCTAGGGTCGACCATGTTGCCCAAACCCAAGTCTTGGGGGCTACTGCATTGACGATTCAATGCAAAAAATTCAAAGTGCAAAACGGTTTCCGAGGAGATTACGATTCTCAGGTTGGTTGGCCGTACCCAACCTGAGTCTTGGAAGCTATCGCGCACCACGTTTCCGTTCCAAAGTATGCTGCCGAGCAAGAACTTGATCCTCAGGATGATTTCACGAAATCGACCTGAGTCTCAGGGGCTACTAGGATCAACTGTTTTATTTTATCCTTCAGGTGCATCCCAGATTTTAGGCCGGCACGCACCTTGAGGGCTACTGGTTATACATCTCGGCAGAGAATAAATTGCACAAATAAAAAAATCTGCAAAACATCAGCCCAAGGCCGAGGTGGTGCACCACCTCAGAAGCAGTCCAGCATAAAGCTCAGATGCAAGTGGCTAGTTCACAGGGGACGTTTCCGGCATTAAGCTTGGCTAAACCCCTTCAGCTTTTTCAATACCGCGGTAATCTGTGACACCTCGGATGCAGACCGGCATTGGAGTTCTGTTACAAAAAGACACCTTGGATATAGTCCGGCGCTGGAGCTAGGCAACATGAGTACACCGCCGCATGGGAAAAACTTTGAACCCGAGGTGTGGCATAAAAATAACAAGGCATTGATAAAAGGCTGAGAACTTAAAAGGGCTCCTCGGACGCCTGACATGTGAACTCCTCAGATACCCGACGTGTGAACTCTTCGAATACACCTCGACGATCCTCAAGATCGAAGATGGGAAGATTTGTTGAACCAGCTTTCAAGACCGACGACTGAAGACAAAGAACGGTTCGGAAAAACCGAGGAGCGTCCCCAACTTGAAGACCGGTTCAAGGGGCTACTGATGGAGTCCTAGACTAGGGGGTACTCACCACGTCGTCTCTCGACCAGGTGGGTTGGGCCGAGGACCCCCATGGCGCTGCACTAATGGGCCACTTCGGGTAGCCCATAACGTATACAAGAAAGACTCCACAAGACTTGGCGCACAAGACAAGGACTCCTTTAATCCTAGGCCTCCGGTACATTATATAAGCCGAGGCTAGGATAGTTGATAACTCATATGCTAGATCATTAGATACAAAACAATCTCGTGGTAGATACCTGTACTATGTACTATCCCCCATATCAATACAATCAAGAGCAGGACGTAGGGTATTATCTCTTCGAGAGAGCCTGAACCTGGGTAAAATCCTGTGTCCATGTTACCATCGCTCCAAGACACCTAGCTTAGGACCCCTACCGTGAGATATGCCAGATTTAGCACCGACACTTGATACTCCCATGGTCTAAGGAACTGAGTATACTAACACTTGTATGACTAATAACAATGTTACGATGTGTTCTCGCAGTGTACCATTTGGTTGGGTCTGTCCAGCACTATTGTTCCGCCAACAATGTGCTCCCATTGTTGTCGGTATCCTTGTTACTTTAACAATGCCCTAGGATCAGAAAAACATGACCATCATGCAACACATGAGCTAGTCTTAGATGCGAGACTAGGGAACTTCTTGGTGTTTATGCTTACACACGTTCAAGGATCATCACAGTTATAACACCAAAATATTAACTTAATTATTAATATTATTGGCTCTGGGGAAAATTTCCTTCAATTTTCTCCACATTTAAAGCACAAACCCTTTGCCTTACTCATGGATTTCAGTGCTTCCAATTTTTGCTCAAGTTTGTTCTTATCGTCAGTCATTGGTTTGTCCTCCGGAGCAGCGCCCAAAATTCCGTTTGCCTGTACCAGTGTCTTGAAGTTTTGTCTCGAGGAGACTTTGTATTGAGACTTGAATCTACCACTTGAATTGTGGCGTGCTTCCTCAAGGAGATTCTTCTGCATTTGAGCAAGTGACAAGGCTGTATCAACAGTTCGAGGTTTATGTACACGCATATAATATTAAATCTTCTGGTTGAACCCTTATACAAATTTTGTCACAAAGAATGCCTCATCATAGTTTTTGCTATACACTAATACTTTATGCATTAGTTCCTCAAACTTGTGGTGATAATCATCTGCAGATGTAGTCTAGGTAATACACTCAAGAGCCCCTAACTGACTATGATATTTATCTTGCACAATTTTTTTGGCTCATAACTACCACTATTTCTTCCCTGTTATCAACATCGTGCATTGCGTCGTATGTTTGCAACCACAAGGCAACATTACCCCTAAAATGAATTGTACCAAAGCTAGCCCAAGTTACTGTAGGAACAACATACATATTGAAATATTTTTCTTCTACTGACTTCCACCAAGCCGGATTTCTCCCCATAAAATTTTGGAAAATCTTTTAGGCATGCGACCCTCCCCCTGTGACCAAATCGATACCCAGCTGACTGTGAATGATCAGGTGTAGTTGAACATTCTCCCAAATTGAATATCACATGTGTTTGAGAGAAAGTGCGCTTAGAGCATCTACAGTCAGGCGCCTCAAACCCGTCTCATACGCCCGGGCGGGCCGCCCGGTCACTGACCAGTCATGAAATTTCGACCCAGACGGGCTCCTCAAACGGGCCTCAAACGCCCGGGCTGACCAGCACCCCTCATATCCAGCCCAAATATGGGGCAGATATGGGGGCGCCCGGGCGTGCCCGCCACGTAGGACCCGACAGCCTGACCCCACCCCAAATTGCACCAAATCCACCCCCAGAACTTGCCGGATCCATTTGCTCTCTCCTCTCTTCTTCCTCCTCCACGCCGTCCGTCTCGCAGCTCCACCGCCGCACCTGCTCCGCAGCCATTCGTAGCCTCTGCACCGCCAGCTCCGGCAGAGAAATCCTCTATCCCGTCCTCGCCGCCGGGGACATCGTCGCCGGCCCGGATGCCACCGCGGTACGTCCGGCAACTCTCTAGCTCCGCCTTGCCCTTCATGTGTTCGACACATTGTCTGACCAGATTTTTTGTGATTTTATTAGGGACAACGATGGATTCCGATGCTTCGTCGGATGAGGAGTATGGACCGACAGAGCTTGATCAAATGATTGACGATGAGTTCTTCAATTCCTCGGATTCAGACGAACAAGTGGACACGATCATGCTCATTGATACGTCTCCGTCGTATCTATAATTTTTTGATTGTTTCATGCCAATATCCTACAATTTTCACATACTTTTGGCAACATTTTATATGATTTCTTGGACTAACATATTGATCCAGTGCCCAGTGCTAGTTCCTGTTTGTTGCATCTTTTTTGTTTCGCAGAAAATCCATATCAAACAAAGTCCAAACGCGATAAAAATTTACGGAGATTTATTTTGGAATATATGTGATTTTTGGGGAAAAGAATCAATGCGAGACGTGAGGCACCCCGGCTCAGAGCAACCGGTTTACCTTGCATTGCCAGCCCAGAGATCAAGTCTTCTGGCAACACCCAACAACTTGGCACAGAAAATAACTGCTTTATTGATGTCTAGCGGATACATAGGTTCGAATATTACAAGATAAGTGAGGCCAAGCGGCACCCACGGTGCGGCTGCACTTATGTACATTATTTAGTAGACATCTCAGGGGCCTCGACGATAAAGGAAACTACTACACGGCAGCGGAACGACGGGATAGCGGAACTCCACTTCACAGGGACATTGCTGGGACACGGCCTAGATCACGACATACCGATCGACATCAGCTCCTTGCACGGCTTCTCCTGCATCTGGCATGACACGCCAGGTGAGTACTTTGAATGTACTCGCAAGCTCACAGCAAACAAAGCAAATACGACAAACAATAACAAGGCATTTAACAAGTTTAATGCATGAACATGAACATGATACTACCAGTCATGACATGTACGTGGATTGTTACCATGGTCCCTTGGACCAACTTACCATTTTGGGGTTACCTCGTAACCACCGTCAACATGTTACCATTGTGATCCTCACTTGATCACAGCAATACCAACCATAGTGATCCTCACATGAGCACCAACTTCTGCACATGCCATCCTGTCATTCTTAGTGTGCAGGTTTATTATTTCTGTTGACCCACGGTGTGACCTACTACGAACTGTGTCCATATCCGAGGACGCGGCTATCGATAGATTATACACTCTGTAGAGGTTAGTACACTGTACCCTCACCACGGAAATCATGGCCTCGTGCTCCCATTCGGGTGGACCAACAATTTTCCGACAAAACCAGTCTATTGCATGACACTCTCCCGGCCACTCCGACAAACTACCCTTTGGGCTATGTCATGGGTGGCCCCGATGTCAACTCATGACATCCTGCCACCTCGTGGCTGCCACCGTTGTGGCCAAAACAAAACAAAGTCGTCCCAAACGGGGACATCAGTACCGTAAAACTCGGGCACACAAGGTTATGACTGCCTACCGGGCCAGGGTAGCGCAAGCGCACAACCTTCCCTAGTTGGAGGCACCGGCGAGAGGCATGACAATAGACCGAATTAGGGCCTCCCCATCCAGGCAAGTGTGGTTGCACTGGTGAGCTCGATTTCGGTGGCACCATGACTCGATCAACAGTTTGTTCAGGTTGAATTAACATCAGGTTTAACTTGAAAGAAAATGATTAGAGCCATAGTATGCAATGAGGTGCACGGGTCATGATAATATGAAAATGAGTAACGAATGCATCATGCTACCATGAGAGTATATGACATGATCTCTTCCGCAGACATTAACAAAATGACATATCCTCTACTGCATAATAACAATATGGCATGTAACAACTATTTAGCAATAGGTTATATATAGCAAATTATTTTAGTAGTGAAGCATATAATGGATTTAACCCAAATAAACCATTGTCATTGAAATGCATCCTTGCATATGAATGTTGTGGCTTACCTTGGTTCAGAGGAGTGTCACAATACTACTGGTCTTCTCCCACACAACTAGGACCTTCTGAAAATAATTTAAATGCAAAAACAAAATGTCACATAAAGCATTTTATTGCACCAGAAATTCCAAACAACAAGGAAATTCTAAATCTTGGTATACAGAAACTTTAGCTCAAGACAAAACAGTAGCAAAAAGTTTCAACTCATTTGGACTTATAGAATAGAATCTAGGGCTGGTCAAAGTTAGGGTCAAAATCTGAATTTAAATGGATTTAAATGAATTTCTAGAGAAGGCCACGTCGAAGACGTATTTTCAGAATACGCCTCCACTTAGAAAACGTTTCAGGTGGGAGAGAGAGGCTGACAGTGGGGTCCCACTATCAGGTTTGAGGGAGAGAGAGAGAAGAACAAAGGAGGCGGCGCTGTCGCCGGTGGTTCTCCGACGAGGAGACCACGGCGGTCGCCGGAGAGGCGGGGGACGGGTCCAGCATGTCACGGTGAACACGTATGTACCCGTGGCGATGGCTGAGGTGGACGGACGGTGGCTCGGGCTTCTTCTCTAGAGACGGCGGGCGGCGGAGCTCGTCGGAGCGGACGTTTCCGGCGACGCTTCGACTAACCAACAACACCGACGTACTCAGGAGACCACCACGAGCTCGACGGAGGTAGAGGGCGAAGACGGAGACGACTGGAGCAGGAGGACGGCCGAGGGGGATCCTCGGCAAACTCCGGCGAGGATCGGCGGCAGGAGGCCCTCCCGGCCTTGCCGCACTAGCTAGGAACTCGATTTGTGGCCAGGGGAGTGTGTTGCGATGATTGGAATGGTTTGGGAAGGGTTGAATTTATAGGTGGAGGGGTGGCTGTGCACTGGACTCCGCCGGAGAAGAGCTGCCAGCGCACTGGGAGGGAGAGAAGCTTGGGTTAGTCTTGGGGAAGAAGTAGCGCTACGCGGAGAAGCTAGGAGCGCGTGCGGGCATAGTGCAGCGCACTAGGTGGGGCAGACGGCGCACTCGCGCGCACTGTTCCGCCTGGTAGCGCTTCGGCCGCTTCCGGCGTGCCGCCTGCCAGCGTCGGGGAGGAATAGGGCGAGGCCAGGTGGAGTGCGGGAGGTTGCTGAGAGGCGGGGGCAAGCTGCGGTGGCGAGAGGAGGGCGAACGGGCGGCGGCAGAGGGCCCCGATGCCGAGAGCGCGGCGACTGTATGCCAGACCCCTCGCACACACGTGGTCACCGCGTGCACTGGCGCACGCGGGACTTTAGATGATGCCAGACCATGTCTAGGGTGTAGTCCCTTCAACGCGGTGCCAAAATGTGCGCTTGGTTTGCCATCTAGCTCAATGGATGAGACTTGAGCATGCTGCAATGTTTCTGGACAGAAACTTGGGAAAAATGCTGGGCTTGAATGGCTTGGTGAAAAAGTCTGAATTTTGGTGGTTAAGCATCTCCTAGGAAGGTAGTCATGTGGTAAAAATTTCAGCTCCAACAGATCAAGGAAAAATATACTTGCTTCACAAAGTGCCATTTCTGACCAGAAGCAAAATCATTTTTCCTAGCTGAAAATTTACAAATGACTATGGAATATTTTTGTATGGGGAGGCGAGACATGATCCACAGAATATTTGGGAATTTTGTTGGAATTTTCTGAGCAATAAAAATGAGGGTTGCTTCATAGCTTATAGGGAAAGCATTCATTTTCAGGAGGAAAATGAATATAATGCCATTAAAGAAAATTGTCCCATGGCATTATGGTGAGAGGGATGTGGTCTAGAGAGGGTTTAAGAATGATAGAACCCACTTGGAAGAAAATAAAAAATGATTTCCAAGTGGTAAGTCCAAAAGAATTGACTGAAAAACCCAAATGCAAATTCAAATATTCAATAAATTCCAATAAAAAGAAAAAGGCAAAATCTTGGGTGTTACAAACCTCCCCCCCCTTAGGATGAATCTCGTCCTCGAGATTCGGTTGCTCAGGAAACAAATATGGATATGCAGTCCTTAAATAATCTTCCCTTTCCCAGGTGGCCTCATCCTCGGTGTGATGCTCCCATTGCACTTTATAGAATTTTATAGCTTTGTTGCGGGTAACTCTGTCCATCTCATCCAAGATTCTCAAGGGTTTCTCTTCATATGTTAAATCTTTGGCGAGCTCTATTTCTGCCATATCCGTCTGTTTTGCGGGTGGTGTGATACATTTCCGTAGCTGAGACACGTGAAAGACATCATGAACCTCGGATAGCTCTGGAGGTAATTCTAACTGATAAGCCACTTTACCAACTCTGGTCATGACTGGAAATGGACCGATGTATCTTGGTGCGAGCTTTCCCCGAGTATGAAACCTTTTGACTCCTTTCATGGGGGTAACTCGGAGATATGCATATTCACCTGGTTCAAAACTGATCTGCCTATGCTTTGAGTCATAGTAGCTCTTTTGATGAGATTTCGCTACTTGCAGTCTGTCCCAAATTTCTCTAACTTGTTTTTCTGCTTCCATCATCAAATCAGTCCCAAAGATTCGGTTGTCTCCCGTCTGAGACCAGTTGAGTGGGGTGCGACATTTACGTCCGTATAGAGCCTCAAAGGGTGACATCTTGAGACTAGTTTGATAGCCATTGTTGTAGGAAAACTCGGTGTAAGGCAGACTATCTTCCCACTTGGTTCCATAGGCAAGAGCGCATGCCCGAAGCATGTCTTCCAAGATTTGATTGACTCGTTTTGTCTGTCCATTTTATCTGAGGGTGATAAGCGGTGCTGTGCTTCAAAGCGGTTCCCAGGGCTTGGTGGAGACGTAGCCAGAACGCCGAGGTTAACAAAGATCCTCGGTCTAAAGTGATAGTCCTGGGTACTCCATGCAGACTGACAATTCTGGATATATAAAGTTGAGCGAGTTGGTCTGCAAGGTAGGTTGTCCTTATTGGAATAAAGTGAGCCACCTTTGTAAGCATGTCGACCACAACCCATATAGCGTTATTTCCACGTGGCGTCCTTGGCAACCCCACGATGAAATCCATGCAAATATCATCCCATTTCCATTGTGGAACTGGTAAGGGTTGAAGTAAACCAGTGGGTTTCTGATGTTCAGCCTTCACCTTATTGCATATATCGCAACAGGCAGCGTAATAGGCGATATCTTTCTTCATACCTTCCTACCAGAATGTTTGCTTCAAATCTTGATACATTTTAGTGCCTCCGGGATGAATAGAGTATGCAGACTCATGAGCTTCCTTCAGAATCTTCTGCTTTAATTCCCCAAGGTCAGGTACATAGACTCGATTCCGAAATCGGAGAGTACCTTTATCATCAATGTTGAAATCTTGTGTCTTCCCTTCTTGTACTTGGGCCATTACCTTGAGTAACATTGGGTCACCAGGTTGAGCCTTACGGATTTTGTCTTCCAGAGTAGGGGTGACTTCCAAGGTAACCGAGCATGTTGCATCATAAATGATCATATTGAGCTGAGCTATTTCTTCTCGAAGTACTGGGTGCAAAGGCTCGAGTAATGAGTTTGCTGTGGCCGGTTTGCGACTAAGAGCATCGGCGACCACATTAGCTTTTCCTGGATGGTAGTTGATACCAAGGTCATAGTCTTTGACCAATTCAAGCCATCTTCTTTGCCAAAGATTTAAGTCCGGTTGGGTGAATATATACTTGAGACTCTTGTGGTCGGTGTAGATTTGACATCATTTTCCAATGATGTAATGCCTCCAAATTTTTAAGTCATGTACCACAGCTGCCATTTCCAAGTCATGTGTAGGATAATTCTCCTCGTGCGGCCGTAGCTGTCTAGATGCATAGGCCACGACCTTTCCATCTTGCATAAGCACACATCCAATGCCATGCCTGGATGCGTCGCAATAGATGTCAAAACTCCGGTAGATGTCTGGTAGAGTCAATACTGGAGCGGTGGTCAACCGAGTCTTCAGCTCATTGAAACTGCTCTCACATGCTTCTGTCCAAATGAACTTCTGATTCTTCTTAAGCAATTCCATCATTGGCTTGGCAATCTTTGAGAAACCTTCAATGAAGTGATGATAATAGCCTGCCAGACCCAAGAAACTTCTGATCTCTGACACAGAAACAGGTGTTTTGCAATTCAATACTTCTGTGACTTTGCTTTGGTCCACGGCCACTCCTTGAGCGGAAAGAGTATGCCCAAGGAATCCCACTTCTTTAAGCCAAAATTCACATTTGCTAAACTTGGCGTAGAGTTGATGAGCTCGTAATCGCTCTAATACTGCACGGAGATGCTGTTTGTGCTCTTCTTCACCTTTGGAATATATGAAGATATCATCAATGAACACTACCACAAACTTGTCCAAAAAGTCCATGAACACCTTGTTCATCATGTGCATGAAGAATGAAGGAGCGTTGGTCAGTCCAAATGACATGACCGTATATTCATACAACCCATATCGGGTAGTGAAGGCTGTCTTGGGGATATCTTCTTTTCTGATTTTCAGCTGGTGATACCTGGTTCGCAGATCAATCTTGGAGAACACTTGAGCTCCACTAAGTTGATCGAACAAATCATCGATCCTGGGAAGCGGGTATTTATTCTTGATAGTGACATCATTGAGAGCGCGGTAGTCAACACACATCCGGAGACTGCCATCCTTCTTGCCCACAAATATGGCAGGTGCACCGCAAGGAGATGAGCTGGGGTGAATATACCCTTTTTGAAGCATCTCATCCAACTGTTTCTTCAATTCCACTAATTCGGATGAAGGCATTCGATAATATTTCTTGTAAATCGGCGCTGTCCCGAGCACAAGCTCAATGGAAAACTCAAGCTCCCGGTCAGGTGGCATGCCTGGCAATTCCTCTGGGAATACATCTGGGAATTCGTAGACCACTGGAATTAAATTCATATCTGTAGCAATCGCTGCATAAACCATCCCCTGCTTAGGCATGGCTCTACCGGGAAAGAACTGAGCTGGCTGGCCCAAGGGATTTATTAACGTGACTTCTCTTGTTGCGCAGTTGATGCAGACCTGGTGTCTTGTCAACCAATCCATCCCCAAAATAACATCCAATTTTTAAGATTCAATGGATACCAGGGATGCGGGGAAGATAATTCCATTGATTGATATTTCCAATCCTCGGTATACAATATTTTTCCTGAGCATGGATCCGGGGGATTGTACCACCATAATTTTGTCCAAACGAGTATAGGGAAGATGGTGCTGGGCAACAAAACTCCTCGAAATAAAAGAATGGGAAGCCCCGGAATCGAATAAATTTTTTGTAGGTATGTTATTAACAGGAAACATACCAATGACCACATCGGGAACTTTGTGAGCTTCTTCAGCGGAGATTTGATGAACTTTCCCTTGAATATACTTCCGGTTGGGGAATTGTCCCACATGATTGACTTGAGGCTTCAGGTTGGTTGGCGGCTTTCCGTTCTTGGGACACTGCCTAGCGTAATGCCCAGTTTGTCCACATGAGTAACATGCATTGTTACGCTGACAGTCTTCCTTTACTGGTTTTGTAACCACAGTCTTGAACCGATTTTCAGTCTTGGTGTTCCCCTGCTGCCATCTTGGCTTAAACTCGAACTGTGGCTGCTGCCAAGTATGAACCTTCTGAAAAATTTGCCCTTCCTTCTTGGGTTCAAACTTGCGTTTGCGGTCTTCATATACGGGCTTATGATCATTAACAAGCTTGTGTTCCCTTTCGACAATGAGTGCCTTGTTCACCAAAGTTTGGAAGTCAGGGAAATCCAGCATACTGAGTGCACATCGGAGGGTATGGTTAAGCCCTCCGAGGAACCGTTCTATCTTCCGCTCTTCGGTGGCTATATCATGTGTGGAATAACGGGCCAAGTGATTGAACTTGTTTAAATACTCACTTACAGTTGAGTTCCCTTGAGTAAGGGCGGGGAACTCTCGCTGCTTGACCTTCATGATACCGGTGGGAATATGATACTTGCGGAATTTATCTTTGAATTTATCCCAAGTAATCTCATCTTCGGCAGGCCACATAATTTTGGTATTGTCCCACCATATAGCAGTTGGTCCTTCCAGATAATGAGTGGCGAAGGGGACCTTATCAGCATCTTCAGTGTGAGCAATTTCTAGTTTCTTTTCAACGGTCCTCAACCAGTCATCGGCTTCCATCGGATCTACTGCTTGACTGAAGCTTGGCGGTTTGGTCCTCTAAAAATCTGACAATTTAGAATGGTTACCATTATGATTATTCTACCCAACCATAGTCTGCATGCTTCTCAAGAATTCCATCAGATCTTGGTTCCTCTTCTCCTCAACCATTCGCATAATCTGTTCTGTTGTGGGTGCTTGAGGTGGAGGAGGGGGTGGCTGATATGGTTCTGGGGAATGTCCTGCTTGCCTGGTGGATTGACGAACTGGGGTATCGTCGCCACCATGACAGCTGCTGCCACACCTTGTCATCCTATATATGTTTCCCAATATGAATCATCGAGATGAGCAACATCCATTAGGGGAAAAATAGGAAGGTGAAGCAACAACCCCCCAAAAAATGCGAGGAAAACCAAAGCGAATAACAGAAAACAACATAATTATACAATACATCATCCAACATACTACATCATGGATAGTACTACATGTACATACATCAGCATCATAATAGTCTACTCATGGCTGCAAGCATCACACTGGCAAGCTGAAGGTCCTGCTAGCGTCTCCTCGGTATTGGACTCCGAATCGGAACTGATAATACTAACGGAAACCTCCGGGGCAAAGGAAACACGACGACGCTGACGGGATGGCTCTCCCTCAGGGTCTGGAGCAGGGTGGCTCCGCGGCATCGGAGCAGCTGGGGCAGCGAGAAGTATAGCCCACTGGGCTGGGGACTCATGAGGAGTCACCGTCGAGGTATCCGAGTTACTCTGAGAAGGCACGGGCGTCACGGGGGTAGGTGGAGGTAGAGTAACTGGAGGAACGAGTGGTGCATAAGAAAGTGAAGGTGGAGCAAACGCAGACCGAGTGGCAGCTAGCGTGTCTCGGGTGCAGTTCAGCTCCTGGGCTAAGCTGACGATCAGAAGATATCCAGCCATTATGTAACGAGACATGTGGCTGGCGGAACGATCACACTCCGGATCAATGATAGGAAAGCGGACTCGTCCTGTGTCAAACAGGGACGGGTAGAAGTAGAAACCTGGGTGTGTCTGCATCTGAATCTCGTTGTAGCGCAAGTCAGTGAGAGCCTCGAACGCTGCAAACTGGATCGCCTGATCAGGTGTAGAAGCAATCCCGCCCTTGGAGGAGCAAGTGTAAGTGCCCACCAAGGTACTGTTGTGCATGATGACCTCCGCGTGATACTCGTACAAACCGTCTGCAAGCTGCTCTCGATACACCTGGTACACAGGGTCATCACCGTCGGGGTAGAGTCGGCGCCACACGTTGCGAAGCAGATGCGGAAAAGTGGAAGGTGCCGGCTCAGGTTGATACGGATAGGGAACTGGTGCCATCTACACTCACAATATTAGCTGATCAGCATCAAAAGTAAACTATATGCAAGCAATGCAACACCCAAGTGTAGATGCATACTCAAATCACCACAAAGACTTATAACTACCGTTTTCTAATGCGTCGGTTGTCTAGCGCATCCTATAGTCAGCGCGGCTCTGATACCAAGCGTTGAGGCACCCCGGCTCAGAGCAACCGGTTTACCTTGCATTGCCAGCCCAGAGATCAAGTCTTCTGGCAACACCCAACAACTTGGTACAGAAAATAACCGCTTTATTGATCTCTAGCGGATACATAGGTTCGAATATTACAAGATAAGCGAGGCCAAGCGGCACCCACGGTGTGGCTGCACTTATATACATTATTTAGTAGACATCTCAGGGGCCTCGACGATAAAGGAGACTACTACGCGGCAGCGGAACTCCACTTCACAGGGACACTGCTGGGACATGGCCTAGATCGTGACATACCGATTGACATCAACTCCTTGCACGGCTTCTCCTGCATCTGGCATGACACGCCAGGTGATTACTTTGAATGTACTCGCAAGCTCACAGCAAACAAAGCAAATACGACAAACAATAACAAGGCTTTTAACAAGTTTAATGCATGAACATGAACATGATACTACCAGTCATGACGTGTACGTGGATTGTTACCATGGTCCCTTGGACCAACTTACCATTTCGGGGTTACCTCGTAACCACCGTCAACATCTTACCATCGGGATCCTCACTTGATCACAGCAATACCAACCATAGTGATCCTCACACGAGCACCAACTTCTGCACGTGCCATCCTGTTGTTCTTAGTGTGCAGGTTTATTATTTCTGTTGACCCACGGTGTGACCTACTACGAACTGTGTCCATATCCGAGGACGCGGCTATCGATAGATTATACACTCTGTAGAGGTTAGTACACTGTACCCACACCACGGAACTCATGGCCTCATGCTCCCATTTGGGTGGACCAATGATATTCCGACAAAACCAATCTATTGCATGATACTCTCCCGGTCACTCCGACAAACTCCCCTTTGGGCAATGTCATGGGTGGCCCCGATGTCAACTCGTGACATCCTGCCACCTCGTGGCTGCCACCGTCGTGGCCAAAACAAAACAAAGTCGTCCCAAACGGGGACATCGGTACCGTAAAACTCGGGCACACAAGGTTATGACTGCCTACCGGGCCGGGGTAGCGCAAGCGCACAACCTTCCCTAGTTGGAGGCACCAGCGAGAGGCATGACAATAGACCGAATTAGGGCCTCCCAATCCAGGCAAGTGTGGTTGCACTGGTGAGCTTGATTCAGTGGCACTATGACTCGATCAATAGTTTGTTCAAGTTGAATTAACATCAGGTTTAACTTGAAAGAAAATGATTAGAGCCATAGTATGCAATGAGGTGCACGGGTCATGATAATATGAAAATGAGTAACGAATGCATCATGCTACCATGAGAGTATATGACATGATCTCTACTGCAGACATTAACAAAATGACATATCCTCTACTGCATAATAACAATATGACATGTAACAACTATTTAGCAATAGGTTATATATAGCAAATTATTTTAGTAGTGAAGCATATAATGAATTTAACCCAAATAAAACATTGTCATTGAAATGCCATCCTTGCATATGAATGTTGTGGCTTGCCTTGGTTCAGAGGAGTGTCACAATACTCCTGGTCTTCTCCCACACAACTAGGACCTTTTGAAAATAATTTAAATGCAAAAAGAAAATGTCACATAAAGCATTTTATTGCACCAGAAATTTCGAACAGCAAGAAAAATTCTAAATCTTGGCATACAGAAACTTTAGCTCAAGACAAAACAGTAGCAAAAGTTTCAACTCATTTGGACTTATAGAATAGAATCTAGAGCTGGTCAAAGTTAGGGTCAAAATCTGAATTTAAATGGATTTAAATGAATTTCCAGAGAAGGCCACGTCGAAGACGTATTTTTAGAATACGCCTCCACTTAGAAAATGTTTCGGGTGGGAGAGAGAGGCTGACAGTGGGGTCCCACTGTCAGGTTTGAGGGAGAGAGAGAGAAGAACAGAGGAGGCGGCACTGTCGCCGGTGGTTCTCCGGCAAGGAGACCATGGCGGTCACCGGAGAGGCGGGGGACGGGTCCAGCACATCACGGCGAACACGTACGTACCCGTGGTGACGGCTGAGGTGGACGGACGGCGGCTCGGGCTTCTTCTCCAGAGACGGCGGGCGGCGGAGCTCGTCGGAGCGGACGTTTCCGGCGACGCTTCGACTAACAAACAACACCGATGTACTCAGGAGACCACCACGAGCTCGATGGAGGAAGAGGGCGAAGTCGGAGACGACTGGAGAAGGAGGACGGCCGAGGGGGATTCGTGGCCAACTCCGGCGAGGATCGGTGGCAGGAGGCCCTCCCGGCCTTGCCGCACTAGCTAGGAACTCAATTTGTGGCCAGGGGAGTGTGTTGCGATGATTGGAACGGTTCGGGAAGGGTTGAATTTATAGGCGGAGGGGTGGCCGTGCATTCGACTCCACCGAAGAAGAGCTGCCGGCGCACTGGGAGGGAGACGAGCTCGGGTTAGTCTTGGGGAAGAAGTAGCGCTACGCGGAGAAGCCATGAGCGCGTGCGGGCACAGTGCAGTGCACTAGGTGGGGCAGGCGGCGCACTCGTGCGCACTGTTCCGCCTGGTAGCGATTCGGCCGCTTCCGGCGTGCTGCCTGCCGGTGTCGGGGAGGAACAAGGCGAGGCCAGGTGGAGTGCGGGAGGCTGCTGAGAGGCGGGGGCAAGCTGCGGTGGCGAGAGGAGGGCGAACGGGCGGCGGCAAAGGGCCCCGATGCCCACAGCGCGGCGACTGTATGCCAGACCCCTCGCACACACGTGGTCACCGCGTGCACTGGCATACACGGGACTTTAGACGATGCCAGACCGTGTCTAGGGTGTAGTCCCTTCAACGCGGTGCCGAAATGTGCGCTTGGTTTGCCACCTAGCTCAATGGATGAGACTTGAGCATGCTGCAATGTTTCTGGACAGAAACTTGGGACGAAAGCTGGGCTCGAATGGCTTGGTGAAAATGTCTGAATTTTGGTGGTTAAGCATCTCCTAGGAAGGTAGTCATGTGGTAAAATTTTGAGCTCCAACAGATCAAGGAAAAATATACTTGCTTCACAAAGTGCCATTTCTAACCAGAAGAAAAATCATTTTTCCTAGCTGAAAATTTATAAATCACTATGGAATATTTTTGCATGGGGAGGTGAGACATAATCCACAGAATATTTGGGAATTTTCTTGGAATTTTCTGAGCAATAAAAATGAGGGTTGCTTCATAGCTTATAGGGAAAACATTCATTTTCAGGAGGAAAATGAATATAATGCCATTAAAGAAAATTGTCCCATGGCATTATGGTGAGAGGGATGTGGTCTAGAGAGGGTTTAAGAATGATCGAACCCACTTGGAAGAAAATGAAAAATGATTTCCAGGTGGTAAGTCCAAACGAATTGACTGAAAAACCCAAATGCAAATTCAAATATTCAATAAAAAGAAAAAGGCAAAATCCAGGGTGTTACAAGACGATACCCGAGGACACGGCAAGCCTGCAGGGCGCGGGCCCCCCTGGGCGCACCTAGGGGGCTTCTGGCTCCCCTGTAAGTCGGTTGAGGGTGTCCTTTTGCCGCAAGGAAGCTAATATCCAGATAAAAATCCCCTCAAAATTTCAACCCAATCGGAGTTACGGATCTCCAGGAATTTAAGAAACGGTTTTCGGCCAGAAAACAGGAACGCGAAACAGAAGAGAGCAAAGAGGGAGATCCAATCTCGGAGGGGCTCCTCCCCTCCGGGAGCCATGGCAGCCATGGACCAGAGGGGAAACTCTCCTCCCATCTAGGGAGGAGGCCAAGGAAGAAGAAGAAGGTGGGGGGCTCTCTCCCTATCTCTCTCGGTGGCGCCGGAACGCCGCCAGGGCAACCATCGTGACGGCGATCTACACCAACAACTTCGCCGCCGTCATCGCCAACTCTCTCCCCCTCTATGCAGCGGTGTAACACCTCTTCTCCCCGCTGTAATCTCTACTTAAGCATGGTGCTTAATGCTACATATTATTATCCAATGATGTGTTGCCATCCTATGATGTTTGAGTAGATTCTTTCTGTCCTATGGGTTGATTGATGATCGTGATTGGTTTGAGTTGTATGTTTTATTTTGGTGCTGTCCTATGGTGCCCTCCGTGTCGCGCAAGCACGAGGGATTCCCGCTGTAGGGTTTGCAATACGTTCATAATTCTCTTATAGTGGGCGGCTAGAGTGACAGAAGCTTACACCCGAGTAAGGGGGTTGTTGCGTATGGGAGTAAAGAGGACTTGTTACTTAATGCTATGGTTGGGTTTTACCTTAATGATCTTTGGTAATTGCGGATGCTTGCTAGAGTTCCAATCATAAGTGCATATGATCCAAGTACGGAAAGTATGTTAGCTCATGCCTCTCCCTCATATAAAATTGCAATAATGATTACCGGTCAAGTTATCGATTGCCTAGGGACAAATCATTCTCTTGTGTTACAAAAGCTTTCTACTAAACAACTAACTTTTATTATCTTGCAAATTACTCATAGTTTTATTCCCGCAAAGTACTCCTAGTTTTATTCATGCAAAGTAGTTCTAGCATTACACCTACAAAGTAGTTTTATTCTTGTTCTAGGTAAAGCGAACGTTAAGTGTGCGTAGAGTTGTATCGGTGGTCGATAGAACTTGAAGGAAATATTAATTCTACCTTTAGCTCCTCGTTGGGTTCGACACTCTTATTTATCGAAAAAGCTACAATTGATCCCTTATACTTGTGGGTTATCAAGACCTTTTTCTGGCGCCGTTGCCGGGGAGCAATAGCGTGGGGTTGATATTCTCGTGTGTGCTTGTTTACTTTATCACTAAGTAGATTTTATTTTCTATCACTAAGTAGATTTTATTTTCTGTTCTAAATTTGTTTTATATCTTTAGTTATGGATATGGAACATGAAATACCAAAAAAAATAGTTGTACTTGCTACTCATGGAGATGGGAAACCTCCTAAAACCCTCGATGCTGGTTATGTGGAAAATATTAAATACTACTTTGATAATCCTGATAAATCTCCGTTCAACTTGATAATGGGAGTTACCTTGGATCAACGGGAATACTTTAGGGATTATCGCTTGTCTCAAAAAGGGAAACTCTTATGGGATCAAATTGATTATTTGCATTGGTATGCTCGGAATTTATGCTTAAGATATGATTATACTTGTTGTTCTAAGATGAAGGCTCCACACCTTCCCTTTTCATGTAAATTTAATGATAATGAAACCTTGGCTTCTTATGCTAATGGTGTATATGATTACTATGATGTGGAACAAATAGAAGAATTTGTTGCTTTTAAGGGTGCTTATGAAATTGAATCTTTGTTTGAAAAGTATGAAAATTATGATGATGCTGTTTACAGATCTGAAAATTATGCTATACTAAAATATTGCTATGAGAATTATGAATACAATGCTTATATTGATGAATTTATTGAGAAAGTCTCCGCTGCCCAAGAACAAGAAGAGACTAATATTTTGCAGGAACCTATGGAAGAAGAAATTGCTGAAACTGTGAGCTCATTAGATGAAAAAGATGAGGAGGAGAGTGAAGAACAAAAGGAGGAAGAGCAGATTAGCTACCCGTGCCCACCTTCTAATGAGAGTAACTCTTCAACTCATACATTGTTTAATTTCCCTTCGTGCTTACCGAAGGATTAATGCTATGATCCCTTGGATTCGTTTGAAATATCCCTTTTTGATGAACTTGATGCTTGCTATGCTTGTGGCCATGATGCCAATATGAATGGTGCTTATGGAGATGAACTTGCTATAGTTCCTTATGTTAAGAATGAAACTGTTGCTATTGCACCCACACATGATAGTCCTATTATCTTTTTGAATTCTCCCAACTACACTATATCAGAGAAGTTTGCGCTTATTAAGGATTACATTGATGGGTTGCGTTTTACTATTACACAAGATGATTTTGATGAATATAATATGCATGTGCTTGCTGCTCCTAATTGCAATTATTATGAGAGAGGAACTACATCTCCACCTCTCTATGTTTCCAATACGATAAAATTGCAAGAAACTGTTTATACTATGCATTGGCCTTTACTTGATGTGCATGAATTGTTCTTTTATGACATGCCAATGCATAGGAAGAGAGTTAGACTTCGTAATTATATGATATATGTTGCTTTGTGCTCACTACTAAATTATAAATCATTGTTAATTAAAATTGGCTTTGATATACCTTGGGATCCGGGTGGATCGATTACTTGAGCATTGTATGCCTAGCTTAATGGCTTTAAAGAAAGCGCTGTCTGGGAGACAACCCGGAAGTTTTAGAGATTCATTTTATTCTGTTGTGTGCTTTTAAAAAGTTAAAAAAAATAGAGGAGAACCTAAAACTTTTACAAAAAGAAAAGTGAAAGTGAGACAGATGAGCAATGTGGAAGTGGGGGCTAGCCTTGAACTTTGTTCATGCCCATGGAAACTTTGTGAACCTTGATTAAAGAAACTTTTCAACAAAAATAATTATCCCCATGTACAAATCCATTGTATTATAAAAATAATGTGCCAAGATTTACCTTTAGGATGTTTAAATTGCTTGTTTGGTGTGTGCTGTGAAAAAACAGAAACTTTTGCTGTAGTGCTTGAATTTTGATAATTTAATGGAACGTGCAAAAATTCTGAAATTCTTACACAGTACTGCTATGCAAATTATTTATTTTGTCCTAGTTTTTCAGAATTTTTTGAGTTACAGAAGTATATGTACCATCTGCATCTGTACAGACTGTCCTGTTTTCACAGATTGCTGTTATAGTTTCTTTATTTGCGTATGTTTGAAATCTTGTTGAGCCCCATTGACTTGGGAGCCATAGAATTGTGATAGAATACAGCGGGTAATGTTTTATTATAATTATACAGTAATGTTACAGCAGGACATGATGGGATTACTAACCCCTCTAATAAAAAGTTCGGTTAAGTTTTGTGTGGATGAAGTGTTTGAAGAACGAGGAGGTATCGATATGAGGAGAATAAGGAGAGGCAAGAGCTCAAGTTTGGGGATGCCCTAGGTGCCCCAAGTGAATATTCAAGGAGACTCAAGCGTCTAAGCTTGGGGATGCCCCGGAAGGCATCCCATCTTTCTTCGACAATTATCGGTATGTCTCGTTTTTTTGTTTTGTTCACTTGATATGCGTAAATTCTTGGAGCGTCGTGTGCTTTTTATTTTTCTTTTAATAATGCACCATGCTGGTATGAGATAGTCCTTGGTTGATTTATAGAATGCTCTTTGCACTTCACTTATATCTTTTGAGTATGGCTTTATAGAATGCTTCATGTGCTTCACTTATATCATTTGAAGTTTGGATGCCTGTTTCTCTACATATAGAAAACCGTTATTTGTAGAATGCTCTTTTGCTTCACTTATATTTATTAGAGCATCGACAAGTCATTTGTAGAAAGAATTAAACTCTCATGCTTCACTTATATCTATTTAGAGAGTCAACATGAATTGGTCATTCACATGGTTAGTCATAAAATCCTACATAAAACTTGTAGATCACTGAATATGATATGTTTGATTCCTTGGAATAGTTTTGCGATATTAAGATGGTTATATGTGCGAGGTACTAGTAGATAATTGTGGTTTAGTAAGAATATTGGTGTTAAGGTTTGTGATTCCCGAAGCATGCACGTATGATCTGTCGTTATGCTAAGAAGTTGGAGCATGATTTATTCTTGATTGTCTACCTTATGAGTGGCGGTCGGGGAAGAGCGATGGTCTTTTCCTACCAATCTATCCCCCTAGGGGCATGCGTAGTAGTACTTTGCTTCGAGGGCTAATAGACTTTCACAATAAGTATGTGAGTTCTTTATGACTAATGTGAGTCCATGGATTATACGCACTCTCACCTTTCCGCAATTTGCTAGCCTCTTCGGTACCGTGCATTGCCCTTTCTCACCTCGAGAGTTGGTGCAAACTTCGCCGGTGCATCCAAACCCTGTGATATGATACACTCTATCACACATAAGCCTCCTTATATCTTCCTCAAAACAGCCACCATACCTACCTATTATGGCATTTCCATAGCCATTCCGAGATATATTGCCATGCAACTTCCATCATCATCATATACATGACTTGAGCATTCATTGTCATATTTCTTTGCATGATCGTAAGATAGCTAGCACGATATTTTCATGGCTTGTCCCTTTTTTGATATCTTTGCTATGCTAGATCATTGCACATCCTGGTACACTGCCAGAGGCATTCATATAGAGTCATATGTTTCAGTTTTATCGAGTTATAAGTAAATAGAAGTGTGATGATCATCATTATTATAGAATTGTCCCAGTGAGGAAAGAATGGTGAAGACTAATGAGTCCTCGAAAAAGTGGGGATGAGGTCCATGAGACTGTTCTAAAAAAAAGCGGCCAAAAAGAGACCATCAAAAAAAAGAGAAAAAAAGAAAACAAAAAAAATGAGAGAAAAAGAGAGAAGGGGCAATGTTACTATCCTTTTCCACACTTGTGCTTCAGAGTAGCACCATGTTTTTCATATAGAGAGTCTCCTGAGTTGTCACTTTCATATACTAGTGGAAATTTTTCATTATAGAACTTGGCTTGTATATTCCGATGATGGGCTTCCTCAAATGCCCGAGGTCTTCATGAGCAAGCAAGTTGGATGCACACCCACTTAGTTTTCAATTTGAGCTTTCATACACTTATAGCTCTTAGTGCATCCGTTGCATGGCAATCCCTACTCCTCGCATTGACATCAATTGATGGGCATCTCCATAGCCCGTTGATTAGCCGCATCGATGTGAGACTTTCTCCCTTTTTGACTTCTCCTTATTAATCTCTATCATCATTCTATTCCACCCATAGTGCTATATCCATGGCTTGCGTTCATGTATTGCGTGGGGGTTGAAAAAGCTGAAGCGCATTAAAAAGTATGAACCAATTGACCGGCTTGTCATCGGGGTAGTGCATGATAAATACTTTATGTTAAGAAGATGGAGCATGACAGGACTATATGACTTTATAGGGATAGCGTTCTTTAGCATTTTTATTTTGAAAGGCATGATTGTTTGTTGGTATGCCTAAGTATTGATGTCTTTATATCAAATTATAGACTATTGCTTTGAATCACTCGTGTCTTAATATTCATGCCATGATTAGATTACATGATCAAGATTATGCTAGGTAACATTCCACATCAAAAATTATCTTTTTTATCATTTACCTACTCGAGGACGAGCAGGAATTAAGCTTGGGGATGCTGATACGTCTCCATCGTATCTATAATTTTTGACTGTTTCATGCCAATATCCTACAATTTCCACATACTTTTGGCAACATTTTATATGATTTCTTGGACTAACATATTAATCCAGTGCCCAGTGCCAGTTCCTGTTTGTTGCATGTTTTTTGTTTCACAGAAAATCCATATCAAACGAAGTCCAAATGCGATAAAATTTACAGAGATTTATTTTGGAATATATGTGATTTTTGGGAAAAAGAATCAACGCGAGACGATGCCCGAGACACGGCAAGCCTGCAGATCGCGGGCCCCCTGGGCGCGCCTAGGGGACTTGTGGCTCCCCTTTAGGTCGGTTGAGGGTGTCCTTCGGCCACAAGGAATCTAATATCTGAATAAAAATCCCCTCAAAATTTCAGCCCAATCGGAGTTACGGATCTCCGGGAATTTAAGAAACGGTTTTCGGCCAGAAAACAGGAACGCGAAACAGAAGAGAACAAAGAGAGAGATCCAATCTCGGAGGGGCTCCTCCCCTCCGGGAGCCATGGCGGCCATGGACCAGAGGGGAAACTCTCCTCCCATCTAGGGGGAGGCCAAGGAAGAAGAAGAAGGAGGGGGGCTCTCTCCCCCTCTCTCCCGGTGGCGCCGGAACGCCGCCGGGGCAACCATCGTGACGGCGATCTACACCAACAACTTCGCCGCCGTCATCACCAACTCTCTCCCCCTCTATGCAGTGGTGTAACACCTCTTCTCCCCATTGTAATCTCTACTTAAACATGGTGCTTAATGCTACATATTATTATCCAATGATGTGTTGCCATCTATAATGCCCCGGACACACCCGCCGGTGGTCGTTACTCCGCACTTTGTCCTCACTCGTGCGCACTTTGTCCTCACTTTGTCCTCAATCTGGCGGGATCTAGACTGGCCCCACAGATCAACACTAGTCTTTCCTACGCACTTTGTCCTCACTCGTGCGCACCCGGGAATAACTTCCCGGTCGGTCACCCATCCTGAAATTACTCCAAGCTGAGCACGCTTAACTTTGGAATTCTTTTCGAATGGGCTCCCAGAAAAGAAGGAATTCCTTATTGATATGAGTAGTCTATCATCCCTATTAAGCCAGGCCATCACATACACCCCCACTCAGAGGAACCGACGTCCTCGTCGGCCCACAGGAAAGTTCCCTCTTGGCACATACGTCCGTGCATCTAGTCCGGCACATGTGCCATGCCGTGTGCCACGACGGGTCACAAACATCATGCACAACATGACCGCACACCTGTCCGCAAACATCCGTGTAACCACGAGGGTCGTCTCTGATACCAACTTATAACGCCCCGGACACACCCGCCGGTGGTCTTTACTCCTGGCGGGATCTAGACTGGCCCCACAGATCAACACTAGTCTTTCCTACGCACTTTGTCCTCACTCATGCGCACCTGGGAATAACTTCCCGGTCGGTCACCCATCCTGAAATTACTCCAAGCTGAGCACGCTTAACTTTGGAGTTCTTTCCGAATGGGCTCCTGGAAAAGAATAAATTCCTTATTGATATGAGTAGTCTATCATCCCTATTAAGCCAGACCATCACACCATCCTATGATGTTTGAGTAGATTCTTTCTGTCCTATGGGTTGATTGATGATCGTGATTGGTTTTGAGTTGTATGTTTTTTTGGTGCTGTCCTATGGTGCCCTCCGTGTCGCGCCCGCTGTAGGGTTTGCAATACGTTCATAATTCTCTTAAAGTGGGCGGCTAGAGTGACAGAAGCTTACACCCGAGTAAGGGGGTTGTTGCGTATGGGAGTAAAGAGGACTTATCACTTAATGCTATGGTTGGGTTTTACCTTAATGATCTTTGGTAGTTGCGGATGCTTGCTAGAGTTCCAATCATAAGTGCATATGATCCAAGTACGGAAAGTATGTTATCTCATGCCTCTCCCTCATATAAAATTGCAATAATGATTACCGGTCTAGTTTTCGATTGCCTAGGGACAAATCATTATCTTGTGTTACAAAAGCTTTCTACTAAACAACTAACTTTTATTATCTTGCAAATTACTCGTAGTTTTATTCCCGCAAAGTACTCCTAGTTTTATTCTTGCAAAGTAGTTCTAGCATTACACCTACAAAGTAATTTTATTCTTGTTCTAGGTAAAGCGAACGTTAAGTGTGCGTAGAGTTGTATCGGTGGTCGATAGAACTTGAAGGGAATATTAATTCTACCTTTAGCTCCTCGTTGGGTTCGACACTCTTATTTATCGAAAAAGCTACAATTGATCCCCTATACTTGTGGGTTATCACTCATGAGCATGCAAGAGGAAATGTACCAGCAAGTGGAGCATATTCTCAACTTCAAGGGCTCAATCAAAGGGAGAAGAGTGATCAATCGGGATAGGGTGTCTAGAACTTGGCTACTGCAGAAGGATTACTTTGCTCCAAGCCAAATTTTTCTGGATGATCCATGGTTTCGTCACCGTTTTCGCATGCAGAAACCATTGTTTTTGCGCATTGTGGAGGGAGTGGAGGCACACGATGACTACTTCAAGCTCACAAGGGATTGGTGCGGCCAACTATCTTTCGGTGCCAAGCAGAAATGCACGGCTGCTCTGAGGATGCTTGCACTTGGTGCTGCTACAGATGCTGTTGGTGAGATGGTCAGGATGGGGGAGAGCACATGCCTGAAGACTACTGTCAAGTTTGCCCGCATTGTGGTGGAGGTGTTTGGACCTAAGTATCTCAGAGAACCAAATGCGCAGGACACGGAGAAGTTGTTGGCTATTGGAGAGGCCAGGGGGTTTCCAGGAATGCTCGGATCAATTGACTACATGCATTGGCAATGGAAGAACTGCCCCAAAGGTTTGCGGGGAATGTATCAAGGTCACACCAAATAGGCCACCATCATACTAGAAGCGGTGGCATCACATGACTTATGGATTTGGCATGCTTTCTTTGGAATGTCGGGTTCTCACAACGACATCAACGTGCTTCAACGATCTCCGGTGTTCAGGAGGCTTTACAATGGGGAATCACCGCCGTGCAACTACACCATCAACGGCCGAGAATACAACATGGGATACTACCTTGCCGATGGCATCTATCCTCAGTGAGCGGCGTTTGTGAAGACCATATCCGAACCGCATGGCAATAAATAGAGCCACTTTGCAACAATGCAGGAAGCGGCTTGGAAGGATGTGGAGAGGGCATTTGGTGTGCTTCAAGATCATTGGGGAATTGTTCGTGGCGCTGCAATGATGTGGGAATCGGAAACTTTGTGGCAGCTCATGACATGTTGTGTTATTTTGCACAACATGATTGTCGAGGATGAGGGTGATGGTGTAACCCAAACCAATGATTTCAAAGCAGCTGGAGAATAAGTTGAAATCCCAGAAGATCAAGATGCAACTCAGCTCATGAAATTTTTGCAGATGCATCAGAATCTTCGAGATCATCAGGTGCACGCGCAGCTCCTCAGTGATCTTGTGGAGCATATGTGGATTGTAGGGGAACGCGACAGAAAACAAAAAAATTCGGTACAACGAGCACGCCCAGGATCACTATGGAGATGGCATACAAGGTTTGATCTGATCATTACCGACTCATAGCGTAGCGGAAGTAGAGTCGATGTAGATCGTTGGTGCAGATCCCCGCAGCTAGGGTTTACAACCTCCCAACCGCGAGGATGTACTCCCTCGTCGGACAGCCCTTCGGGAGGCGGTCGGACAGTCCCCCGGATGATGTCACGGACAACCCTTTGAGAGGACCCTCGAAACTCAAACGGTAACTCGGACAGCCCTTCGGGATGACCCTCGAACAACCCCTCGGGCAAAAGATCGAACCTACGACCTCTCTATGGGGTTGCACACATACGGTGTCAGCTATCCGGCAGGGCTTTGCCGTCCAGAACTAGTTCCTGCCAGAACCCAGACAGCCTTTCGGCTCTACGAAATTATTTCGGTGGGAGGAAGAGAGAAGGCTAGATCATGCATGGCATTTGTATGAGAGTAAGGAGTGAGTGTGGAGAGTGCCTCTCCACCTCTATTTATAGGAAAACCCAAGGGGTAGGGTGGCACTTGAAATACCCAAAAAACCCTTCATATGGAATTTCCAAAGGGCATAATGGGAAGGCTAGAGGAGCTCAATGGAGGAGCTCCCCTTGTGGCCGGACACACCAAGTGGGCCCCCCATGAGGGGCTCTCATCCATCCATGTCATCCCCAAGATATTTTGAGACAAAGCCCAAAAAGGTGGCTTTCCATAAAGTAACCATAAAGTGCTTTTTCACTATTCATGAACCCATTTTTCCGCGACCGATAAATCCGAAAATATTTCTGTGGGTCTTAGAATAATTCTAGTACCCACTAAAATAATTCTGGACGCGTTCCGAAACATTTTCAGATCAATGATTTTCATCAGCGAAAAGCAACCAAAGCGGTTCCGGCAGCTCCGGAACATTTCCGGTTTTTTCCCCGGAAAAATCCCAGAAGTTCCCAGAACAATTCTGGCACCCTCCAAGAATTTCCAGGCGTGTGCTGAAACCAATTTGACTTAATGGTATACTCCGAAACAACTTTTCAGTTTTACCGAAACTCTTCCGGTGTTCTCACTCCGGAACTCTTCCGTTGTCTCCGAAACTTTTCCGGTGACTTTCTCTCAGACTCCCTGTCTAGTATTCAGCAAATAGATGACCCTTAAGCATGTGACCCTATAGGTTTGGTGAAGTATAGACATGACCGGAACACTTTCCGATCAATGATCAACATCAGAGCCGTGGACACCCATATTGACCCCTATACCCACACGAATAAATATTCGAGTGAACCTCCGGTTGCCGTGTGCTATTCCTGTTGCTTTGCGATATGTTACAAACACCCGAGGTGAGATTTATCTGCATCCCCATGGATCAACAACTTGTCCACTATGCAAGTTACCTCGTTACCGGTTTTGTTCTCTTTTCTCGTTTCCGTGTTCCGGCATCCCTGTGATCAAATCACATTGTGTCTGGCCAGACGATGATGGATACCGTAACACTGAGAGGGCCCGAGAATATCTCTCCATCCTCGGAGGAGCAAATCCCAATCTTGAGCTATCTCGTTCCTTGTCATGCTTTTCCGTGAACCCGTAAGCCGCCGTAATAGCCACCCAGTTACGGATGACATTTAACAAACACCAAAGTCCACGAAGCAAGAATGAAGGAACTCGACACTCTCATGGTCTAAGGAATTATGCAAACATTAACTTTCTCTGTGTTATAAACCATTAACTTGTGATGAATGTATCTCATAGCATAACATCAATTTGGGTCGATTCAACACAAGTGTTCTTCTAACATTGTGCCCTCAAAATTGCTGGCATAGTCATGCCCATGATCAGGAAAACAGGATCATCATGCAATACTTGAGCCAGTCTTAGAGGCATGACTAGGAATACATTTTACCGTTTATTATACCACACGTGAACATGAGTTTCCCTCCGAACCTCATGGATATTGTAGACTCGAGAATCATTGCAGTTATAGCATGGAACATAAACATTCATTACAAACTTGGAGATACAAAATAACTGTCATTACTGCCTCTAGGGCATATCTCCTATAGACTCCCACTTGCACTAGAGTCATAATGCAGTTACATGGCTTCCCTAACACCAATGGCTATCCAGTGCTGCTCATGCTTTGCTCGTGGTAAAGGCTTTGTCATCGGGTCTGACACGTTCAGATCCGTGTGAACTTTGCGTACTTTCACTAAACCCGCTTCGACATGATGTCGAATGAGTTTATATTTGCGTTCAATATGTCTTGTCTTATGGTGCGAAGATGGCCCCCTAGCCTGAGCCACGGCGCCACTATTATCACAATAGATCTCCACCGGGTCCAGCGCACTTGGAACCACACCAAGGTCTTCAAGAAACTGCTTGATCCAGACCGCCTCCTTGGAGGCTTCTGAAGCTGCAACATATTCCGCCTCCATCGTAGAATCCGCCACCGTCTTTTGTTTGGAACTTTTCCAATCAACTGCGCCACCGTTCAATATGAAAACATAGCCTGATTGAGATTTGAAGTCATCTGGGTTAGTCATGAAGCCTGCATCAGTGTAACCACTTACAATGAGCTCTTCATCACCTCCGTACACAAGGAATAAATCCTTAGTCCTTCTGAGGTACTTAAGAATATTTTTGACTGCGGCCCAGTGTTCCAATCCTGGATCACTTTGGTACTGGCTGCTAACACTTAGCACATAGGAAACATCCGGTCTTGTACATAGCATGGCAAACATAATAGAACCAACTGCCGAAGCATATGGAACATCATTCATTTGTACTCGCTCATCGAGAGTCCGAGGACACTGATTCTTGCAAAGCACTGTGCCAGGTGACATGGGGAGTAGGCCTTTCTTGGAGTTCTCCATGTTGAACCTTTTCAACACCTTGTCAATGTACGTGCTTTGGCTAAGCGCTATCAGGCGTTTTGATCTATCTCTATAGATTCTGATGCCCAATACATATGCCGCTTCGCCTAAGTCTTTCATTGAAAAACTCTTCTTCAATGAGTCTTTTATTTCGCTAGGAAAATTCACGTCATTTCCAATCAACAATATGTCATCCACATACAAGATTAGAAATGCTTTTGTGCTCCCACTAAACTTCTTGTAAACACAAGATTCTTCGTCATTCTTGATGAAACCAAACTCTTTGACTACTTCATCAAAACGAATGTTCCAGCTCCTTGACGCTTGCTTCAGACCATAAATGGCCTTCTGAAGTTTGCCTACCTCTCCAGCATCCTTATGAACGACAAAACCTTCAGGCTGTATCATGTATACATCTTATTTGATATTTCCATTTAGGAAAGCCGTTTTGACGTCCATCTGCCATATTTCATAATCGAAATAAGCAGCAATTGCTAGTAATATCCGAACAGACTTAAGCATAGCTACGGGCGAGAAAGTCTCGTCGTAGTCCACTCCTGGAACTTGCGTGAACCCTTTCGCGACAAGTCTAGCTTTATGGATAGTAATGTTACCATCCGCGTCTGTCTTTCTTTTGAAAATCCATTTACAACCAATGGGCTTTACGCCTTCTGGAAGTTCTACCAAGTTCCAAACTTGATTTTCGTACATGGATTCCATTTCGGATTTCATGGCCTTGTGCCATTCCCTTGAGCTGGGCCCCGCCATCACTTCCTTGTAGTGCGCAGGTTCATCATCTTCAAGGATGAAGATTTCGTTATGACACCACTCAGGTGGCTGGATAGCCCTACCTGATCTGCGCGGTTCAGTTACAACATTGTCTGAAGTTTCCGCATCACATGCGACAACTTCCGGCTCGGTTGTAGGGATAATTTGCGGAATTTCTTTCGGTTCCTTAGCCATAACAATGGTTGCCGAAGATTCACTAATCTCATCAAGCTGTACTGTCCTCCCACTTAATTCTTTAGCGAGAAACACTTTCTCGAGAAAGACTCCATTTTTAGCGACAAAAACTTTGCACTCGGAGGGTTGGTAGAAAGAATACCCAACTGTATATTTTGGATAACCTACAAAGTAACATTTGTCTAATCTGGGATCAAGTTTGCTTGGTTGTAAACGTTTTACATAAGTTTCACAACCCCAGATTTTGAGATGTGACAAATTGGGTTTCTTCCCATGCCATAACTCATATGGTGTCGTCTCAATAGACTTAGACGGTGCTCTGTTTAATGTATAAGCGGCAGTGAATAGTGCGTGACCCCAAAAAGATATTGGCAGCTCTGTAAGAGACATCATCGACCTTACCATGTCTAAAAGGGTTCAGTTATGTCGTTCCGACACTCCGTTTCGCTGTGGAGTTCCGGGAGGCATAAGCTGTGAAACGATTCCACGGTCCCTTAGATGTTAGCTAAACTCATGACTAAGATATTCGCCCCTGCGATCTGATCGCAAAAACTTAATTCTTTTGTTACGATGATTTTCTACCTCATTCTGAAATTCTTTGAACTTTTCAAAAGTTTCCGACTTATGCTTCATCAAGTAGATATATCCATACCTACTTAAATCGTCAGTAAAAGTCACGAAGTAGAAATACCCACCCCGTGCGGTTGTGCTCATCGGACCACATACATCACTATGTATTATTTCCAATAATTCACCCGCCCATTCAGGATGACCCGTGAACGGCGTCTTGGTCATCTTCCCCATCAGGCAAGCTTCACATGTGTCAAATGATTCAAAATCAAAAGACGGTAAAACTCCATCTTTATGGAGTCTTTGCATGCGTTTCTTTCCGATGTGCCCAAGGCGACAATGCCACAAGAATGTGGTGGTGGTATCAGCCTTCTTAAGGCATTTAGCATTCACGTTAAAGACATCATTTGCACATTCAAGATTTAGTATGAAAAGGCCCCCAACAATGGGTGCAAATCCATAAAACATATCCTTACAATAAAGTGAACAACCATTGTTCTTAGACTTGTAAGAGTACCCATCGTGTACTAAACATGATCCAGAGAAAATGTTTCTACACAATGCCGGAAAAAAAAAACAGTTACTTAGTTCTAAGGTAAATCCTGAAGGGAGACATAGAGGCCTAATGCCGACGGCTTGAGCGGCGATCCCAGCGCCGTTCCCGACACGCATCATGACTTCATTCTTTGCCAGCTTGCGCACCTTCTGAAGCCCCTGTATCGAGCTGCAAATGTGAGCAACTGATCCGGTATCAAATACCCAAGACTTAGAATTTTCGCTAGCAAGCAAAACGTCAATGACATTAACCTGTATAACAGTTATACCTTTTCCGGTTTTCCTGGACTTCTTATCTTCCAGATACTTCTTGTAGTTTCTCTTCCAGTGTCCTGTGCCCATGCAGTAGAAGCACCCAGTTTCATTCTTGGCTCCGCCCATAGAGTTTCTTCAGGAGCCAGTCTTACCGGTGCCCTTGCCCTTCTTGGACTTGCCTTTCTTTTTGAAACCGGCGGTTTTATTCACAAGCAACACTTGCTTGTGATTTTTCCACAGTCCTCCTTCCGCAGTTTTCAGCATGGCGAGCACCTCATTTGGTGTCTTCTCCATCCCACTCATGTTGTAGTTCATGATAAAACCGTCGTAAGACAGGGGGAGTGAAGAAAGCAACATGTCCATCATATGGGCTGGTGGAATTGGAAATTCCAGGGTTTTAAGCCTTTCAGCGTAGCCAATCATTTTGACCATGTGTTCGCCAATTGAACTGCCCTCAGCCATCTTGCAATCCATCACGGTCTTCATAATATCAAAACATTCAGACCGTGCGGTTTCCTTGTACAGAGCATCCAATTCCTGGATCATATCACGGGCGTTATGGAATTCAAAACGTTTTTGAAGCTCTGGACTCATGCAAGCTAGCATGAGGCACTGCACTAAGTTGTAATCATCATCCTTAGTGGCCCAGACATTTTGTTCATCTTCCGGGGCTGTTTCCGCCGGTTTAGCTGGAAGAGGAGTTTCAAGCACATACATTCTCTTAGCGCTCCTGAGGAGAATCCTCAGGTTACGGACCCAGTCCGCATAGTTGTTTCCAGTTGCAGCTAACTTCTCTTTCTCTAACTTCGGGCCTAAGTTGAACGCGTTGTTGCGAGCCATTTGATCTACAATGGTAAACACAAGTTTCACTTAGACTTTGTTCATAATTAATTTGCACTAGTGAATAAACAATTTTATTCTAAGGTGCGCTCCCACTCAAATCAATATCTCTCAAAATTGATTATGAGTGATACAAGACCCGCATTTCAATTCAATGCCATTGATGTGGTCATCACTGATGACGAGAATTTCAATCGGTAGGCAAACTTGCCGATCACATCTCTATGTGACTCTTGTTCATCTTTCGATGGGTGTGTTCCGAGCTCAGGACTATCCTGCCTGAACGTCAAAGACAACCAAGTGATCTTGCTGTGAGGTCTGACCTCACCCGCCTCATTCCTTTCGATTCGTTCGTACCCATGTGGACATGGCGCACCCCGAAAAGATACGAATTTTAGACGGTGCTACACTTGGGTGAACACTAACTACTTTGATATTTTAAGTGAGAGATCACCCTAATAAAAAGCGACTACCATGCAATCAAAAGGGTGCATCATAAGGGATAAACATCTCAGGCAATTCATAATAGCATGATATGGTATAGCCCTTTCTGATGGAGAAGTCTTTAATTTCTTCGTCTTCGGCATTTGCGTCGGTGTTCACCTTCGCGAAGATTGCCACCACCTTGTCGATGCACCAGATAATATTGCTATCTCTATAGCTAATAAAATAAGTGCATTACTTAAGGTTGACACATAGGTCATTAAAGTAACAATCATATGGCTCCAGCCATCATGCCGAATCATGACACGCAGGTCATGTTAGTAAATTTACATCATATAGTCATCTCATACATAATCGAATGAATATGAGAACTGCTATACCACATCACATGCACATCCTGCAAAACCAAGTTAGACGCCTCTAATTGGTTTATGCAAAATTTTATTTTACGAGGCTTCTAAGGTTTTGACTTAAACCGCAGCTACCAATGTTTATCATCAAGTATCATTATTCAAGTTGCTAGATTAACTTTGCGGGGTGTATGAAACACGAGATAATAAAATCTCGAGCCCCATACTGAACTTCGTCATACGCATGACCCCCATGCAGATCATATCTGCATTGCCCTTTCGTCTACGAAATTTCATCTTTCTTTTAACTATGGCGGAACCCAAAGAACTGATAGCACTTCGTTGATCAATTAGAATCGCGGATTGCCAGAACTTTGTGAAATTCCACCATGTAGTTTCAAGATCAAAAATACGCAAATTCTAGGGAAGCAACAAGAACATCGGGTAACAGATTTCATCTGCCACCCGCATAAATAATTTTCAGCAATAGATCTCATCTACTACAAAATTATATTATGCAATACCCATACATCTCTATGTATTCTAGATCGTAACCTGCATCTACGCATAGCAAGGCTCTTGATGCCACTGTAGGGGAACGCGATAGAAAACAAAAAAAATCGGTACAGCGAGCACGCCCAGGATCACTATGGAGATGGCATACAAGGTTTGATATGATCATTACCGACTCGTAGCACAGCGGAAGTAGAGTTGATGTAGATCGTCGGTGCAGATCCCCGCAGCTAGAATTTACAACCTCCCAACCGCGAGGATGTACTCCCTCGTCGAACAGCCCTTCGGGAGGCGGTCGGACAGTCCCCCGGACGATGTCATGGACAGCCCTTCGGGAGGACCCTCGAAGCTCGAACGGTAACTCGGACAGCCCTTCGGGATGACCCTCGAACAGCCCCTCGGGCAAAAGATCGAACCTACGACCTCTCTACGGGGTTGCACACATATGGTGTCAGCTATCCGGCAGGGCTTCGCTGTCCAGAACTAGTTCCTGCCAGAACCCAGACAGCCTTTCGGCTCTACGAAACTATTTCGGTGGGAGGGAGAGAGAAGGCCAGATCATGCATGGCATTTGTATGAGAGTAAGGAGTGAGTGTGGAGAGTGCCTCTCCACCTCTATTTATAGGAAAACCCAAGGGGTAGGGTGGCACTTGAAATACCCAAAAAACCCATCATATGGAATTTCCAAAGGGCATAATGGGAAGGCTAGAGGAGCTCCATGGAGGAGCTCCCCTTGTGGCCGGCCACACCAAGTGCCCCCCCCCCCCATGAGGGGCTCTCATCCATCCATGCCATCCCCAAGATATTTTGGGACAAAGCCCAAAAAGGTGGCTTTCCATAAAGTAACCATAAACTGCTTTTTCACTATTGATGAACCCATTTTTCCACGACCGATAAATCCAAAAATATTTCTGTAGGCCTGAGAATAATTCTAGTACCCACTAAGATAATTCTGGACGCGTTTCGAAATATTTTCAGATCAATGATTTTCATCAGCGAAAAGCAACCAAAGCGGTTTCGGCAGCTCCGAAACATTTCTGGTTTTTTCCCTGGAAAAATCCCAGAAGTTCCCAGAAAAATTCTAGCTCCTTCCAAGAATTTTCAGGCATGTGCAGAAACCAATTTGACTTAATGGTATACTCCAAAACAACTTTTCAGTTTTACCGAAACTCTTCCAGTGTTCTCTCTCCGGAACTCTTCCGTTGTCTCCGAAACTTTTCCGGTGACTTTCTCTCAGACCCCTGTCTAGTATTCAGAAGATAGATGACCCTTAAGCGTGTGACCCTATAGGTTCGGTGAAGTATAGACATGACCGGAACACTTTCCGATCAATGATCAACATCGGAGCCGTGGACACCCATATTGACCTCTATACCCACACTAATAAATATTTGAGTGAACCTCCGGTTGCAGTGTGCTATTCCTGTTGCTTCGGGATATGTTACAAACACCCGAGGTGAGATTTATCTGCATCCCCGTGGATCAACAACTTGTCCACTATGCCAGTTACCTCGTTACCGGTTTTGTTCTCTTTTCTCGTTTCCGTGTTCCGGCATCCCTATGAACAAATCACATTGTGTCTGGCCAAACGATGTTGGATACCGTAACACCAAGAGGGCCCAAGAATATCTCTCCATCGTCGGAGGAGCAAATCCCAATCTTGAGCTATCTCGTTCCTTGTCATGCTTTTCCGTGAACCCGTAAGCCGCCGTAATAGCCACCCAGTTACGGATGATGTTTAACAAACCCCAAAGTCCACGAAGCAAGAATGAAGGAACTCGACACTCTCATGGTCTAAGGAATTATGCAAACATTAGCTTTCTCTGTATTATAAACCATTAACTTGTGACGAATGTATCTCATAGCATAACATCAATTTGGGTCGATTCAACACAAGTGTTCTTCTAACATTGTGCCCTCAAAATTGCCGGCATAATCATGCCCATGATCAGGAAAACAGGATCATCATGCAATACTTGAGCCAGTCTTAGACGCATGACTAGGAATATATTTTACCGTTTATTATACCACACGTGCACATGAGTTTCCCTCCGAGCCTCGTGGATATGGTAGACTCGAGAATCATTGCAGTTATAGCATGGAACATAAACATTCATTACAAACTTGGAGATACAAAATAACTATTATTACTGCCTCTAGGCATATCTCCTACATGGACCCACAATGGAAACCAATGAGCTGTTGTTTGAGTTGTGCACTTAAAATAAATTATATGTAAACACTATTTATGTTCGGTACCAAACATTTGTTATTTACGTGCGACAACGTCCTGTATGATTGACATGCATGGATTTGAGAGACAGGATTTGAGATATGTGGATGTGCAGGGCAACATATGAGGGCCGGCGGGCACTGTCCACGGACGCGCCTGGACGCGCCCGCTGGCGTATAGGAGGCCGGATTTGACAAGTCTGACTGTAGATGCTCTTACCCCTGACTAGGGCATGCGCGCGACAATGATGGCCCCAGCCGCGACACCCTGGTGATCAGATTCGTTGTTGTGCCCGGCGTTTTCTCTGTTGGCGGAGCACCGTTTTCGGCTTCCATCATTGTCACGCTCTCTATGACATCCGTAATGGAGGTCAGAAGCGTGCTGATGGATGTGTCCACATGCAGCATCCAGCTTGCCATGACATGGATGGTCTCTGACATGGACTTGATGGACGCTGCCACAAGCACGCTCGTCATCATCATGTCCGTCGGCGACGATGGGGGAATGGACTACGACATGGTGTTCTTGGCGATTCAGGAGGCGGAATTGGCGGATCCAGTCCAGGCAGTGAAGTGGGCGTGGTTGAAGACAAGGAACCCATCCAGGCTCAACATCCGACCACCCTCGGTAGTGGGGATTGCCAGCATTCCGCCGGAATTTCTGCCGCCGGGGACCGTCCTTCCTCGAGTCCCCCGAAGCCCGTCGATCCTGATGCGCGTGTGTCGCCGGGAGCCCTTGGACCGTGAGCACGTCACAGGAGGGCTGGGCTGTGCTCTAACAGCCTGGAGCCTCCGCCATGGCCGGGAGATCGAGGGGAGGTACCACCTCTCCTTAACAAGGTACACCATATATGCGCTGGTTGTTATGATTCAGAGGGCCTTGTGGCTGGGGAAAAAAATGAGGGTGTGAGCTTGAGGGTTGTCCCTGTGAATGTTGTTTGGGATTCCCCTCCCATTACACATAAAATGTTGAGAGACTCGTGTGGTTCTTCATCTCCGACGAGCATGGTCGTCGCCGGTGAGCTCGCTTGTGCGAGGACAGCGGGAAGGGGTTCGAACCAGCTGTTGTCAGTAATTGGGCCGGCCCCCGTCCCAGCACCTAAAATCAAAGGATGCGTGGTCCGTGGGAAAATGGGTTTTAGAAATACGTCTTCTGACTTGCTTAGCGGGGATCAGGAAGAGGTGGCAGATTTTTATGGGCAACTCTGGGCCATCCCCTCCCCGAGCCACCGCCCGCTGCTACATAAGAACAAACGCAAACCTCCTAACCCTAAGTTTGCCGTCCCCAAATTGTTTTGGGTGAGGAAAGATCTGTTCCTATCACAAAAATTCACTGTCCAGGACTGCTACCCCATTCCGTTCTTAGGTCGTTTTGATCCTGTTCCTACCAAGTTCAAGATCTCTGTGGAAGGGTTTGGTCCTCGATCTAGATCCTTTGTTGAAGTTGTCAAGTGGGGGCATGGAGAACCGGGGGCAGATCATGCAGCGAGACCGATGCCAACCACCTGTGAAGAAGACTGTTCCTCAGGAGAGCAAGAACACAGCGCCCCCACCGCCCAATCCGACCAACCCTCCTCAACAAGGGGGAGTCAATCCTGGGGGCACGGGGAGGCAGACGGCTATGGTGCACCCTGCTCCTCCTCCTGCTGCGACTGCCCCACCCCCACCTCCAATCCCAGCGGTACAACCTCTCGATCCAAAATACAAGGACATGACCTGTTTCAACTGCAGTTGGCCGGGGCATTATGTGGGGAATTGCATTGAGCTGAAAAAGTGCTTTATATGTGCTGGTAATCACAATGTGAACAATTGTATCTCGTGGGCAAAACCTCATCCCACAGCTACCTACTTTGTAGTGCCGCTGCGGGACTAGGGTTTTATCACATTGACACTCCTGTGGCAGCCGAATCCAGTTGGCTAAACTACAAAAACTATGTTGTGCCTAAGGTGGTTAAAGGAGAAGTTTCTGCTTCAGAGCTGCTGTTTCAGTTGAATGGGATTTTTTGCAAAAACAAGGAATGGCCCTGGCAGATCAGAGAGTTGGAAGACAAGAATTTCTTGCTGAGATTTCCTCCTTGGAAAAATGTTGATGACTTAATTGAGTTCCCTGCTTTTGACCTACCAATTGATGGGGTGTCTGTTAAAATCTACGAATGGGAAGGAATGTTGGATGAGTTTGGTGAACTAACAGAAGCCTGGGTACAGATTGATGGTATTCCACCCAAATGGTGTGCTTGGAAAGTCTTTGCCCAGATGCTGCCTGTTTTGGAATTCTGGTGGATGTGGACTGGAATGATATATTCAAGAGTTTCTATGAAATTATAAGGATTAAAGTGGCTTGCAGAGATCCCAAAAAAATCCCTTTTGAGAGACTGGTAGAGATGAAAAGGAAATTGTATTTACTGTTCTTCACTGTTGAAGGTTTTGAGCAAGTAGGGGAGGAGTCTGATGGAGATGATGAAGACCCTGATTTGGACAATTTGGAAGAAACCAATGAAGATGCAAAGAAAAAGCCTTCTGGCAAAGATAAGATGGATGAAGATGACAAAGATGAAGCTATTGATGAGCTGGACAAAGCTAATTTCCCTGACAAATCTGCTGCTTCTGCAGGTTCAAGCAAAACTACCCAACAAATGGTTGCTTCTGCAGCTGAATTCCACCCAACCAATATGATGAATGCTGTTCATGAGGAATTTATGGAGGAAATCGGAAACACTACTCCCAGGAAGAATGTTGTCAGTAATGAAGGGAAGAAAAATTTGAGTCCATGCACAAACAACATCTCCTCTGCTTGTGCAGAATATGTCCCTATGTCAGTCCATCTGAACTACTGTTCTGAACAACTTAGCAGTTTGAAATGGAGGAATCTGATGATGAAGAGGAAAACATGGTGACTGAACTCCAATGTCTTCCTGAAGATCTAGTTGTAGCACTGGGATCTGTTAAGAGTTCTCTACTGGAATCTTTGGAGAAAGCTGAATCAAAGCAACAAAAGAAGGCAAATGTTGGAGCTACAACATCCTGGGGGCCGATTCTGGCTAACAGGCCATTAACCAGGAATCATGGTAATGTCAATATTATGGATAAAGCTACTGCTTATCTGCAGAAAAAGAACCTGGAAATCCCAAGCACTTTCAAAGGTAAATCATTTGCTAATCTTGATCCCAGTGAACTTGCCTCTCATACTAATAAGGTTGCTATTTGCATCGGTAATGATAAAAAAGAACAAGATGACATTATTCAGGAATTAATTAAAGCTGAAAAAATCAAATTCCTTCAATTTGCGGATGCTAATCCTGAGATTGTTCTCCCTGATAATCTAGAAGTTGATGTTTTAGAGGATAATATTTTTCCTAAAGAGGACGGTGCTAAATCTCCTCCCAGATCAGGGGCACTGCTGATCTGGAGGTGGAAAGCCCAACTCTGAATACTAAAAGGAAGCCTTGTGGCTTGTCTCACCCTTTTTAAAGTTAAATGATTGGGGCCTTTTGGAAAATTCGCGGTTTAGGGCAACCAGGGAAACTTCAGTGCCTAGGAGATTTTTTGAATAATAATCAGGTGGACTTTGTTGGTTTCTCTGAAACCAAGAAAGAAAGTATCGATGACTACATCCTAAAGAGTATTGCTGGCAGAAATGATTTTACTTGGCATACTCTTCCTGCTATCAACACTGCTGGTGGGATCCTTGTGGGTCTAAGAAATGACCTATTTGATGTCATTGGTTTTATTGACAAAAAGTTCTGCGTTGTTATTACTATTAAGAACAAGTGTGATAGTTTTGTTTGGCATCTTGTTGCTATTTACGGTACTGCATATAATGAGCTTAAGATAGATTTTATTGCTGAATTACATGAGACTATGTCTGAGCTCACTTATCCAGTTATTCTGGGTGGGGATTTTAACTTGGTCAGATCTGCTGCTGATAAAAACAATGGGGTCATTAATAATCAATTTTCATATCTTTTTAATGATTGGATCAATAAATGGGCTCTTATGGAGATTAAAATTGCTAACAGAAGTTACACTTGGAGTAGTAATCAGGAAAACCCTATTTTCTCTGCTATAGATCGAGTG
Organism: Elymus sibiricus; assembly: GCA_039707655.1. Taxonomy (NCBI): domain Eukaryota; kingdom Viridiplantae; phylum Streptophyta; class Magnoliopsida; order Poales; family Poaceae; genus Elymus; species Elymus sibiricus. The sequence goes on along the minus strand of CM077670.1, from coordinate 83,332,293 downwards.
TTTGTCTCTTTATCTTGGGATGCTCGCTATCCTTTGTCAGTTCTGACCGCGCTACCCAGAGTGGGGAGTGATCATACGCCCTTAATTCTGGACACCGGAGCTAGGAGGGTTACCTCCCCCAAAATGTTTCGTTTTGAAAAGTGGTGGCTTGACCATCCAGATTTTTAAAAAATGCTTGTTGATATTTGGAACACTCTAGTACCGGGTAAGTGTGCTATGGATGTGTGGATGAACAAGTCTAGGCTTTTTAGGAAAAAAGTTAAAGGGTGGAGTATTAACGTAGAGGCTGGGATTAAAAAAAGAACTTTTGCTAGAATTTGATATTCTTGATGTTTTTTCGGAGAAAAATCTCCTTGATGAGAGAGATAAAAAAAGGATGATTGATATTAAGGAAGAACTAGGAAAAATTTGGCTTAAGGAAGAGATAGCCTTGTGACAACGTTCTCGAGATCGTAAGATTAAAGATGGAGATAAGAATAATGCATATTTCCATGCTTTAGCCAATCATCGACACAGGAATAACCACCTCTCTGAATTAAATGGGGAGAATGGGCCTGTATATACTACTAAAGAAATGCAGGAGGTGGCCACTTCTTTTTATAAAAACCTATTTGGGTTTGAAAATAAAAATAATATCAGTTTGGGACCTTCCTTTTGGAAGGAGGAGGAATTAGTTACACAAGAAGAAAATGACCTCCTTCATAGGAACTTTTCTGAAGAAGAAATCAAGGAAGCCATTTTTGGATCCTATGCTCATGGGGCCCCTGGCCCTGATGGTCTGTCCTTCTTATTTATCAAACCTTTTGGGATGTGATTAAAACTGACTTTATGGCATTGGTTAGAGATTTTGAGGAAGGTAAATTGGATTTACACAGATTGAATTTTGCTTTGATTGTGCTCATTCCTAAGGAAGTTGATGCTAAAGATATTTAAAAAATCAGACCTATCAGTTTAAGTAATTGTGGTATTAAAATCTTTTCAGAAGCTATGACCAATAGAGTTTCACCTATTGGGCATAGACTGATCTCTTCCAACCAAACAACCTTTATTAAAGGCAGGTATATATTGGAGAGTGTGGTGATGGCCCATGAGGTCATTCATGAAGTGAAAAAATCTGGATCCCAAGGGTTAGTGCTCAAGTTAGACTACGAGAAAGCATATGATAGAGTTAGTTGGGACTTCCTCTTTGAAATGCTACATTCTAGGGGCTTTGGTTCCAAGTGGATTTCTTGGATTAAGAGTACTTTAATTAGTAGCACTTTTAGTGTGAGGATTAATGACACTGTAGGTCCCCACTTTGTAAGAGGGAAAGGACTAAAACAAGGAGATCCGTTCTCTCCCTTGCTATTTAACCTTGTGGCTGATGTCTTTACTAAAATGCTTCAAAAAGCAGCCAGCCAAGACTTGATTTCGGGGCTTTTGCCTCAGGTGATACCAGGAGGTGTGGTTAGCCTGCAATATGCTGACGATACCATCCTATTCTTAGAGAACTCTGTGGATAAAGCCAGAAACTTCAAATGGTTTTTATCCTGTTTTGAAAACCTCTCGGGCATGAAGATCAATTTTCATAAGAGTGATCTGATGACCATTAATATAGAGGAAGACATTGCTATGGAATTTGCACAGATTTTCTGTTGTAAACTTGGTGCTTTTCCTATCAAATATCTTGGAGTGCCTTTGCACTATGATAAATTGAAGAGGGAAGATTTACGGCCTATTATTGATAGGATCATTAAAAACATTTCAGCGTGGATGGGGAGATATCTTACCTATAGGGGGAAAATGATTTAAATATGTGCTTCTGTTGTCAGTATACCTGCTTATCTTATGTCTATGATCGAATTTCCCAAGTGGGCTGTGAATGCAATTAACTCTCAGATGGCCCACTTCTTTTGGGGCAATCTGGGAGATCAACATAAGTACCACCTAGCCAACTGGGGTTTAGTGACTAGGAAGAAAGAGTTTGGGGGTTTGGGGATTCCCAATCTTAGAGAATTTAATATGGACTTGTTGGCCTCTTGGGGGAAACATTTCTTTGATAACAGTGACAAAGATTGGAAGAAAATCATTTCTTATAAATATAATGTGAACTCCCCAAATATCCTTTGGGCTAAGGGTGGGAGGGGCTCTACCTTTTGGAAGAGTGTCACCTGGGCTCTGTCGGCAGCTAAGACCTTTTATAGGTGGAAATTGGGAAATGGTGAACTCATTAGCTTTTGGCATGATACTTGGGTGGGGGAGTGTTCCCTCAAGGTAAAATTTTGGGATCTGTTTAGCATTTGTAACCAGCCTGACTGCACTGTTGCACAGGTGTGGGATGGGATAACCTTGAGACTGTCTTTTAGAAGATGTGTCGATCATAATGGGATGGCTCTTTGGGAGCAACTGGTTGCTCTGATTGGACAAACCCCTCTTCTAGATGAGGTGGACACCCCAATCTGGAATCTGGAACCTAGTGGAATATACTCGGTCAAATCTTTCTACGCGAACATTAACTTTGGTGGGATAGCTTCTGCTTTCAGTAGTAAAATGTGGAAGGTTTTATGCCCTCAAAAGATTCATGTTTTTCTGTGGTTGTGCATTTATAACAAAATACTCACAAGAGATAATTTAGCAAAAAGAAGACCAGTGGAAGACTCTACCTGTTTATTTTGTGCTGAAAGTGAGTCTGTTCATCATCTACTGTTTGAGTGCGTCGTGGCGTAACAAGTGTGGGCATTTGTTGCTGAGTTTTTTGTAGCTGACATAATTTCAGGTTTTGATGACATTTTTGCCTTCTGGTGATCATCTAAAAAGAATGCAGTGCTAAATTTAGTGATTGCTGCCTCCTTGTGGAGCATTTGGAAACTGAGAAACGATTTTTGCTTTCAGGGGCACACCTGGTGAAGTGTGAAATGCATTCTTGCCAAACTAAGCTACTATCTACATCAATGGAAGGTGCTCTGTTCCGATGTGCAAGCGGTGCTGCTGCAGCGGTGCATCCTCCTGCTGGACAAGCGGCGTGGAGAACTGCTTCGGATCGTCTGGACATGAGGAAGGAACCCAATGAGCCGACGCTGAAGCACTGTGCACAGATTTGATCCATATATATGCTGTTGTCTGGTGATACTGCTCATTTGGGTCCGTAAGCTAAAAATATATAAGTAGTAGTTGGAGAGAACTTCTGCTCTCGGTTTCTGCCAGTTCGAGTCATTAGTAGGGCCTTTGTTGTTAGGTTTGTTTGGCTGTTTCGGCCGTTTATCGCTGTGTGAGAACGGATATGTTGGCTTTCTGCCTCATTCTATAAAAAATGGGGCGGGGGGGGGGGGGACCCCTTTCATTCAAAAAAATGTCTGTTGGGTCCACTTGCATCTTCTCCATGGCGTTTCCCTTGATGCACCAGAATCCACCCGTTGAGCCAGAATTTTACAAGTCACAGAAGATCTGCAGCCAACTGCTCAACGACGTCGATCTGCACCAAAATGGAACTGCATCGCCGCACGCCACCAGACAACATGAAACAACAGGAAAAAAATCATGGCTAGAGGAAGCAGGGGAACGATGGCTCGGAGTACCAATTGTTACACTTCTACTCTCTCTCGTATTTATTTGACAAGCGATACAAGGTTTCTAGGGTTGTGGCGTCACGCACAGATACACAACTTAGAGAGGGGAGTCCTTGGAAAAGAAGGAAGAGAGTAGGTAGAAGGAGAGGATCGACCTCAGCTGTCATACATCACATGCCACACACTACAATCACAATGGCTATATATGACAAAGCATGTGGTACCCACTCTCACCCATCGCCCTAATGGGGCTTATCTTGGGCCTGGCCCATTGCAGCGGCCCGAAGAGTCCGAGTCTTTCTTTTGGTTTCCCGCTTCTCCTTTTGCTTGTCAAGTCTACATCTCTCCGTCTTCAGGAACGTTGTGATACACAAATGTTTCTCCGGTGTAATAAGGGACAGGCTCAGGCTGCATCTCCCCATCTTAAGGAATGCTTTCCAGTAACCGTAGATCTCCTCATGCGATCCTCTTCTTCCTCGCCCCCCTTACTCCCCATGAAACTTTCTACAATACTTTTGAACTTTTGATATGAAATGTTCAGGCTGGCCTAAGGTCCACCATGGTTACAGTAAAAGAAGAACTGTTTGAAAAGCAAAACTTACCCCGCAAGCACATGACATGCAAATAATCCCCTAAGGCCGTGCTAAATAATACTTCTGGAGTATTTTCAAATTCTGGATGCCTCACAAATACTCCCTCCGTCCCATAATGTAAGACATTTTTTGACACTAGTGTAGTGTCAAAAAACGTCTTACATTATGGGACGGAGGGAGTAGTGTCTAGTTGGACGGAGTATGCTGGCGATTAGTTACTCCAAATCTTATGTGAGGTCTAGGGTTCGGAATCTGCCATTGATTGGGGAAATCTCGAGCTACAAGGGGATTACAGGAGGAGGAGAGGGTCGCCTTCCTCAGGAGGCAGCATACACACGCAACACACGCCAATCACTAGCCGTTTCATCCATCACCACCCACTCACGCGAACACACACGCATATAAGTACTAATGCTCTGTTCTGGCCCATTCTGGCCCAGCCAGCCGAGCAGGCAGGCGAGGCTGTCGCTTGGGCAGGCCCTCCGTTTGAATCACGTCTTCGTGCTCCCGTTGATCGCTGACAATCCCACCCTCCTTAGAAACGGCTTGTCCCCAAGCCGGAGCTCGTGGAAATTTCTGTCGCAGAGTCACCTTATCTTCCCAGGTGGCCATTTCCCCTGGTGCATTGTTCCACTTGACGAGCACTTGGACCAGTGAATCAGTGCCACGGCGGACGACTCGTTGCTGAAGGATTTGTTCTGGATACTGGAACTGATCATCAGGGTCAGGAAGCAGAGGAAGTACCTGACAGTCCGGAGCTAGGACCTTCCGCAGCAGTGAGACATGGAAGACAGGGTGCACACGGCTGGTAGGTGGTAGAGCTAATCTGTAGGCCACTGCACCCACGCGTTCACCACTTCAAAGGGGCCATAGAATTTGAACGCGAGCTTGTGGTTGGCGCGCGGCGCCACTGAAGACTGTAAGTACGGTTGCAGCTTCAGAAACACTTATCATCCACGGCAAACTCACGCTTAGTATGGTGCTTATCTGTTTGGGTTTTCATGCGTTGCTGAGCTCACAGCAGATGCTGACGTATAGAGTCAAGTACTACCTGCCGATCAGCCAGCCACTGTTGCAAATCACCCGACTGAATCAGTGCACTTGGCGAGAGCCCAAAGTGACGGGGAGCGTGTCCATACACAATCTCAAAGGGGGAAGTTCTTGTTGCTGAATGCCAGTTGGTATTGTACCAGAACTCACAAAGGGCAATCCATTTGGCCCACTTAGAAGGATGTGCACTGACAAAACAACGCAGAAAACACTCCACCTGCTGATTAACGCGCTCCGTTTGCCCATCAGACTGCGGGTGACGAGCAGAACTCATTCTAAGTAGAATTCCAGACTTAGAGAACAGCTCTTGCCAGAAAACACTAGTGAAGATCCGATATCGATCGGATACAATAGATTGAGGCATACCATGCAAGCGATAGACTGAGTTAAGAAAAACCTCAGCGACTATTTCTGCCGTGAAAGGATGGTGCATAGGGATTAAGTGGCCGTACTTAGACAGTTTGTCAATGACAACCAGCAGACAGTTATACTGACCAGATGGTGGTAGCCCTTCCACAAAATCCATTGTCACCATTTCCCATGGAAGCTTTGGTATAGGTAATGGTTGCAGCAACCCAGGATAAGCCACACGTTCTGGTTTTGCTTGCTGACAGACCAGACAATGCTGCACATACTGCTTGATAAATCCTCTCATGTTCTTCCAACGAAACAACTGTCTGATCCTACGATAAGTCATAGGGAACCCTGAGTGACCTCCAAGTGGGCTGTCATGGAAAGCCGAGACAATTTGCTTATGCAACTCTGGAGCAGCACCCACCCAAACACAATTCTCAGTCCTGAGAATGCCAGCAGTCAGTGTAAACTTACTATCAGATGGAGGATTGATGGACAAGTTTTGCAACAACTCAGAGCAAAATTTATCCCCCACATAGCTCTGTGCAATATCTTCAAGCCAGGCAGGTTGAACTGAAGTGACAGTTTGCAGTTCAGGTAGTACATCAGTGTTGTCGTGTGGTTTCCTAGAGAGTGAATCAGCAGCACTGTTCTCAGTACCCTTTTTGTAGCAGATATTGTACTGAAGGCCCAGCAATTTTGTGAGAGCTTTCTGCTACCATTTAGTGTGCAGCCGTTGTTCAGACAAACTAGCCAGACTGCGTTGGTCAGTACGGATCACAAACTCTGAAACCTGAAGGTACTGTCTCCAATGGTCCACAGCCAACAAGATTGCCAAGTATTCCTTCTCATATACTGACAAGGTTTGATTTCTAGGGCCTAGAGCTTTGCTAACATAAGCCAATGGATGACCATTTTGCATAAGCACTGCTCCAATCCCTACATCACAGGCATCTGTTTCTATCACAAAAGTTGAAGAAAATTGAGGGAGAGCCAGAACAGGAGCTATCACTAAGGCCTGCTTAAGCACAGCAAAAGCTTGCTGTTCATTTGTTGTCCAATGGAAGGGTACTCCTTTTTTCAACAAATTGGTTAAAGGTTCGCTGATAATCCCATAATGACGGATGAACTTCCTATAGTACCCAACTAAGCCCAGAAAACCTCTGACCTCCTTAGCAGAAACAGGTATTGGCCAATCCTGAATAGCAGAGATTTTAGATGGATCAGTTGACACCCCCTGTCCACTGATGATGTGACCCAAGTAAGCAATTTGTGTCTGAGCAAATGAACACTTAGATAACTTCACTTGCCACTGATGTTGCATCAATAGTTTCAACACTTCTGCTAGATGTTGCAGGTGTAGCTCATAAGAAGCACTGAAAATCAAGATATCATCAAAGAAAACCACTGCATATTTTCTCAGGCAAGGGGACAAAGTATCATTCATAGCAAATTGAAAAGTACTGGGTCCACCAGTCAATCCAAAGGACAGGACAAGGAACTCAAAGTGTCCAAAATGAGTCTGAAATGCAATTTTGTGCTCTTCCCCAGGGGCTAGCCTGATTTGATGATAACCAGATCTTAAATCTAGTTTAGAAAACCAACAGGCACCAGCAAGTTGATCCAGGAGCTCATCAATAACTGGGATAGGGAACTTGCTTTTGATAGTTATTGCATTCAGATGTCTGTAACCAAATACTGGCCTCCATGTTTTATCTTTCTTCTGAACTAAAATCATTGGAGAAGAAAAGGCACTGTTGCTATGCCTTATGATGCCAGCCTCTAGCATTTCAGTCACCTGCTTTTCCATCTCATCTTTCAATGCTGGAGCAAGTCTGTATGGCCTAATAGACACTGGTTGAGCTCCAGGAATTAGAGGAATAGTTTGATCATATTTTCTTCTTGGTGGTAGACCTTTAGGGGCTTCAAACACAGGAGCAAATTGATCCAACAATTGTATGATTTCTGTAGGAAGCTCAGCTTGCTCTGTGACATCAGACACCATCAGAGCTGAAATTTCTATCAAGGCACAAATCTGTGGAGCAGCATCTTGCCCCAACAATGTAACAAGTGTATCATCCAGCTGGAAGGAGAGCCAATGTTCTGCCCAGTCAACTTGCATAGGACTGTGAGCAGCCAGCCAATCCAGCCCCAATATGCCATCATAAGAGCCTAAGGGAAAAACCTTGAATTTGGTTACAAATATATGATCAGCACAACTCCAACATCCTTCCTGCAACTGCTGTGTACAGGGAACCAAACTTCCATTTGCTACTTTAACCATACTAACTGGAACTTGTGAGATCCCTTGAAGTTTAGAAGCAACAGTACAATCCACAAACGAATGAGTGCTTCCAGAGTCAACTAAGAAAACCAACGTCAGGCCCTGCATCTTAATTTTCAATTTCATTGTAGTCGCTGCTGGGGCCGATGTGTCTCCCAGTGCTGCAGCTGAAATGCAACTGGCATGTGCTTCACCTATTATTTCTTCTTCTGTGTCACTGAAGTCAGTCGGCATACTCCGACCATAGTCCAACATTTCTTGAACCACATGCAACTGCACTTCCTGCTTGCATTTGTGTTCCCTGGCCCAACATTCCCCACAGATAAAACAAAGCCCCTTTGATTTCCTGTATGCACGCAGAGCTGCCCAACGATCATCCGTAGCAGCAGACGGTCGAGCCACATCAGCGTTTCTTCTGTCATCAGTGGTTTTGGGAATGGAGTTGGTGCTTGACACATGGGCGACACTTGGTGCAGCAAAACGTTTGACACTGGCTGAGTTATTGTTCGGAAACAATGAAGCATCACCTAACTCCTCAAACAAGAGTGCAAGTGCATAAGCTGAATCCAAATCAGCAGGTTGCTGAATTCCAACCAACAGACGAACTGACGACACCAACCCTTCCATAAACCTTGTAACATAGTGAACAACACTGGGATTCAGCTCATACGCTGTTAACTGGTCATACAATTCAGAAAAACGCTCAACATACTCTTCAACTGAGCTAGTCTGGCGAATGTGAAACATCTGACGAACCAGATTTTGATGCTTGTTGCGCCCAAAGAGAGAATCCAGCAAGGAACAAAATTCAGACCAATTTACATTGGGAGCTCGGCGTTGGACAGATTCAAGCCAGCGCGCTGCAGGTCCTTCAAACTGCGCTGAAGCGAAGGAGGTCCATTGATTCTGTGGAGTGTTCCAAAGCTTGAAGTAATCTTCACAGCGCGACTGCCACAACTTGGGATTAGAGCCATCAAAACGCGGTAACTCCATCCGAGGACCGAAGTTCAGAGCATCAGGCAAAATTGGGCGAAAATTTTCAGAGGCAGGAATCAACTGCCGCGACTGAACTGCCTCCGTCTGCAGACTTCTGGCTGGGGGTGGAACGTACCTCGGTCCCGAATTCCACTGCTCCAGATCAGAGCGGAGCCCTTCCGATCCGCTTGATCCGCCACTGGTTTGCGTCGGCTGGGGCCCAGGCGGCTGTTCCCTCGGAGACACCGGAGCCGAGGCTGGTGAGGATGTCGCACGGTCAGCCCCTATCTCGCCCCGAAGTTTGTCGAGGTCGACGCCGATGGCGAGCTTGACGTCGTCGATGCGCCCAGACAGCTGGTCCAACTTGGCGAGGGTGGAGACCATCTCCTCGTTGCGCTCCGTCGAGGTCCTTGCGAAAGCGGTGTCGAAGTCCGCGCAGAGAAACTCGTAGATCGCGCGAGTTTCTGCCGGAATTTTGTCCATGGCTTCTGCTCGTCGGCGAACTGCTAAGCGGGTGTGGCGATGGTGGGTGGGAAACTCCAGGATTGAGAGGCTCTGATACCAGATTGTGAGGTCTAGGGTTCGGAATCTGCCATTGATTGGGGAAATCTCGAGCTACAAGGGGATTACAGGAGGAGGAGAGGGTCGCCTTCCTCAGGAGGCAGCATACACACGCAACACACGCTAGTCACTAGCCGTTTCATCCATCGCCACCCATTCACACGAACACACACGCATATAAGTACTAATGCTCTGTTCTGGCCCATTCCGGCCCAGCCAGCCGAGCAGGCAGGCGAGGCTGTCGCTTGGGCCGGCCCTCTGTTTGAATCACGTCTTCGCGCTCCCTTTGATCGCTGACATCTTACCAACTCAAAGAAAAAAAAAAGTTACTCGAAATCTTCTGCAGTTGCAGTGTGTCCACACCATCGATTTCGTTTTAGTACAAGCATGCAGGTGATATACATACATACAGGGACAAAGAGACATTGGAGATATAAAATTGCTCCTAAACGAAAAAACAAACATGTGCATATGTACAGGTGGTAAATTTAGGAGCTCTCTACAGTTGACCATCCCCGTCTTCAGCTCTCCCTCATCGGCTTTGATTTGTTAGTCCAACATTCTCCGTCAGCGCCCCCCTTCTCTACGTACTCTGCCCCAAAGATCCGAGGCCGGCCGGTCAGCAGGATTGTTGTCCTCGCTCACCAGGATTCAGCTCCTAAAAATGCTAATTATCCGCACGGGTGCTCACGTTCTTCTTCGACGATTTGCAGAGCTCTGCCCTGGTTCCCAAAAATGTCGCGAGTATGTGTTCGTTCTCTCCGTGTGGTTCATTCATCCTGCTATATCGTGAACCTCTTGAGGTCGACCACCATGACGGTGATGTCATCCCTGCTCCCTCTACTGCGCGCCATGTCCACGAGCTCCTTGCAGCAACCCGTGGAGTCACGCCCTGCGCTGCTCCTCGAGACGGCGTCCACCGCCTCCTGGTTGGACACCTTGTTCCAGAGGCCGTCGGAGGCAAGGACGAGGAACTCGCAGCCGGCGGTGAGGGGAAGCCTCCTGATCTCCGGCTCAGAGATCACCCACCGCTTGAGGTCGGCGTCGCCGAACGCCCGCGATACGGCCAGGCAGTCCTGCACCCTCCACACGCCGTTACAGCCGCAGCTCGCGTAGCCACCCTGCACGAATTTTGGCTGTCGATCAGCTGCCTTTCCTCTATGATCGGTGACGTTGCGTGCATGCATGATGAATATATATATGTACATTCTTCTAATATATATATATGTACACATTTGCGTACCGAGTTCTCGATGCGGGACCTCTCATCCTCCCTCGCGGCGGTGTGGTCGGAGGTCAGGGCAGTCGCCACACCGTCGCAGCACATGACGGCGCGGCAGTCACCGAGGTTCGCCACGTAGACGTCGCCGTCCTTCACCAGCACCGTTGCGGCACATGAACCACCTCTGAGGCCCTGCGTTCACGCGGGACAAACAAAGAGTTAAATTTTCTGCAACAGATAGTGTTATACTCCCTCCGTCCCATAATATAACAACGTTTTTCGAACTAACATAGTTCGAAAAACGTTCTTATATTATGGGACGGAGGGAGTAACATTTCTAACAGAAAAACGTAGCACTGTACTACGTTTTTGTCGTTTCAACTATTCCATTTTATCTCCAAAATCAAACGGATTTGAACTGTGAACTGAACTTTTCCAATGAGCTCGATCGATGCCGAAAGTGGGTATGCATGCTAACATGGCTGTCAAACGTAGCAATCGCCAGTCACCAGAAGCGACACCTGGGCACCTGGGACACGGCGAAGGGAGCACTTGTACAATCTAAGCCAACGTCTTTCGCTATCGCAATCACAGCAACGAACAAACCCTAATGGAGTAGTAGTGGACATCGCCATTGTCGGCATGCAACACATATCGCACAACAGGAGGAGTCTGCATGTGTTGACGCGTTCAACTCGGCCAGAAGAGACCTGGTAAAAACAAAAGTACACACCTGCTTCACGAACTCGCTGTCGGTGGCCAAGTAGGCGGCTCTGATGGCCGCCGCGACAGCATCCGTCGACCACGACGACGGCTCTGCTTCCTGCGCCTCCTCCGTCGTGGCCAGCACAGCAGCGACCACGTTCTTGCCGAGGTGGTTGGAGACGAAGTCCACCGCTGCGCGGCCGCCGTGTCCGTCGTACACACCGTAGAATGCCTGCAAAGACGAAAGCATTTTGTTATTCCATTGTTGGGCGGCCTACATCTTTATTGCCTATGTCATGTGTACTCTGACTGAGTCAGTTCAACAAGATAAAGGGTACTATATTCCAAATCATAACTAGTGCCACGTTCAGCACATAAGTCAACGTCTCCCTATATTGTTTGCACAAATGTGCTCTCTATTTATTTACCCGTAAAAACGACCAATTTATTTCTGATAAAAAAAGTTCATATTTTGGGGAGCTTTACCCCTTTAGACGGTTTTTATGAACGACCAATTTATTTCTGATAAAAAAAAGTTCATATAGGACGTCTCCCTATATGTTGCGAGAAGTATACAAATTTAATTTTTGGTAAACAAGTATAACTAACCATGATCTACGAAAATCAAACAACAGATGGGCTACTTTTTCGCACTAGTCGTTAATGATCATATGTTGTGACCCATGGCTCATTCCTAGAAATAGTTAGTCCTCAGTTTTTTTTTTTTTTTGCGTGGAAGTTAGTCCTCAGTTAACTAATGACAGCCATTAGATCAAGACCCATCTCATCTCCTTTTTTACTTGCAAGTGTCCTAAAGTATGATGGTTCTCATAGGTTACTTACAAATAGTCATTTCGCGTCGCTAGAGAAATAGAAAAACTATTTAACTTTGTACACTACTCATAAATTAATGGTCATATTTTCTTAAAGCAATATTTAGTACATCCATATAATTGGGGCCATAACTATAATATATAATTTTACAGGATTTTCAAAAACTTTCAAAAGCGTTTTGTCCTTCCAAAACTCAGCTCAAGGTCAAGTGCGGCGCCTTACTATGATACTAGTTTAGGAAACTTTGTGAGCCCCCCAGAAATAAGGGACAAAGGCAAAGACAATAATTTAGGATACATTTGAAAATCGTCATTTCGAGATGACACGAACGACACATGTGAAATAAAATCGGTTTTACTAGTATGTTTTTCAAGGAAAAATGGAGGCATAATGATCCACCCAAAGTTTGAAGAGAATTAAGATATCAATGAGCAAAAAAGTTTACCAGCTGGGAATCTCCTCCATCTTTCTGAGTGATCACACCATATGCATCCTCCATTGCATGCCGCGCCCCTCTCCTGCTCGCCAACCAAAACCCTTCTCCCTCCACCTCCACCTCGGCCTCCTTCTCGGCCACAACCGTCCCCCAGCCAGCCGCCACCTCAACAGCCTCAGGAGCGACGGGTATGACCAGCATCGACGGCCTCTTCCTCGCCCCCCACGCCGCCTTCTTCGCGGACTCGACCTGCTGCACGGCGCCACCACTGCCGCCGTTGCACGCCGCAAAAGCATCCACCGCCGGCGCAATTAGCAGCTGCTCCCTGGCATCCCTCTGCTCACGCAGCGCATCCCCCACGGTGACGCCGAGAGCCGGGTGCACCTTCCTCCGCATGGAGAGCGGCGCGGACGCAGGGGAGGTCGTGGCGGGCACGGAGACCGGCGGGGAGCACAGGACGGATGCCATGGCCTTGCGGAGGGCGCAGACGAGGCGGGCGAAAGCAGCAACCACGGAGCAGAGGAACTGGACGGTGTACAACAGCATCGCCGGCAGGGGGTGGATGGATGGAGGCGGCAGAGGCAGTTGGACCAGCTAGCAATGGCTAATTCTGGGAGGAGATGAGAGGCTGCCACTAGCTGGCCGGAGTTAGGTTTATATATATACATGGGAGAGGGTGACGAGGAGAAGGGGTCCTTGATGCTGACCGGTCAATGGAGTGACCAAATCACCTTGGCTAGGCTGGCCTGCCACATGTGGTTTAATACTATTCCGGCCTGGTTTTACGTGATCCCAATGGCGCATCCAGTTGTTGACTAGTGAGGGGCCGAGTCCCCAGAGATTTGACAGCTCTGGTAATTGCCAGCTTAATTTACAAGGACGATCTTGTAAGCCTAGAGCTTACTAAATTTATGTAGTTCTACGTTCTAAACTTAAAGTGATGCTTCTTTATAGCTTTGTTTATAGCTAGGGCCTTTTTGATTCAGAGGATTACAGTGAAATTTTAGAGACTGGACTTTTTAGGAATAATAATGTTTTTATATCTAGGTTGCTTGATTAGTAAGATCCGGTCCTATTGGAACTTTTCAACATATCTCCTTTTGTATTATATTTAAGAAAAAAATTCACCCACTTAAACCTCTTTAAAAAACTGTTTTTCTGTATGTGTGCGATGAAGCGATTAATTACTTCAGTACAAACTTAATCTTCTAACATTCAAATGAACAAAAATAGTTGTAAGGGCATTTCCAACGCAAATTCTCACATGGACTTCCCTATTTGTCCGTGGATGCGGCTGGACGTGTCCATGGAAACCCGCAATTTGTCCAGATAATCCAACAGTATTCCTCAACTGTTTGGCCCTTTGTGCAATGGAGAGAGGAGAGAGAAGGGGAAGAGGGAAAAAAGTGGATTTGTGACGTGGTCGGAGTGATCCAATGCTAAGTTGGCGGTGCCCGTGGACATGTCCAGACTCCCCTACTCCGTCAATTTGGGCCCGGAATGAGGGATTTAGGACGTCCGGACATAGGGATGCAGGCGGAAAGCGTCCGCGGACAGCTGAAAACCTGCTAATGTTGCTTTAATGTTTGTGCATGTTTTAATTTTGCTCTTGCATACATATGCGGACGATGTCCGCTTGCATGCCTATGTTGATATATCTAGATATAAGTAGTGGACAAGGTTGGATTGCTTTTTTTTTTGTCCGGTCCGATCTGAACCTTCGAGGGAGGAGTGGGGATCCACGCCCTAACGCAAAACATAGTGTTATGCAAGTATTCTTAGTATGTATTCGTTCATGCAGATAAAAACGTACTCCCTCTGTTCACAAATATAAAATATTTTGGATATTTCAATATCTTTATCTTTACCTACTAATAAAGCACGGATTGTTTCTGTCGGTTCACCATCACTTTCCCCTAATAAAGTTACAAATAATTACCCACCACTGCCATCCATAGGTGGAAAAAACGATTCGGTAAAGATCTGAAAAAAGACATTAAAAAAAAGATCCGGAAAAAGAAAGAGCTACCCGACCCGACCGTTCTTCCCCAATGCGGACGACCCGACCTCCCTGCGCTGCCGATGTCTCCCACCGCGTCAACCTCCCAGCCGCCGCCGCCGCCCAGGAGCGCCCCCCCCCCCCCCCCCCCGCTCCCTGCCAGGTCAATTCCCGCTGCTGAGCTTCCCCGTCGCCATCGGCTCCCCACGTGCCCGGCGGCGGGGATGGCTACGGTCGCGACGGAGGACGACAAGGCGGCCGCCGTGCTCGCGCGGGAGGAGGGAGTCCGCCTGCATCTGGCCGCCGCCGGCCGCGTCCACGCGGAGAAGCTGTCGCCATCGCCTGTCGTTTCCCCGCGCCGCACAAGATCGGCCATGGCCGCCTGCCTCGAGTTCGTCTCGGGAGAAGATGCTCGCTCACGTTAACCCCCTGCGGTCGTCCACCAGTAGGGCCGCGCGCGCGGAATCAGCTCGGATGGCGGCCGTGAGTGCAGTGCGTCGTGACCTCTGGCTGCGGAGGAAGAGAGCGGAAGATATGGCGGTGGTGCCCTGCGCCGCTCGGAGGTCGTTCAGGGAATCGCTCAAGGTGCTCGAGGCCCACATCCAACATGCCAGCGTTGTTAACGTCGCGTCTCCGGACTGCTCGAGGGACTATGACGGGCGTATCTGCAGATGCCGATGTCCTACAGCCCCGACGCACACTTCTTCATCTTCCTCCGCTCAGTGAACCGTGTGCAGCCTCACCGGTGCACTCGGCCTCCTCGGATCCTCAGCTACAAGGCTCAGTCTTTGCGTTTGTGTGGTTTGATTCAAGAATTGGTGGCATATTGTGGTCACTGCACTTGTGTTCTTGTGGTAATTGTGCAGCTTTATGTTGCAGTTTGGAGTTTGGACCTATGGTACTGACGCCCATTAGCTGTCTATAGCTGTGACATTTTCTTCCCTCATGCGACTGCAACAAGGGGTGCCACAAGCAGAGGGCAGTCTGCTCGGAGTTAGTAGCGAGCAAGAGGTCGGTCTCCGAGATTGACGCTGCCATAGACGAGGAGTGGGAGGTCTGCGTGGAGTTCAAAAACAGCAGGGGTTGTGCTGCCCAACTTCATCCATGATATGTGCATCAAGTGCTACCGTCAATGGTGAGAACAAGAACCTGACCCCCTCACCTTTTTTTCTGTCATGTTCAACCGTAGCAACCATGTTTAATGTTTAGTTTAATGCCATCTTTAGAGCTAGCTTAGTCGATACTAAATGTTTCGTGTTATTAAGTGCGTAACCAGTCACCACCAGAGCCTCTTTGTTCAGATGTCTATGCCATATAAGTAAGTTGTTGGTGTGACCATCATTTATGGAAAAATATGCAGCAACCTCTGTATCTGCTTACCAGTTTTGTGCTTGGTTCTTACAAGGTCTGACTTTCACCACATACATGTAAGTATTAGAGATTTACAAGGTCAAATTTTTCTTCAGAATTTTATATGGCAAGTTCACCACATACATGTAAGTGAACTTAATGAGGTTTTAAGCTGCAAAATTAAGTTGCATTTAGATTCTATTAGATTGACTGCCATAGAGCTTTCAAACTCGGCTGACAATCATGGGGTTTTACATTGCATGTCTACTGTAGCAAAATGACTACAGAGAATTCCTTATCAGGTAGACGAGCAGAAGGAATGCATAAACTACTTACCGGTTCATAGTTCCTCACACACCAAAAAAGAAAACTTGCCAATTTATACATTCAATGCATGAGCAGACGAGCTTTCTCTGCAGATGAACAATTATATTTCACTAAACTGCCTCCTGCCAAAAAATTGTTGTGGTCATTCAACCATGTATTTATAAGCTAAAAATTCACATTTGAGATTAGTCTGGATCAATGATAAACATGTCCAGGCTTCAGATTATTCCATGAAGCATATTATGATTATTCCTTTATCTGGTTGATGATTTTGGCTGCACGTCGTGTTTTTGCATTCACTTTCATCTAGGATGCATGTGTATTTGTGGGTTATTTTTCCTTTGCACCTGACTCATGCCGTTTGGGCCTTCCAACTTTTATTCATCTACATGTATTAGGAAATTTATGAAAATGGTTTATTCTTATGTTTATCATCGTTTCTGTTCTTACATAAGCAAGCAAACATCCTCAGGTACTGGTTTTTCATTTCCATTCGACGTCATTAAATTACAGTCATACCTGCTTTGAAATGGTTCCAGCGTGTGCTTGATGCATTGTTCCCCTTAGTTTTGGAGGAACATGTGCTATTGCTGGTGCTTTTGGTTGTGGAAAAACTTTCGTTTGTTGGGCACTTTAATTATGAAGTGATCACCTTACTGTCATGTTGTCATAGCTGCATAAAAAGCTTCTTCTATAATATTTTTGTGGTACCATCTCTACACCGCTGCTGAGTTTAAAAATCTCCACAATACTACAATTTTGAAGTTGTGGTTTATGTGGGATGCGGTGAAAGACTAAATGAGGTGGCCGAGTTCTCATGGATTTCCCCCAATCGACAATGACATTGACCAATGAATGTGAAGAGTGGAGCCGCTCCAAGTGTGTGGCGAGCTCACCATGGTGTCCTTACTCTACGTTGAGAGCTGAGCTGACAACAATGAACGTTGCATGGAAAACAAAAAATTTCTACGCACACGCAAGATCTATCCATGGAGATGCATAGCTACGAGAGGGGGAGTGTGTCTACGTACCCTCGTAGACCGTAAGCGGAAGCGTTAGAACAACGCGGTTGATGTCGTCGAACAACTTCACGATCCAACCGACCGAGCACCGAACGTACGGCACCTCCACGTTCAGCACACGTTCAGCTCGGTGACGTCCTCGACTTCTTGATCCAGCAAGACGGCGAGGTAGTGGATGAGTTCCAGCAGCACGACGGCGTGGTGACGGTGATGGTGATGCTATCTCCGCAGGGCTTCGCCCAAGCACTGCAAAAATATGACCGAGGGACGGAACTGTGGAGGGGAGCGCCGCACACGGCTAAGACAATGTTGTTTCCTTTGGGGCGCCCCCTCTCCTCTATTTATATATGTGTAGGGGCTTGGAGTAGAAGGAATAGTGCCAAGTGAACAGTAACCGTGAATAGTACACACGTGGACTTGGACTCCAAAGTCCAATCCTATTCCTACTAGGACTCTCCCTTTTTTCCTTCCCCAGCTGCGTGGGCTTTTGAGGACTTGGTGCGCCTGGCCCAATAAGGCCAGGGCGCCTCCCCTTAGCCCATGCCAGCCCTTGGGACGTGGTGGACCCACTTGTGGACTTCCGGACTCCTCCGGAACCTTCTGGAAACTTCCCGGTACAATACCGAAAAAACTGCACCTTTTTCCGAAATCCAAAATATGACTTCCCATATATAAATCTTTACCTCTCGACCATTCCGAGACTCCTCGTGACGTCCGGGATCTCATCCGGGACTCCGAACAATATTCAGTTACCAATTCACATAACTCATATAACACTATATCGTCAACGAACGTTAAGCGTGCGGACCCTACGGGTTCGGGAATGATGTAGACATGACTGAGACGCCTCTCCGGTCAATAACCAATAGCAGAACCTGGATTCTCATATTGGTTCCTACATATTCCACGAAGATCTTATCGGTCGAACCGCAATGACAACATACGTAATTCCCTTTGTCCGTCGGTATGTTACTTGCCCGAGATTCGATCGTCGGTATCTCCATACCTAGTTCAATCTCGTTATCGGCAAGTCTCTTTACTCGTTCCGTAATACATCATCACGTAACTAACTCCTTAGTCACTTTGCTTGTAAGCTTCTTATGATGTGCATTACCGAGAGGGCCCAGAGATACCTCTCCGAAACACGGAGTGACAAATCCTAGTCTCGATCCATGCCAACTCAACGGACACCTTCGGAGATACCTGTAGAGCATCTTTATTATCACCCAGTTACGTTGTGATGTTTGATAGCACACAAGGTATTCCTCCGGTATCCGGGAGTTGCATGATCTCATGGTCTGAGGAACATGTATTTGACATTCAAGAAAGCAGTAGCAATAAACAGAACGATCATATGCTAAGCTAACGGATGGGTCTTGTCCATCACATCATTCTCCTAATGATGTGATCCCGTTATCAAATGACAACTCATGTCTATGGTTAGGAAACCTTAACCATCTTTGATCAACGAGCTAGTCTAGTAGAGGCTCACTAGGGACACGGTATTTGTTTATGTATTCACACATGTATTTAAGTTTCCGGTCAATACAATTCTAGCATGAATAATAAACCTTTATCATGAACAAGGAAATATAAAATAATAACAACTTTATTATTGCCTCTAGGGCATATTTCCATCAGTCTTCCACTTGCACTAGAGTCAATAATCTAGATTACATAGTAATGAATCTAACACCCATGGAGTCTTGGTGCTGATCATGTTTTGCTCGTGGAAGAGGCTTAGTCAACGGGTTTGCCACATTCAGATCCGTGTGTACTTTGCAAACTTCTATGTCTCCATCCTTGACATATTCACGAATGGAGTTGAAGCGTCTCTTGATGTGTTTGGTCTTCTTGTGAATCCTGGGCTCCTTGGCTATGGCAATTGCTCCAGTGTTGTCACAAAAGATTGTCATTGGACCCGATGCACTAGGTATTACACCTAGATCGGATATGAACTCCTTCATCCAGACTCCTTCATGTGCTGCTTCCGAAGCAGCTATGTATTCCGCTTCACACGTAGATCCCGCCACGACGCTCTACTTGGAACTGCATCAACTGACAGCTCCACCATTTAATATAAATACGTATCCGGTTTGTGACTTAGAGTCATCCGGATCAGTGTCGAAGCTTGCATCGACGTAACCCTTTACGACGAGCTCTTCATCACCTCCATAAACGAGAAACGTGTCCTTGGTCCTTTTCAGGTACTTCAGGATATTCTTGACCGCTATCCAGAGATCCACTCCTGGATTACTCTGGTACCTCCCTGCCAAACTTATGGCAAGGCACACATCAGGTCTGGTACACAGCATGGCATACATAATAGAACCTATGGCTGAGGCATAGGGAATGACTTTCATTTTCTCTATATCTTCTGCCGTGGTCGGGCATTGAGTCTGACTCAACTTCACACCTTGCAAGACAGGGATGAACCCTTTCTTTGACTGATCCATTTTGAACTTCTTCAAAACTTTGTCAAGGTATGTGCTTTGTGAAAGTCCTATCAAGCGTCTTGATCTATCCCTATAGATCTTGATGCCCAATATATAAGCAGCTTCACCGAGGTCTTTCATTGAAAAATTCTTATTCAAGTATCCCTTTATGCCATCCAGAAATTCTATATCATTTCCAATCAACAATATGTCATCCACATATAATATTAGAAATGCTACAGAGCTCCCACTCACTTTCTTGTAAATACAGGCTTCACCGTAAGTCTGTACTAAACCATATGCTTTGATCACCTCATCAAAGCGTATATTCCAACTCCGAGATGCTTGCACCAGTCCATAGATGGATCGCTGGAGCTTGCACACTTTGTTAGCACCCTTAGGATCAAAAAAACCTTCTGGTTGCATCATATACAACTCTTCTTTGAGAAAACCATTAAGGAATGCAGTTTTGACATCCATTTGCCAGATTTCATAATCATAAAATGCGGCAATTGCTAACATGATTCGGACAGACTTAAGCATCGCTACGGGTGAGAAAGTCTCATCGTAGTCAACCCCTTGAACTTGTCGAAAAACTTTCGCGACAAGTCGAGCTTTGTAGACAGTGATATTACCATCAGCATCTGTCTTCCTCTTAAAAATCCATTTATTCTCAATGCTTGCCGATCATCGGGCAAGTCCACCAAAGTCCACACTTTGTTCTCATACATGGATCCTATCTCAGATTTCATGGCCTCAAGCCATTTGTCGGAATCCGGGCTTATCATAGCTTCTTCATAGTTCGTAGGTTCGCTGTTGTCTAACAACATAACTTCCAGAACAGGATTACCATACCACTCTGGTGCGAAACGTACTCTGGTCGACCTATGAAGTTCAGTAGTAACTTGATCTGAAGTTTCATGATCTTTATCATTATCTTCCTCTCTTATTGGTGTAGGCATCACGGGAACGGTTTTCTCTGATGAGCTACTTTCCAATTCGAGAGAAGGTACAATTACCTCATCAAGTTCTACTTTCCCCCCACTCACTTCTTTCGAGAGAAACTCCTTCTCTAGAAAGGACCCATTCTTGGCAACAAAGACCTTGCCTTCGGATATGTGGTAGAAGGTGTACCCAATTGTTTCTTTAGGGTATCCTATGAAGACGCACTTCTCCACTTTGGGTTCGAGCTTATCAGGTTGAAGCTTTTTCACATAAGCATCGCATCCCCAAACTTTAAGAAACGACAACTTAGGTTTCTTGCCAAACCATAGTTCATATGGTGTCGTCTCAACGGATTTAGACGGTGCCCTATTTAACATGAATGCAGCTGTCTCTAATGCATAACCCCAAAACGATAATGGAAAATCGGTAAGAGACATCATAGAACGCACCATATCCAATAAAGTACGGTTACGACGTTCGGACACACCATTACGCTGTGGTGTTCCAGGTGGCGTGAGTTGTGAAAAAATTCCACATTTTCTTAAATGAAGGCAAAACTCGTAACTCAAATATTCGCCTCCGCGATCAGATCGTAGAAACTTTATTTTCTTGTTACGATGATTCTCTACTTCACTCTGAAATTCTTTGAACTTTTCAAATGTTTCAGACTTGTGTTTCATCAAGTAGATATACCCATATCTACTCAAATCATCTGTGAAGGTTAGAAAATAACGATACCCGCCGCGTGCTTCAACATTCATCGGACCGCATACATCGGTATGTATTATTTCCAACAAATCAGTAGCTCGCTCCATTGTTCCGGAGAACGGAGTTTTAGTCATCTTGCCCATGAGGCATGGTTCGCAAGTATCAAATGATTCATAATCAAGAGATTCCAAAAGTCCATCCGCATGGAGTTTCTTCATGCGCTTTACACCAATATGACCTAAACGGCAGTGCCAGAAGTATGTTGCACTATCATCATCAACTTTGCATCTTTTGGCATCAATATTATGAATATGTGTATCACTACGATCGAGATTCAACAAGAATAGACCATTCAAAAAAGGTGCGTGACCATAAAAGATGTTACTCATATAAATAGAACAACCATTATTCTCTGACTTAAATGAATAACCGTCTCGCAATAAACAAGATCCAGATATAATGTTCATGCTCAACGCTGGCACCAAATAACAATTATTGAGGTCTAAAACTAATCCCGAAGGTAGATGTAGAGGTAGCGTGCCGACGGCGATCACATCAACCTTGGAACCATTCCCGACGCGCATCGTCACCTCATCCTTAGCCAATCTTTGCTTATTCCGTAGCTCCTATTTCGAGTTACAAATATGAGCAACCGAACCAGTATCAAATACCCAGGCGCTACTGCGAGCATTAGTGAGGAACACATCAATAACATGTATATCAAATATACCTTTGCTCACTTTGCCATCCTTCTTATCCGCCAAATACTTGGGGCAGTTCCGCTTCCAGTGACCAGTCCCTTTGCAGTAGAAGCACTCTGTTTCAGGCCTGGGTCCAGCTTTGGGTTTCTTCGTGGGAGCGGTAACTTGCTTGCCGTTCTTCTTGAAATTCCCCTTCTTTCCCTTGCCCTTTTTCTTGAAACTAGTGGTTTTGTTAACCATCAACACTTGATGCTCCTTCTTGATTTCTACCTCCGCTGATTTCAGCATCGCGAAGAGCTCGGGAATTGTCTTCTCCATCCCTTGCATATTATAGTTCATCACGAAGCCTTTATAGCTTGGTGGCAGTGACTGAAGAACTCTGTCAATAACACTCTCAACCGGAAGATCAATTCCTAGCTGAGTCAAGTGGTTGTGGTACCCAGACATTCTGAGTATGTGTTCACTGACAGAACTGTTCTCCTCCATCTTACAGCTAAAGAACTTGTTGGAGACTTCATATCTCTCAACCCGGGCATTAGCTTGAAATATCAATTTCAGCTCTTGGAACATCTCATATGCTCCGTGGCGTTCAAAACGCTTTTGCAGTCCCGGTTCTAAGCCGTAGAGCATGGCACACTGAACTATCGAGTAGTCATCAGATCAAGCCTGCCAGGCGTTCACAACGTCTACAGCAGCTCCTGCAGCAGGTCCATCACCTAGCGGTGCATCAAGGACATAATTCTTCTGTGCAGCAATGAGGATAATCCTCAAGTTACGGACCCAGTCCGTGTAGTTGCTACCATCATCTTTCAACTTAGCTTTCTCTAGGAACGCATTAAAATTCAACGGAACAGTAGCATGGGCCATTTATCTACAACATAGATATGCAAAGAAACTATCAAGGCTAAGTTCATGATAAATTAAGTTCAATTAATCAAATTACTAATGAACTCCCACTTAAATTAACATCCCTTAAGTTAACTAAGTGATACATGATCCAAATCAACTAGCCCATGTCCGATCATCACGTGAGATGGGATAGTCATCAATGGTGAACATCTCCATGTTGATCATATCTACTATATGACTCATGTTCGACCTTTTGGTCTTCAGTGTTCCGAGACCATGTCTGTACATGCTAGGCTCGTCAAGTTTAACCCAAGTATTATGTTTGTGTAAAACTGGCTTACACCCGTTGTATGTGAACGTAGAATCTATCACACCCGATCATCACGAGGTGCTTCGAAACGACGAACTTTAGCAACGGTGCATACTTGGGGAGAACACTTTTATCTTGAAATTTAGTGAAGGGATCATCTTATAATGCTACCGTCGTTCTAAGCAAAATAAGATGCATAAAGGATAAACATCACATGCAATCAAAATATGTGACATGATATGGCCATCATCTTGTGCTTTTGATCTCCATCTCCAAAGCATCGTCATGATCTCCATCGTCACCGGCTCGACACCTTGATCTCCATCGTTGTGTCGTGGTCGTCTCGCCAACTATTGCTTCTACAACTATTGCTAACGCATAGCGATAAAGTAAAGCAATTACATGGCGCTTGCATTTCATACAATAAAGAGACAACCATAAGGCTCCTGCCAGTTGCCGATAAATTACAAAACATGATCATCTCATACAATAACGTATATCACATCATGTCTTGACCATATCACATCACAGCATACCCTGCAAAAACAAGTTAGACGTCCTCTACTTTGTTGTTGCAAGTTTTACGTGGCTGCTACGGGCTTCTAGCAAGAACCGTTCTTACCTACGGCACAAAACCACAACGGTGATTTATCAAGTTTGCTGTTTTAACCTTCAACAAGGACCGACCGCAGTCAAATTTGATTCAACTAAAGTAGGAGAAACAGACACCCGCCAGCCACCTTTATGCAAAACAAGTTGCATGTCTGTCGGTGGAACCGGTCTCATGTACGTGGACATGTAAGGTTGGTCCGGGCCGCTTCATCTTACAATACCGCCAAATCAAAATAAGATGTTGGTGGTAAGCAGTATGACGATCACCGCCCACAACTCTTTGTGTTCTACTCGTGCATATCATCTACGCATAGACTTGGCTCTGATACCACTGTTGGGGAACGTTGCATGGAAAACAAAAAATTTCTACGCACACGCAAGATCTATCCATGGAGATGCATAGCTACGAGAGGGGGAGTGTGTCTATGTACCCTCGTAGACCGTAAGCGGAAGCGTTAGAACAACGCGGTTGATGTCGTCGAACAACTTCACGATCCAACCGACCGAGCACCGAACGTACGGCACCTCCGCGTTCAGCACACGTTCAGCTCAGTGACGTCCTCGACTTCTTGATCCAGCAAGACGGCGAGGTAGTGGATGAGTTCCGGCAGCACGACGGCGTGGTGACGGTGATGGTGATGCTATCTCCGCGGGGCTTCGCCCAAGCACTGCGAAAATATGACCGAGGGACGGAACTGTGGAGGGGAGCGCCGCACACGGCTAAGACAATGTTGTTTCCTTTGGGGCGCCCCCTCTCCTCTATTTATATATGTGTAGAGGCTTGGAGTAGAAGGAATAGTGCCACGTGAACAGTAACCATGAATAGTACACACGTGGACTTGGACTCCAAAGTCCAATCCTATTCCTACTAGGACTCTCCCTTTTTTCCTTCCCTAGCTGCGTGGGCTTTTGAGGACTTGGTGCGCCAGGCCCAATAAGGCCAGGGCGCCTCCCCTTAGCCCATGCCAGCCCTTGGGACGTGGTGGACCCACTTGTGGACTTCCGGACTCCTCCGGAACCTTCTGGAAGCTTCCCGGTACAATACCGAAAAAACTACACCTTTTTCCGGAATCCAAAATATGACTTCCCATATATAAATCTTTACCTCTCGACCATTCCGAGACTCCTCGTGACGTCCGGGATCTCATCCGGGACTCCGAACAATATTCGGTTACCAATTCACATAACTCATATAACACTATATCGTCAACGAACATTAAGCGTGCGGACCCTACGGGTTCGGGAATGATGAGACATGACTGAGACGCCTCTCTGGTCAATAACCAATAGCGGAACCTGGATGCTCATATTGGTTCCTACATATTCCATGAAGATCTTATCGGTCGAACCGCAATGACAACATACGTAATTTTCTTTGTTCGTCGGTATGTTACTTGCCCGAGATTCGATCGTCGGTATCTCCATACCTAGTTCAATCTCGTTACCAGCAAGTCTCTTTACTCGTTCCGTAATACATCATCCCATAACTAACTCCTTAGTCACTTTTCTTGTAAGCTTCTTATGATGTGCATTACCGAGAGGGCCCAGAGATACCTCTCCGAAACACGGAGTGACAAATCCCAGTCTCGATCCATGCCAACTCAACGGACACCTTCGGAGATACCTGTAGAGCATCTTTATGATCACCCAGTTCCGTTGTGACGTTTGATAGCACACAAGGTATTCGTCCGGTATCCGGGAGTTGCATGATCTCATGGTCTGAGGAACATGTATTTGACATTCAAGAAAGCAGTAGCAATAAACAGAACGATCATATGCTAAGCTAACGGATGGGTCTTGTCCATCACATCATTCTCCTAATGATGTGATCCCGTTATCAAATGACAACTCATGTCTATGGTTAGGAAACCTTAACCATCTTTGATCAACGAGCTAGTCTAGTAGAGGCACACTAGGGACACGGTATTTGTTTATGTATTCACACGTGTATTTAAGTTTCCGGTCAATACAATTCTAGCATGAATAATAAACCTTTATCATGAACAAGGAAATATAAAATAATAACAACTTTATTATTGCCTCTAGGGCATATTTCCATCAGTGATCACCTTACTGTCATGTTGTCATAGCTGCATAAAAAGCTTCTTCTATAATATTTTTGTGGTACCATCTCTACACCGCTACTGAGTTTAAAAATCTCCACAATACTACAATTTTGAAGTTGTGGTTTATGTGGGATGCGGTGAAAGACGAAATGAGGTGGCCGAGTTCTCATGGATTTCCCCCAATCGACAATGACATTGACCAATGAATGTGAAGAGTGGAGCCGCTCCAAGTGTGTGGCGAGCTCACCATGGTGTCCTTACTCTACGTTGAGAGCTGACAACAATGATCTGACGAGCCACCTTGAATAGAAGGTACAGCGGGATGTGTTTTGGGGGAAGAGGAGGAGCTCGTGATTTCTAGGTCAGCCTGTCCATCTAGATCGTTGGCATTGTCGTCATGCTTGCCAATCGGGGAAACATGTGCAAACGACACCCTAGGATATCGGACCAAATCTTGTGCCGAAGGCCGGAATCTCGCCTCGCTCAACCCGTTGGCACTCATCATCGATGCAAGGATATGGACAACTTAGTTTTCTCCCGTGGCAACGCATAGGCATGTGTGCTAGTAAATTATAACAAACTAAGATGAGTGAACAAACACACTAAAACGTGAGTATACGCAGCCGCCGCCTCCTTCTCCTCCAAAAAAACTAGGGTTCGTGCCTCTCGCCGTGCTGCCGCCAGTCCGCCTCATCTCCAGCGGCCCTAGGGCCATGGGGACGCGGTGGATCCTGGCAAGGGCCGGCGGGAGGGCTCTGTTTTTAGTCGTTCCTTTGAGTTTTGTTAGGGTTTGTGGCCTGCTCAGGAAGGCGAGACGGCGGCGGCTCCCTGAAGATGGAATAAAGGTCTCCCCGCCTAGCCCCCGTCCCGGTGGTGCGTCTAGCATCATTGGTGGGCATGTGGAGGTGTGTCTTCGGCGGATCTATCTTTGGTGGATTTGCTCGGATCTGGTCGTTGTTCGTCTACGTTTGTGTGTCTTCGGGTTGGATCCTTTCGATCTACGTTATTCTTCATCGGTGGTGGTTGCTGTTCTGGTGCGCTGGTCCTATGAGGCCTTAGCACGACGACTTCCCGACTGTCTACTATAAAAAGTTGTGCCCGACTCCGGCGATGGAGGGGCAATGATGGTGGTGCGCCTTCGGCTCGCTTCAGTGATTGTAGTCGCCGCTAAGTGATCTACGGATCTGGATGTAATTTTTATTATTTCTGGTGTTCGGTGTACTGCCATGATTGAAGATGAATAGATTGGAAGTTTTTTTTGCAAAAAAACACACACACACACATACACACACACTAAAACGTGTCTATGTACATATGATTCAGAAAAAAAAAAGTTAGAGCATCTTAAGTTTTTTTTTTTTGCATGGTAAAAAAAAAATACTTAAGATGTTATAAGTCCAAAATCAATACAAATACGTGTACGCACCACACGTAGCTTGATGCACGGAGTCTAGAAGGAAAATGATGTGCGTACAGGCGGCGTTGAGAAAGTAAATGCTATTGCAAAACATAGTTGCCAAAAGAGGCAAGGATAGGGCAGTCCAGCTTATAGGTGGGAGAAGTAGTACGCAACGCATAATGCTGGGCGACGGACGGCGTTGGAAAAGGAGAACCGCCGCTGCTAGCTTCGATCGGCCTGCAGGAGACCTTGTATACGTGCTTGGAATCTTACCAACTCAATACCAGCTGCTGCGTAGAATAATAAATTTCAACTTTGCAAGAAAGTCTGACTTTGTATGAAGTCAACCAAATAGATTAAGTAAATTGTGCCGTCTTTATGACAGCAGGATAGGTTCACGGGAAGTGAGTTGACCCGGTGTGGTGTTGGAGATGTGTCATGAGTTATTCTGGAAGCAATAAATGATTCCAGATCGAATATGTTTAAACATTATCTGCATTTGATTCCAACTACAACTAATGGGATACTTATTAATATATTTTTTTTGAAACAAGGCAAAAGGTTTGCCATTTCATTAATTAAGAAGAAGGTTTAGACATAAGCCGCAAAGCGGGAAAAATAAAGTTCTACTCTCGCGACATAAGTAGGCTCAAGTGCTTGGCTCCAGCAAGCGCCCAGAGGCGGGCTTCCTCCTTGATTCTGCTGACGACGATCGTTGTTGGAGCAGCTGTGTTGCGGAAAATTCTTGCGTTTCGTTCCTTCCAAATTTTCCATGAGACAAGCATCATAACCGAAGCAAGGGCCTTCCTGTGTTGGTCTCCCGCGCCCACGGCCTTGATCCAGCAAGCTCGAACCGAATCCTCATTCCGCCAAGCCATTGGCGTGTAGTCGTGAATGCCAAGCCAGACGGTGATCTCGTTCCAGACTCGAACAGAGAATCGACACTGAAATAACAGGTGGGCTGCACATTCTTGCACTTGTTTGCAGAGGGGGCAAAGGCCACAGTTAGGCCATCCCCTTCGCGTCAGTCGATCTGCCGTCCAAACTCGGTTCTGAAGAATTAACCACACGAAGAATTTGCACTTTGGAGGGGCCCACATCTTCCAAATCGTGGCATTGTTGGGGCTGTATGTTAGGCCCGCAAATTGCGCCAAGTACGCCGTTGACGTCGAGTACTCCCCACTTGTAGTGAATTTCCATGATATAGTGTCCTGCCTATCATTCCTGAGAGTAACACCAGCAATCATCTCCCAGAGTTTAGCAAAGTGCTGGATATGTGTTAAGGTGAGTCCCTGCTGGGTGTTAATCTGGTGGATCCAAGAGTTATTGTCCAGAGCCTTGCTAACCACACATGCCTTCCTTTTTGATATCTCAAAAATCTTAGATGCGATGTCTCTGGGCCTAAGACCATCAAGCCAAGAGGATTCCTAGAATTTAGCTGTCTTACCATCACCAATGCACACCCTTGTGGCCGCCGCAAAGAGATCCTTATCACTGTCAGTACAGGGCGTACCCATCCCAGCCCATGTTTTTGGCGGATCAGCCCACTCGAACCAAAGCCAGCGAAGACGCAGAGCAGAAGCAAACTTTTCGAGGTCTAACACACCAAGCCCCCCATAGATTTTGGGCTTACAGACGAGGTTCCAGTTAACCTTACTTATTAATATACTCCCTCCATTCCCTTATACAAGACCACAAACTCAGATTATAGGTACCAAGATACTCCCTCTGTCCCATAATATAAGAGCGTTTTTGACACTACGCCAGTGTAAAAAACGCTCTTATATTACGGGACGGAGGGAGTAGAATTTAATGATGGCTTTGCAAGCCAATTTTTTTTTCGTTAACCGGGATCATTAAATCGCCGCTTTCATGCAAGGAAGGAAAGTGAAGGAAGTAGCAGAGTGTCATTATGACTGCATGCATGCAAGTAGTAAACAAGTTGCTAGTACGAGGAAACATCACAAATTTTCGCCTCAATTACTGTTGGTAGCGATACAAAATGTATTTTCCATAGTAGCCTTGTATAAGGGAATGGATGGAGTACGTATATGAATCACATGATTTATATCATCCACAATCGAGATATAGAGGGTTTGGTGGTCCAATTATCCAGAAATTGAACCAAAGCTATCAAAAGACATTCTCTCGCTTTGTAGGTTCATAGATACAAACCCACCACATTGTTTTCATCCCACAAGTATCATTTATCATCAACTCCCTCCGTTTCCTAAATACAAGACCTTTTAGGGCATCTCCAACGGGACCCGCAAATCGCCCGCATACGTCTGGACCATACTGTCCGAATCGTTGAAGCCATCCAACGTTGTCCTGTATCGGTCCGCAGGGCGGTCCGGACTCGTTTTCTCCCGCAAACCGGAGACAAACGTGGGGCGCTTTGCGGGAGTTCGGACCATTGTCACGCCCGCTTCTGACCGCCCTGTCCCACCCAAACCCCCTCCTCCCTCCCACGCGCTTCCTGCCCAGCGCCAGCTGCCCGCATTCATGCCGCTGTAGAGCGCGCCGCTGCACATTGAAGACGGCTCAGGGCGGACGCGATCTCTCACTGCCTCCGCCACTGAAGCGGCGCGCCGGCCGAGGGCGCCGCCCGCTGCACGCTCGGCTGAACACACCTCCTCGCCGTGTTTCAGACGCCTCCATTAAACCCGCGTGGAAGCCGAGAAATCTACTCCGGCCACACGTCCGTTCACGAGCGGGCCGGCATTAAACACAATGCCGGTCAAGCTCCTCCCGTCCGCCCGCTATTTAAAGGAGACCAGACGATGGGCAAGAACCACACCAATCCGCCTCTCCCCATCTCCTCCTTCGACCATTTTCTCCACCCTTTCGATGGCATCCGACGAGCAGGAAGAGCAGTTCTCCGGTATAAAAGCCGGCTGGGTGGCCCGCCGAGCCCGCCGGATACGAGCGAGGCAGCTCGCTGCTCCACCTCCCTCGCCAAGCCCGACGGAGCAAGTTGCCGCCCCAAGCCGGCGCGTGCTTCACCAAGTCGCCGCTCCAGGCCAGCTCGCGGAGGAGTGGCGAGTTGCTCCAGGCCGGCAAGGGGGGGGGGGGGGGGGGAGCACGGCGGCACGGGCATCGTCGCTGCCGTGGACGACGACGCGTCGTACCGCGCCACCCGTGCCTGCGACCGCGCCATCCGCCGTCGACGCGCGCATAGCCGCGCCCTGGCGGCAGAGAAAGAAGCCGTCTGTGCGGACATCAACGAGTCGTTGGCCAGCACCTCCGCGCCGGCCGCCATCATCGAGGATAAGTAGAACACAGGAGGCCGCCGCCGCTTGGGTCCCACGAAGGCCACCCCCGAGGCGACACCGGCGTACACAGCCGGTGTCTTGCCCGGTTCTTCAGCGCAGACCATCGTCGACCCCCACCTGGGCTCCACGGAAGCGGAGGCACCCCCCTTCCCCTCCGGCTGAAGCATCAGGCGGCGGTTCCACTCCGATGAGCAGTGGGGAAGCGAGCCGTCCTTTGCGCTGAAGCATACACCTCCGGGGCTCACGGCTGTCGGACATGGGGACGACAATGGAGATCCGCCTCGGCCGGCCATAGACTAGTAAGGGTATCCATGTCGTTGGAATGGATATCCGCCGGTGCCGGCTGTAGACTAGTTTATTCTTTAGTCCGGTATCGTTTTTAGTTAAAAATGTGTCCAAAATGTAAACGTTTTCGTCCGGTTATATGAAATCCGTCGTGTTCGTATGAAATCCGGCATGTTTGTATGAAATCCGTCATGTTTGTATGAAATCCGGCCGTGTTTGCATGAATTTCATCCGGTTTGTTGAAAAAGTGTTTGAAATGTATGCGGCTACGGTTGGATGGCGGCCTCCCGCATCCGTGTCCGCGGACAGATGCGGGAGGAAATTTGCAGGTCGCCGTAGAAGATGCCCTTAGTGATTCCAATATGGACTACATACAGAGCAAAATGAGTGAATCTACACTCTAAAATACGTCTATATACATCCGTATGTAGTCCATATTGAAATCTTTAAAAGGGCTTATATTTAGAAATGGTGGGAGTATGTGGCTATTGGCTTGCTCATCTTGCATTGAGGAGGTTGTTTTTAGAATTGTCTTCAGTCTAGCGACAATACGGTTGTACTTTGTTTCCAGTTAGTTTTGCATCAAGCTGCCAGTGGATGTGAGCTATATATGCCTATATGACAAGTAGGAAACATATGTATGCATGTGTGTATCTAGGTTTAATTAATTTCTTACATAATTGTATGTATTGTTAGTGTACAGTTATGGTTCTATTCACATTCATGACTTGTACTATCATTATTCACGTTTGGATCCGACAATGTGTTTTTTCCGAAAAGGAGGTTGAAACCCTCGGCCTCTGCATCATTGTGATGCACACAACCATTTTTATTAATTATTAAGCAAAGTGCATAACAAAGCTAACCATGCCCGAAACGTTACAAGATATGAAAAAACACCTATAATTAAGTTGACTTCTTCCGTAGCAACGCTTTCAAAAGGAATAAATGTCCTCATCCCATCGTCGCCTCGTCCGGCCAAAGATTGTCTAGACAAGGATTTTCATACGTTGCCGAGACCATCCAATGAAGACTAGCACCACAACAAGAAGAAAACGCCTTTAACAAGGTAACGACGTAACTTCGTCGCCACTGAGCCCCACCAATAAAGGCCAAGACAAGAGTTTTCACCCGGATAAAGTAGTGTTTCAATCGGCATCTTGATCACAGATCGATCGATGGTCGTATATGCCAGTACTCCGCGTCAGGCCAAAAAGGCACTAGCAGACAGGTGGGGCGGCTTCCCACAATAGATCACCGGCATGGCTCTCAGATGGCCACCCATGTCTCGGCGCTCAAGTGGCCGCTGCCACTCCACACCAGTGCGAGTCATACAACAGTATCCATATCAACTCTAACTACAAGGAAAGTTTTGTTTGAAATAAATGATTGTTCTTGAAAAAGGAGTAGAATGCATATAACCATGGTTTACACGATGCACATAGGCATGGTTTGAAATACAGTATGAGCGGTATTATCTGCGTGAGCTCTCGTTTCACATTTCGTAGAGCACAATGCTAGAGTATGATGAAATTATGCAACATGCTAGAATTAACACATTCCCTGCCCTAGGAACCCACCACGGAGTACTGCACGGCAGGCTGCAGGCTGGGCAACGAATCAGAACCAGCCGACCACTTCACGCTACACATTAAACCGGACGGCATACAGAACTCGTCTAGGTTGGGTAGTCTCGGCAGGCCGGCGAGGGAAGCTGGCTGACGCGGTCGCGCCTCCCCTCTCCTCTACTGCTGCTTTCGTACGACGCCGTCCGCACGTGATGCGACGTGCTGTGCGTGCCTCCACCGAAGAAACTTTCAGGTGTATTATTATATTAGTATAAAATAAGCCGACGGCGACGTCATGCATGATAACGAAAGGGTAAAGCGCAACGACTTTCTTTCATGTTGTCTGCTTGCTTGTCAACTTGTTTAATGGAGATCTTGATGAAGTCAGGGGTGTCCAGCGTTGTCATCTACCGCATTAACTGTTGCGAGCCAAGGTGACATGTCTTTGTTCCCGTAGGCGTTATCTGATTTATTTATATTATTTATACATTATTATTAAGGCGTGCTACGTCTCCCTGGGACTTGTTCTGCTCATACTGATCGAGTTCTTTGTTGTATAGTAAGTAGTAGTTAATTTTTCTCTCCTGCTAGTTTGTGTATATCTGCAGATGACAAGCTATAGACCTGGTATGTTTTTGTAGTGATCGGCAGATTATTCGGCTGAGATGGAGAGGAATGAGTTCAGAGTAGCTGACAGTTTCAATCAGAATCTTGAACATGTCAAGTAGCACGCAAGTATTTTATTTAGTTACATCGTTGAGCACAAACTTTTTTAGTATAAGAGCACAAATATTTTAACTATTTAGTGGAATCTCATTCCAGCAATTTAATTGGCGCTCGGTATGGACCAAATCGACAAATGCTTGCATTTCCATTTTTCCATGTATCAGTGTACCCAAGGATAATATAGTTGCAAGAAGATAATTTGAAGCAGGTTGTAGGTGAGAGCGAGAGCGAGAGCGGGAGGTCTTGCTACCTTACTTCCGATGATACACACACTCTTTTTTACGGGTGTCGTGTTCTAATTTCAGGTGTATTCCTTTGTACATGACTATATTTCCTATCAATGCACCGAGACTTTAAGTTTCTTGTGTTTTCCCAAAGAGAAAATGTTGGTTCCACCCTGACCTTGCTCGTAGCTTGGTGCCGTAATTTGGGTGAAATTTCACGGCGATCTACACGTGCAAAATCCGTTGTCCCTGCAGGCGTTAACTGGTTATTAAGGCGTGCTACGTCTCACTGAGACTTGTTCTACTGA
The DNA here is from genome assembly GCA_039707655.1 of Elymus sibiricus. Classification (NCBI taxonomy): domain Eukaryota; kingdom Viridiplantae; phylum Streptophyta; class Magnoliopsida; order Poales; family Poaceae; genus Elymus; species Elymus sibiricus. The sequence continues at coordinate 83,298,625 of CM077670.1, read as the reverse complement.
TACTGATCGAATTCTCTGTTCTTTAGCTAATTGTTTTGTCCTGCTACTTTGTGTACATCTACAAGATGACAAGCTATAGACCGAGTATTTTTATACTGATCGGTAGGTTATTTCGCTGAGATGGAGAGGAATGAGTTCAGAGTAGGTGACATTTTCAGCCAGAATCTTGAACATTTCAAGTTACAAGCACATATTTATTTAATTAAATCACTGAGCACAACTACTTATGTGTAACTTCGCGCAAAAAATATGTTTAAGTATAACTGTACCGAGGGTTGTTCGGTAGTACAGTGGATTATGATTATTTATTTACTAGGCTAGGGTCTCGTTTTAACAGTTTATTTGTACGAACCGAACCGGCAAATGCATATTGTATTACCACCTTCACATCATCATTCCATGTCTCACCCACGGACAGTGCTTGTTTCGGCAGTGCTTACCACTTTGGTGTGGCATTGTAAATTCAGGTGTGGCCCGTTAGGGTTTGTACATAACTCATTAACTTCTTTTTTCTATCAATGTATCGAAGTTTTGGCGTTTTCTCAAGAAGAAAAGGGTGTGGTTCCATGGTCCCTCTTCCCAACCTTGCCCACAACGCGATGTCATAATTCTGGTGAAATGTACTGAAATTTCACAAAGATCTATACTTTATATACTATGACTTATATTATAAAACTATATCACTGGAAACTTCAAATGTTCTATTTTCTAATGGTATAACTTTTATGATATATAGTTCATATTACATTAGTATTAAAATTAGAGACCTAGAGATACACACAAGACCTACAAACCGAAAAGGGGTGAGTACCATGTAAGTAAACTAGCAATACCATAGTTTACCTTTCCAATTTTTCATGTATCACCCAAGAATAATATAGTTAGAAGAAGATAATTTAAAGCAAGCTGTGGGTGGGAGCGAGAGCAGTAGGTCTTGTTGCCTTCCTTCCGACGATATACATTTTTTTTAAAGAAACACAGTAGATATGCGAACACTCACATACAAGCATGCACACTAATTTCTATGAACGCACACATTACCTATCCATATGAAGCATCTCCGAGAGATTGAGCCGGCATATCTTGAAGTTGACGAAGTCCTCAGATATGCCTCATAATTGACAAACACACCATACCATTGAAAGAATATCGGTGGAGAACCTGAAATAGAGGAAATATGCGAGCACCCGTGCTAAGTCTAGGACTTGAACTAGGATGGGTTGGTTTCACCACAAAAAACATAACCATCTATGTTATGCTTAGTTCACACAAACTCTTTTTTAAGAGTGTCATATTCTAATTTCAGGTGTAGCCTTTACACATAACTATATTTCTTATCAACTCATCGAGACTTTAAGTTTTTTTGTGTTTTCTCAAAGAGAAAATGTTGGTTCCACCATTGTTCTGCCCCGACCTTGCTCGCAGCGTGATGCCATAATTCGGGTGAAATTTCACGGTGATCTGAGCAGAAAAAATGATGATATAAGCCTTTTGGCTTATGGTTTGTCTAGGCTTTGGAAGTTTGCAAAATCCGGTGTCCTTGTAGGCGTTTACTGATTATTGGGGCGTGCTACGTCTCACTGAGACTTGTTCTACTGATACTGATCGAATTCTCTGTTCTATAGCTAATTGTTTTTTCCTGCTACTTTGTATACATATACATGATGACAAGATATAGACTGACTATTTTTGTGGTGATCGGTAGGTGTAATTCGGCTGAGATGGAGGAGAGGAATGAGTTCAGATTAGGTGACATTATCAGCCAGAATCTTGAACATGTCAAATGACGTGCACGTATTTATTTAATTAAATCACTGAGCACGACTACTTAAGTATAACTTCGCGCATAAAACAATTAAGTAGAAAAGTACCGAGGATTGTTCGGTAGTACAGTGGATTATGATTATTTATTTACTAGATTAGAGTCTCGTTTTAACATTTTAGCGCTTTGTACAAACCGAACCGGCAAATGCTAAGGTTTAGACGTTTAGTATTCCATGTCTCACCCACGGACAGTGCTTCTTTCGGCAGTGCTTACCGCTTTGGCGTGGCATTCTAAATTCAGGTGTGGCCCGTTAGGGTTTGTATATCCCTAAATCCAAAACGGATACCTCATTAAAAAATAAGAAATTTCACTACAAAATGCCTCGATACGGTAGCAAGACAAGCTAAATTTCCCGTAAAAATCTGAATGAAAGTTCCCTAAATCTGCCATTGGTTCAAGGGAAATTTCTTAAGCTCATTTAAGGGAATAACTGCTTGATTCATGAATCGCAACAAACGTAATCAAAATTTACACTACATTTCATCAATTCAAGTTTCCCTGTTTCTATGCTCTCCTAATTTTTTTTAATTGCGACACTAAAAAAAAAGACTTGCAAGCATCATAAAGCAGTATTTAAAGTGAATAGGTGCATGCTATTCCCTTAAATGAGCTTAAATTATCTATAACTTTGATTCAAAACTATTAAGCAAAGTGAGCCTGCAAACTATATTGGACAACAGTACAATACTTTGTGAATAGCCTGCATGTTTGTGAATATTTCTCAGCTCTTAAGAAATGATTTCCCCCTTTTGGTGTACTCAGAAATATAGCACAACAGTACAAGATCACTCCGAAGAACAACGTGACATACTATTTTCTACTGCGCTACATACACAGATCTCATCTTTTATTACCATTGACTCCATACTAATGTGTGCAACCAATAACATGTTTCCGCAATCAACAATCAAATTGAACAATGTTGCTCCAATAGTACATTCAACATTCAGGCATGCCGCGTCCCTTAGATCATGAACTAAACCTGTTCCGAGCAATCTCATAGATAACCCGAAGGAAGCTCTTGGACGATTCATCTTCAGGTAACTGCAGGAGCTTCGCTATCCGTGCATATGAGAACTGGTTCTTCGGAAAAGAATCTTGTGTTATGTCTGTCTGAGGCTCCTTGTGGAGCTTTGGGTTTGAGAGTGCCCAATGTATTGACCATATGGCGAGTGGGCGCATGTAGCACAAGGACCGGTACTCATCGTCATTGTTCCAAGATTCAGGAGTTTGGAATGCGTATCTGAAAACTCAAACTGTTAGCATTTTTGGACAATGGAATGGAAGCCAGAATTTGGATAAAATAATGCATTATCAACTGTGTGAGGATCTAGACTAGCGAAGATTATCATAAAAAAAAATCAGTTAATGTGCCTCAAGTCAGATATTAGCGCGGGGAAAGCTCCGTTATTATGCAAAATACTCACCCAAGTCCTTCTGGAGACCAGGCAGCATGATAGACCCCTTCAGCTGTTTTGAAACCCTCTTCAACCATGCCTTCCTGAATCATAGATGCAGCAAGCGCGTATGTCACGCCTGGCCATATCTCCCTAGATTGCATTGTGGACATGTCCAATGTACCATCTGGCCACATCCCATTTATTGCTCCCCTGTTACCATCCTTGAACTTCATGACGTTGAAAGCATATATCTTCTCAAGTGCATTTTGTGACTTGTCCTTGTCAACAATTGAGGAGAGGCCACAGGCTTTGGCATACCTGGAAGAAAGTCACATTGTTCGACGAGTTCATTCATGAATAAGATAATCAACTTAAGGTACATTAGTCAATGGCGTGTTAGACATGTGACAGAAACAACTTTTTTACAGAAATGGATTATGATGCACATGTATTTATGTATACAACTGGAACTGGAGTACACCCTGGTACTATGATTTGTCACCAGTATTGTATATTACAGCTTTCCTACCCATATATGCAGGACAACAAGAAATATGTATGAAATTTGGGACATTAGAGATGGCACATTTTCATGAGCATAATTCTTCAGGTTGCACATAAACAATGATAAAAGTTGTACATTCTTCATATTGTTTTGACCAAATTTTCAGCTATTCACAAAGCAGAATGAATACAGTATAAATATGTATTTTTTCAGAAATTTATTTGCTTTCCATAATCAGGTAAAATAAGCTAGAAATTAGCATGGACATAATTCATGATAATACTAGACGCTAAAAAATAATATAGTACCCCCTCCTTCCCAAAATATAAGGCGCGCTTGACTTTGCACGGTCTTTGATGCACGACTTTGACCATTAATAAATACCAAGTACATGGATTGAACGTGTATCAATGGTATCATCGTATTTTTCTTGCAAAACAATTATATTTCATATGTCTTTATAATAATTTTGTAGGCATACAGTAAGTGAAAATTATAGTCAAAGCTATGTGATGAAGACCAAAAAAGTCAACACGCGCCTTATATTTTGGGAAGGAGGGAGTATTCAGTAAATGCTTGCACAAGCGAAGCCAGTAAAAATGTGTGATGTGGCTAACTTGTTTCTGTTTCTCTCATTAGGCAATAAGGTTGGTTAATAAGATTGGTGCAGAACAAAGATAGCAAACATTACAGTCAGCAGATTAAGTGATATACCATTGTCCAGCCAACTGATCAGCGTGAATGGAGGTGCTAGCTTTAGTACCAGCATCATCATAATTGAAGTAAGAACCATTCCACAGCTTCTTGTCATAAACAGACTTAGCCTTCTCATACTTGTTCCAGAAAAGCTTTTCAGAAGCTCTGTCACCAACTTCGTGTGCCAAAGCCGACGCAGCCTGAAGAGCAGCCACCCAAAGACCACCACAGTAGGCGCTTACACCAGCCATAGACCAAACATCATAAGTTTGATCAGGAAAGTCCTCATTTTCAATCATCCCATCTTTATCTTTATCAAATTGCTCCATATATGCCATCGCCATATAAACAGATGGCCAAACAGCTCGGGCGAAGGATTTATCGCCTGTGGCCACAACATCTCTGTAAACTTGCAGTACAAACTTTGGGTTCAAGTCCTTCCACCGGTCTGTGTTATGGAGTGTGTACGCGTTCACTTTGATCCAAGGGTCATATAGACCAAGATCGTGAGGAACAGCTCCAAGAACTTTTCTTGCAGCCAATTTTCCATCATGTAAGAGCTTGAGCTTTTCAGGGTCGTGCATCATGACAGCGGCAGCGAAGTCTCTCTGAACGCTGAGTTGAAGTTTTGGAAATAGCATGATAAGTGAAAAAGATGAATAGAAATGAACATCATATGTGTTCCACATATAGTATTCAATTCCCTCAAGGTAGAGAAATTGGCCAATGTTCTCTTCACCCTGAAGCAAAGTTGTCCCTATAGCAGAATTTGATGCAAGAGATGCATGAATTCTCTCAAGTACTGATGCCATTTGATGAAGAATATCAGTGGCAGTATTAGTCTGTGGGTTCATCTCGCTGTCATCATCTGTTTCTCCATTTGACATGTCAAGAGAAAACTTTTTTCCCCCAATTGCTGTTAAGCTTTGAATTGGTGGTAATCCATCTGTGGAGATGCATCTATTACTTATGAAAGGTAGTTTAATAATTAAAAGAAAACAAGTTCGGAAAAATACCTGTCCATATAGTTCCTCCAGCATTAAGATAATAAAGTTCATTGAATAGTGTGACAGGATACCTGTTGAAGAAAATTTATGCTATGCATCAGTGTTTAGTACTCCCGGAATAGTTGGTTTATAAAATTTGGAACATACCATGCAGGAAACCTCTTGTCTTGCAAAATAGGATGCTGCCAATCCTCAATTTGCATTTCCCAGGAACTATGATCTAATAGTTATCCAGAGTAAACGATGAAATTCAGTAACAAATATAAACCGGAAATATAATTACCATAGTAATACAATAAAATGCAGGTTTGCTGTCTGCCCCTTCCTACAACATTATCTAAGATGACATCGCGAACAAATTAATCTGTTCAATGATCAATTACACAACAGATTTTATATTATGAATTGGCGTGCAGCAAAACAAGGAAGAAATGTTCCCACAACCAGTGATTCAGGTGCAAAAGCTTGGTGCATGGTAAACGTTATTTGTTGTGATTCAAATGCAACCGGTGTGAGGAAAGATGTTGATAGGGATCTCAGCTAGCAGCTTTGGTGAAACTAGCAGAGAACTAACGAGTTTTTTTTTTCAAGCAACCGGCAGGAGCTCTGCCTCTTCATTAAGTAAAAAATAGTTGACCAGTTAACGAGGGAAACCAGCCAAAAACCGAAGAACTAGCCAGTTTTGGTCAGTTCACAATGCAAATTGGAGAACATGGAACCATTATCTTCTTTCTTTTCTTTCGAAATAATATTTGCAAAGCCATGAGGTTCTTTTACTATGCAGTGCACACTCAAGAACAAACAGTATTCCATAGAATTTTTAGTGAGGAATTGGTTGTACCAAGAATGGCATCATGGGCAAGGCTTGCAGCTGCATCAACATCTGTGCCATAGAATTTTGTATAACGCCTGCAAACCCAATAGAGAAGTCAGTTTCAGTTTTTCTTTTTACTATTTTATCCTTTTCTGGCAGGTAATTGTTTTGGCTTCCATTCTAACCTATGGTAGGTTTTTCCACTGCAGAACTTTACTTCAGGGGAAGCCCATGCAAGTGAAAATGAAACATTCTGGGTTGCCTGGGGAGCAAGCTTAACTGAAGCTGCAATAGCTGCTCCTATTGATGTTCCTGGTCTGGAGGACATCGATTCTTTGACGGGATCAAGAAGATCAAAAGATCCATGCTGCCAAAATGGAAAGGAAGTTGAGCCAGCTTGTTATTACTATAAATGTATTTACTGAACTTCCATACTGGCCTAAACAGAATATTTAAATCTTTACATATCAAACTGGTTTGTAGCACTTTTAATAAGAACAGATGTAAGCATGAAATTAGAACACAAATTAGGTTTTCTATATTGGAAAACAGATCTCTCTTTGCTTGTGGACTATACATACCTAGCCCACAATTCATACGAAATAATTTCATCTAGGAGTTGCGAAAAATATACAGCTCTAGTAAAGTGCATATAGAACCTCATACTGTATGGCGAACCATTTTTGAATGTATGTCAAAATTAAGTTCTGTTAAAAAAAATGTCCGGTTCAGAGTTCCAAATTTAAGTGGCTTGCAAACATTAAGTAATGAAATATTCGGATTTCCAAACTGAAATGGCTGATACAACACAAAATACTAAATTTTTAATTCCGTGCCAATGTCCTACTTTTTAGCAGATTGAACTATTCTAAAATGTTCAATGTATTGTGTTCATATATTACAGGAGAGCCCTACTGAGCATAATGTAACAGAAGTGTACAAAAAATACAAATGAGGGATCTCAAGATGGGAACAAGACAAGAGAAACAAATACACAGAGGGCAGCCCACATCAACAATACGGAGCAATAAATATTGAGCAAACTCTAACAATTAAGCAAAGAGCACAAAGGGTCCCAGAAATAAGAAACTGTCCTTTTGTTGCTCTAATTCTGACAATACCGTATTTCTCCAAAATCTCTTGCAAAGAGGCACCTAATCAAAGATCTCTCTACTCCTCAGAATCTAAGTCTAGAAATCAAGAGTGGAACACACAGCATAAATTTGGATGTGAAAATAACTAAAAGTTCATACAAACTGGACACAGGACTGCTACGGTGCTACCTGATGTATCATCCATTATCTTCCATCCATCACAGAAGCCAAACAAAGGTTTGGCATGCAAAGTACATGAATGTGCAAAACTTCTTCAAAATCAACTCAGGAAGGTGCACTAGAGATGATTGCAGAATGACTCAGGAATGTAAAGCTAATGAAGCAGGAGGGGGGGTCATTCACTACTTTCCAAAATAAAACTACGACACAGTCAATTTAAACTTTGCAGTTTATGCTTCCAAAATAAGTTTCTAACAAACCTCTTTCACTGAATTCCACATATCTTTTGCTGTGAATTCATCAGAGCTAGCGGACATCACAAAGTAAGGGCATTCAGAGATATGAATATCCTCTTTCTCTTGTGCAGCTATGGCGAAAGTTACTGGTGGCCGTCCATCAGCTGTTCTGCTCTCAATTAAGAAAATCATAAATGGCCGAGTTAAAGTTTACATGATCGATATCATTAGTGATAGGAGATGATGTATTATATATAAATTTGAAGTAGGAAGTTGCCTGTGGTGTAAGAGTATACCATGCACGCCATCCTTTTCTCTGTTGTCATGAGATTTATGAAATATGAATCCAACTATTTATTCAATAACAAGGTGAAAAATAAACCAAAAAAATTCCATGCATCAGTGTCTTACGTCATACTAGAATTAGAATGATATCCTGTGAGTTCAGATTTTCCACCAACAGAGTTCTGCAGAGATATAAACTTATCTCCAAGTTGAAAGGTCCAGAAGCAGAATAAAAATGCAGAGTATCAAATAAGAACTTACAGCCCATGTAAAAAGCAAAGTCACATCAGCAGCTGTGTTTCCTGAATTAGTTACCTGTTTTTAAATTAGAAAATCAGACTAAGATGTACAGGTGTATCAAGTTAAAACCAACCATTTAATAAGTGCATTTATGGTAATCCAGGGGGAGGAGCATATTACTGTGAAAGTGAATACTGCAGCAGGATAGCTGCTCTGTTGATAATTGTGTGGAATAATTGGAGAAATCTGACGGCACACTATCTTGAGATCCGGGTCAGGTTCTCCTAGTAACAATAATACAAAATTACAAAAACAAACTATAGTTACGCAGAAAAGATTTCTGTGGTTCTTGCAATACCATCATAAACGGTCCAGGCCCTAGGGTAAAGTGCATGATAAGTAGATTTCTCTCCATTCAGATTCCAATCCCAGGATCCAATTCCTGAAATGTTAGTTCCTCTGCAATTAAAAAAGATCTAAGGAATCTTTTCCATGTAAACGATTGATACATCAAAATGCTACCCGCTAAATCTATTATATAGACTAACTCAATGCATAAACAATAAACTAAGAAAAACACTGTGATATACTTACTTTGGCAAATCCGGTTTCCCAGGATGTAACACTGTAGAATATTTTCTACCATCTTTGCGGGAAATGAAGGCCTAAAATAAAATGTATTCAAATATCATGTCAAATTTCCAATATTAAATATCTTTTTGTTTATTTGGCTCATAGGAACTAGCATAACAGGGTAGTCATAGATCTCACTTGCCAACTAATGCATGGCTGCAACATGCGGATAAGAGTTGGAGAGGGCGTTTAAATAGACCATTTACTTATGAAACTATTGTTCTGTTGATTTCAAGTAAAATCTTACTGATCCAAACATATGAATGTGATAATCTACTATATCTAAATAGCTAGCCCCCACTACTAGGAATTCTCTTGCTTCTCCTTGAGCCACATCACCCAAATTAATTTAACCCTTGGATATACTGGATCAATCAACAATATCCGTCCGATCTACACACTAAGAGCTGCTGCACCAACCATATATGTAGTAACTGATGCATGCACGTTTTAATCAAGAAAAAACTGACGCATGCATGCAGTTCATAGCCTCATACTGGAGTGCTCTATATGAAAGAAAACTGAGTCATGCATGCATATTTTATTTTGTTTTCGTCCCATTTTAAACTTATAGATCAAGATATTTATTTATTTATTTATTTGTAAATTACTGATAAATAAATTATCTTACTACAGGAGAAAATCTAAAGACAGTAGCTACATAATTAGTTCAACACAATTTTTATTTCATACAAAATCCCGCTGCAACGCGCGGGGCATCGTCTAGTTAATTAAGTATGACACCCCCAAAGAAGGTCTAAAGGTTTCACTATCATACTCATTATAACAATTTTGTAGTCCCTTCAAAGAATGACGCCTTCATTTCTTTGCCACTTGTGAGGATTTTATCTCTTCCTCCATTTTCTTCTCAAAGGGTTAGGAACAAATTGTTAGGAGTTCAGTCCGTAATGTTTAAGACAACATTGTTAGGAGTTCAGTCCGTAATGATTAAACTTCTATCGGATGGCAGGTAGGCAGAAAAAGAAAATTATATCTTCTTTGGGCCACAATACAAGCTGCGTCGGTAGCCCACTTAACTTATTGTGACCCCTGCTTAACCAGTGATTTATAATTTTATGAATATATCGTTGCAGTAGACCAAACCGCTACCTTTATAGCAGCTTCTATCAAAGGTCATATCGACTACAACAGCAATGATCAGAAACAAAAAGAGCGCATATATGTGCCAAAGTGGAACGAAGAAGAATAGTTAAGGCTTACAGAAAATTGATTTGCCATAACTGGCTTATCTTCACAAGCTCCAGGGAACAATTGCCAGCGTTGAAACTCACCTTTGCAGCTTCTTCCAATACTTCCTGCACTACAGTTTTCCAACAATTAGAGGATAGTGTACTGAAAGTTTCATTAAACAAAAGAAGAGTTTTGAAGCGTGCACTGTTAAAAAATTCTTGGAGAAACTAAACATAAATTCTATGAGAGGATACAATATTTTTATTCATATGTAGAGAAAAAGTACAAGTGCAGAACACACTCGTCCATATTTCAGTGCCTCCGAATCAATTTTTTATCCCTAGTTAGCACAATTAATTATATGCAGGAGACTGCAAGTGCAAACTCAAGTATATATCATTTCCCCCTGGGAGTTCAGATCATTGAAAATGGATGAATAAATAGAATCAACAGAAGCCTCGGAAAAAAATAGAGTGAACAAATATATCAAACCCATTTGCACATCGAACTTATTGGAACATGTTACATAAAAGCAACAAATACAACAGGTACATGATAAACAAGCACTGAATGGGAAGGCATTCAGAATCCACTAGGCTCACTGTATTTGTATGGCACACAGTTCAATAATTTAAAAGTAGTAAAATAAGTTTTCTAGTGATAATATAAAAACTATGATGGATGCCACACTCAACATTGATAAGGAATACATGTTACACTGAGACAAGTCAAGAAGGTATACCCAATGCCTCCAAGTGGAACACCCTGACCAGATTTTGCAGTGCGCTTCTTCATGGGATCAATAATAGCAGTCTGTAAAAAACTAACAATGATCAGAAAGAGACATCTGTAATTGGGCAAAACTCCACACAACAATGAGTAGTACAAGCAAACATGTAAAAGCGTACTCGTCCTTTTGAAGTTTCTTCAAGGATGTGTCGACCAAGACGTAAACCAAGACCAGCCTGCAACAATGAAATGAATCTAAGGCAAGGAGAAAACATAAAAAGAAATTTGAAGAATAAAGCAAGAACAGCAAACAACAATCCTACTAAGAACCCAAAAAACGTCATAGAAAAAACAACACATAAGAATTATAGTTTAGGTTGCCAATAATCATTGTTATTCTTAAAAAAACAGCTGGACCACTAAAACAATTATGCTCAGATAAATTTCAGCAGACCATAAGATTAGGAGTTCCATAAAGAAAAATACATACCATCTGCCGTACTTCCCTCCATGTAAGTCCGAATGACGGCAAATCATATCTAACATGGCTTAGCTTGTGTTCCCATGTCAACTCTGGAATTTGTCCAGGATTAACCTTTTCCTGACAAGTCAAAGCACCATTTGAAACTCAAATCTGATGGAGGCACTAAATAAGCAAAAAAGGATGAATGATAGCCGTAACTATTTCCCCTTTTTTCCTTTTCTTTTGAACTTGATCCACACATTCAGATTGGTGCTTACAAGAGTTAACTATGGATGATGTGCACAATAATCATCTGTCTTTATGTACACTATTAAATATTCTGGACTGCATGCTACAAGGATTTGCTTGTCAACGGAGAACAAACAACTGTTATTGATAGTGAAGGTGAATAACAATAGCTTTTTCCATGTAATAAATCAAGACACAAACCCTTTTGCGTTTTCTCTCAGAACAAAAGGTATAAAACATTTAAATTGTCAGTAGAATTCACAAAAGCATCATGGTAAGGAACAAATCTGGCGGCAGCTTACAAATGAATCTCGAAAGAAATAACTCACTGAATTAACGATACTTTGCGAAGATGTACTGTTCAGAGACACGCCATTTGGTGGCTCATGGACATCTTTCACCATTCTTTCTTCCTTCGAGCTAGGCCTGTAAACAGACTGAAATTTGAATATGTAACAAGTGTACTGTTTTGTACTATTTCTTAGCTATCTGAATATGTTCATTAGAAAAAGCATATAGGATGGAACAAAAATTGTCAGATCAACTCGAGATAGGAACGCTGTCAGACACGAAGATACTGAATATCTAGCATCCAACTATCAATGGAGTTGCATGTGTAAAATAAATATGGTATTTGGTGCGATGTAAATCTTAACATGGTTGGTTTTTATCGGCCTTCGTCGGTATAATATTGTATCTTAGGCAAGTGCAGATAAGGCAGATGTAAAGAGAGTTAGCAAAACCACGGTCAACTGAAGCTGACGACACTGCTGTGCTGACTCATCAAACTTCAATAATAATAAAAAGATTCCTTGCTTTTACTACTTAATTGCAAACACAGACAAACAACAGACCACGGCATCTCATATAATATCAGGGAGAAACGGATTTTTCCGAACAGAACAACAGACCACGCCAAATTCTCAACGTACGCATTGATTATTAGATGAAAAACAGTATTATCATTCTATCCAACTGCATGCTGCAAATACTGCCCCTCGAAAATCGCAGAGAAAAGACAACACAGGCAATCCTATCGGAGGAGGGAGGGAAGAAAATGGGTAAGGATGATCCACGCAAGAACACCCCCGAGAAGCACCAGCCTGCCGGGGCGCAAAAAGGATCCCCTCCTAGAAATCGGGAGAGAAACCCTGAAACGATTCGAGCGACAATGGGGAGGAAGAATCTGACCTTTCTCGATCTGAAATCCGCCCGCCGGGGATCTGAGCTCTCCGCCCGCCCGCCCCAGGATTAGTCGGAACTCGGGAGCGCGTGAGATGATGGAAGAGGAGACGATGCCGGCCCGGGAGCAATCGTAACCACCACGCACCGGCAGGACCGGACCGCTGCACGTGGCTTCTTCACTTGTGGCTTTCGTTTACTGGAGACCGGAGAAAAACCCACGAATTTGCGGAGCCGTTCTGCCGTGGGGCCAACTCGGAAAGTGACATCTCACAGGCAGGGTCGCTTGCTCCCGGACGGAGATTGATCATCACACAAATCTGATGCTCTGCACCTAGTAGTAATGTTTATTTAATTTTATTTCGAGGGAAAATGGCAAATTGTTTGTTAGTAAATCTGATAATAGGTTTGGATTAACCGGGTGTATTGGTTTGGTTTCTGCTGACGGGTTCGTTTGGTTCAGGTGTTAATAGGTTGACTCTGAAAAGAGTTTGGTTCAGTTTGGTTTCTTATAGCAAATGGTTGGGTATGGTCGGTTATAGGCCTGAACAGGTCAAGCTCCAAAAGGTTTGGGAGAATTGATTTTAACCTCCCATGTTCGCCCGCCTTTGATCTTAGACCCCTTTCTTCGTTTGCCTCTCTCTGACCCCCCCTGGTACCACATGATTCTTTCTGATTGCCCCCTTGCCGTTGTTATCTGTCCAGTTAGCTAGTAATGGAAAAAACTTGGTCCTATAATATTTCTATTTGACTAATCTGCCCACGGGAGTTTGCTCGGGTGGGCTGGCCCGTTCGTTCTTTTCTTCTCGCTTGACCACGACGAGCAGCCAGAGCCGCCGCACCCCGCCGTCCTGCTGCTCCGCCCCCCCCCCCCCCCCACCCTCAGGGTGGACACGGTCCGGGCCGGTCCGGTCCCGGTCCGAGCCGTCGTTTGGACCGGCCGCCGGCGGTCCGGGCCGGACCGGACCGAGCAGTGCAGCGGTCCTGATTTCAGGGACCGGACCGGCAGACTTGAAGCTCGGTGCGGACCGGCGGTCCTCACGGTCCCGGCGACGTCCAGTCACTGCCATGTGGGCCCAACATGTCGGAGAGGTGGTCGGAGAAGAAGCACGGTGGCCGGAGTCGGAGAAGACGCTCCTGATGTGCGGCGGCGCGAGGGAGAGGCAAGGAAGAGAGAGGGAGCGGCACGGCTACGCGGGGGAGAGGAGGAGCAGCCGCGCGAGGGAGCGGCGGCGCGAGGCAGAGGCGCGGCGGCGCGAGGGAGAGGGGGGGCGGTGCCGAGGAGAGGGAGGCGGGGGAGAGAGGAAGCTGCCCGACGGCGCCATGGGCATGGACGAGGACGGCGGCGGTAGTACGAAGTCGCTAGGCTGGCTCGCTAGGTCACGCACGCACTGACTATATGTGTTGGGCTCTCCTGATTAGCTCTATTGGGCTGGGCCTTCGGTCCTCCGAGCCGGACCGAGCTTTTAGCGGACCGGACCGACCGAATTTCGGTCCCCTTTTCACGGACCGGACCGGCCATGTTATTGAGCGATCCAGGACCGTACGGTCCGGTCCATAACGGGCCGCGAGCCGGGCCAAAAGCCCGCTCGTCACGTCCACCCTGACCCCACCCCCCCAATCCGCCGCCCTCCAGTGCTGCCCTAAGGTAAGGCAAGCTTCTCCCCTTCCGTTTTCCATGGATTTTGTGTGGTTCCTCTTGTATGGTTGTCTAAATCGTAGAAAACCCTAGGTAATAAGGGAGATTGACATGGGGATTTGAGTAGGAGGGGTTGGATCTGCAAAGGGGTGTGATGGACCTGAATAGGATTGATTGATGCAATATATTGAATTGGATTTTTTCTGGGACATCGGGACGAGGTACAGCTTCTAAACTGAAGGGTACTGTTGTCCATTCTTATGTTTATTTGATGGTTATATACTAACAAATTTGTTAAACATGCCAAAGGGGGCCATCAGCAAGAGCTAGACAGAACTGGGGGGGTTGAGAGGAAGGCAAACAAAGAAGGGGGCATAAGATCCAAGGCGAGCGAACAGGGGGGGTTAAAATCAATTCTCCCAAAAGGTTTAGACCCACAGTTCATGCCCGGTTGTTGACGTTGGTTCCATTCGTAATTCTCGAGCCCATTCTTCTCAGCCCATCGGACCTCAACGGCTGCCGCTCGCGCTTGGCGCGTCGGCCCCGCCTTCGCAGGAGCTACCATCGCGCGCGGCTTGCCGGACTGGCCTCCACGGCCACTGCCGTCGAGCGCCGCTCACGTGTGGCTCTCTGGACCTGCTTCCGCAGACGCTGCCGTCGAGCGCCGCTCGCGCGCGGCTCTCTGGACCTGCCTCCGTAGCCACCATCGTCGTGCGCGGCTTGCCGGGCTGGCCTCCATAGCCGTTGCCGTCAAGCACCGCTCACGTGCGGCTCCTCGGCCCCACCTCTGTGGTCGCTGGCGTCGCGCCGCTCGTCAGACTGGCCTCCGCAGCCGCCCGCCACCCAGATCAGCATTCGCCGTCTCTCCGCAGGCCCTCACCACGGCCGTCATCGTGTACCCATCAGCGGGCAGCCCAAACTCCCGAAACCTCCTCGCGAACTCCAGAGCCGGAGTTCACTTCCCTGCGCCCATGCAGGCAGCGAGAACGGTGTTCCCGAAGACGCCATTCCTGATGGAGCTTTCGTCGAACAGCCTGCAGGCATCCAGGAACCGGCCAGACCCGCCGTAGGACACGGCAAGCGCGCAGGATATGAAGACGCTGCCAAGCCAGCCGGATCTCGTGTAGGGGGGGCCCACTTGGGAGTTGAAGCAGAGGCGGGGGTGTGCCATAGGACAATGGTTATTATTACTACTCGAATGGTTTTCAAACCATTCCAGCAACTGGCTTCAACCACAGGTAGGCACTCAGTTTCAGTTCGATTTGGGTGGAAAGTCAAGATGGTTTGGTTTTGGTTGGGCTGACATAAATATAAAAACTGAGTTTAGTTTGGTTTGGGTTGCCACGTTTATTCGTGCAGGTTTGGTTGAGGTACGGTTTAGTTCTCAAACTTTTCTCAGATTTATTTGTTAGTGTCACGAGACAACGTGTCTAGCAGCTGCTGCTGAGTCACTAAGAGTTTGCTGCTGAAGCTACCTTTGTAGGTGTGCATAACCTGTTACAGAGCATTTCGAGAAAATTGGGTAGCTCAAATGATTTCTTTGTGATGAAATCAACCCATCATGGTTCATGTTTATAACTTGACATTGGTGGTCATATTTTTCTGGATTTATGTCAGGTCTTTCGGCGATATGCATTTACTGGGAGGAGACATTCTCGTCGACTACGAAGATGTCTGTGGCGACTTCGTCAATCTTAGGATGATGTGCCGGTCCAGTCTCCGGAGGTGCTTGTAAGGATGTGGTGTGTGTACGTTTATAGGGAGATTGTACATGCGTATGTATGAGCGTGTCTGCATCTATACCATGTTTAAAAAAAACATTCCGAGAAAACTGCTAAATTAAATTAAATTGAATTAAACAAATTTCAGATACCAAGCTGACTTTTCTGCGTTCAACTTCAAACTAATGCACAATTGGTCGTGTTTGATCTCGTAGTCGTTTTCCAACCATCAAGCGGCTTGAAGATAAAGCCCGGAAAGAAGGTCTGGCCCGTTGATGTGACCATATGGCATCACCTTTCGTTTCTTTTTCGGTGAACCGTTCCTCTGAGAACGATGCCATCAGTCGGCATGCCACATGCGGTGAAGGTAGTCGACCAGTGGGTCTATGGATGTGAATCAGGGAAACATTTCCCGCAAAAGAAAATCAGGGAAACATCGTGATGCATTGTAGGTATTATTAATCGTGGCCATCTAAAAGTCACTTTGATGCACGAGTTTTAGTGAGTCTTATCTCTACTTCTAAAGAGTGAGTTGGTAGATCGGTATTCATGGTATATTTTCGCCTCATCGGTTAATTTTCGCCTCACCTCCCACCACACTCTTCCATGCTGGTTTTCTTATTCGCCGGTTTATTTTTCTCTCCACTCTTTCCTTGCAAACCGGCATTTTTCTAACGTACAAAAGCTCGCGGATCTAACTTTCCTAACATAACCAAATCAACCAGTGCAATTTGCTTTAGGAAAGAAATAACGGATTTTAAGAAAACAAGTAACGAATTTTAAGGAAACTAACATGTAAATCATGACGCATCGTACACCATAAAACCAAATCCCGTTATGGAAGCATCATGTAACTACTTAATTTGTTACGGAGCATAAAGGACATTCATTTTTTTTAAGGAAAATGATCCTGAAATTTTAGGACGTAATCACCCTGTTGTGTTTTGTTAAGCAAAGAGATCCCAAAATTTTGTCAAGATCTGCTTCGTGTTTCCTTAAAAATTGCGTCAAAGACACCGGTTCCGCAGCACCACCATCGCAACGATCATTTGCACCGCCAGTTCTGCAACGTTGTTGTCTCCACGGTACAAGAATGCGGGGATCACCACCGCTCCTGACGATACATTGTCGTAGTCACGCAGGAGTCGTGCAGAGCCGCCGCAGGGAACACCCACCCCACCGATTATTTAGCGCCACCGATCTTTTTACCAATTTTACTACTCCAATAAACAGATCGCTCTACCAAGTCCTCTTCCCTATAAGTTCCAATGCCGTTGCCTGCACCGCACCCCATACCCCTCCCCGGCGACCTTACAGAGTGAAGTCGGCCGAGACGACGACAACTGCAGGTGGCCCGGAGGCGGAGGAGTCGGGGCGCCTGCAGTCTGTGGCCTTCTCCGAGGCTGCAGCGCGGCGAGCCAGCGGCGCCGCAAGCGACGTTCCCGCCGTTCGACGTCGTGTCACGCCTGCAGGCGAGTGATACGTCTCCGTCGTATCCATAATTTTTTATTGTTTCATCTCAATATTTTGCAACTTTCACATACTTTTGGTAACAATTTATATGATTTTCTTGGACTAACATATTGATCCAGTGCCCAGTGTCAGTTCCTGTTTTTTGCATGTTTTTTGTTTCGCAGAAAATCTATATCAAACGAAGTCCAAATGCGATAAAATTTTACGGAGATTTTTTTGGAATATATGTGAATTTTTGGCGCAAGAATCAACGCAAGGGGAGGCCCACAGGCCCCACAAGCTCACACGGTGCGCCCCCTACCCTGGGGCGCGCCAGGCAGGCTTGTGGCCACCCCGTAAGTCAGTTGGAGCCCTTCTTTCTCTGAAAGAAAGATAATTTCCGAATAAAAACCGTGTTAAAATTTCAGCCCAATCGGAGTTACGGATCTCCGGGAATATAAGAAACGGCGAAGGGCCAGAAAACAGGAGCACGAAACAGAAGAGAAACAGAGAGAGAGAGATCCAATCTCGGAGGGCTCCTGCCCTCCGGGAGCCATGGCGGCCATGGACTAGAGGGGGAACCCTTCTCCCATCTAGGGGGAAGGCCAAGCAAGAAGAAGGGGGGGGGCTTTCTCCCCCTCTCTCCCGGTGGCGCCGGAACGCCGTCGGGGGAACCATCGTGGCGGCGATCTACTCCAACAACTCCGCCGTCTTCCTCAACACCTCCATCACCTTCCCTCATCTATTATCAGCGGTCCACTCTCCTGCAACCCGCTGTACCCCCTACTTGAACATGGTGTTTTATGCTATATATTATTATCCAATGATGTGTAGCCATCCTATGATGTTTTGAGTAGATTCTTTTTGTCCTATGGGTTGGTTGATGATCTTGATTGGTTTGAGTTGCGTGTTTTATTTTGGTGCTGTCCTATGGTGCCCTCCGTGCCACGCACACGTGGGGGATTCCCGCTGTAGGGTGTTGCAATACGTTCATGATTCGCTTATAGTGGGTTG
This sequence comes from Elymus sibiricus, assembly GCA_039707655.1. Lineage (NCBI taxonomy): Eukaryota > Viridiplantae > Streptophyta > Magnoliopsida > Poales > Poaceae > Elymus > Elymus sibiricus. The sequence goes on along the minus strand of CM077670.1, from coordinate 83,280,070 downwards.
CGAGAGTGACAGAAGCTTAAACCCGAGTAAGGGGGTCATTGCGTATGGGAGTAAAGGGGACTTGTTAATTAATGCTATGGTTGGGTTTTACCTTAATGATCTTTAGTAGTTGCGGACGCTTGCTAGAGTTCCAATAATAAGCGCATATGATCCAAGTACGAAAAGTATGTTAGCTCATGCCTCTCCCTCATATAAAATTGCAATAATGATTACCGATCTAGTTATCAATTGCCAATTTCGCAAATCCTACCACCACTTTGCCACACTCGCTATACTAACTTAATTGTTCTTTTATTAAAACAGCACCTAACTTTTATTTTCACGTTCTTTATTATCTTGCAAACTTATCCCACTACACCTACAAAGTACTTCTAGTTTTATTACTTGTTTCTAGGTAAAACAAACGTTGGTGTGCGTAGAGTTGTATCGGTGGTCGATAGAACTTGAGAGAATATTAATTCTACCTTTAGCTCCTCGTTGGGTTCGACACTCTTACTTATCGAAAAAGGCTACAAATGATCCCTATACTTCTGGGTTATCAAGACCTTTTTCTGGCGCCATTTCCGGAGAGTAATAGCGTGGGGTGAATAATCTCGTGTGCGCTTGTTGGCTTTATCTCTAAGTAGTTTTTATTTTCTGTTCTAAGTTGTTTTATATCTTTAGTTGTGGATATGGAACACGAAATAACAAAAAAAAATAGTTGTACTTGCTACTCATGGAGATGGGGAACCTCCTAAAACCCTCGATGCTGGTTATGTGGAAAAAATTAAACACTACTTTGATAATCCTGATAAATCCCCATTCAACTTGTTAATGGGAGATACATTGGATCACCGGGAATACTTTAGGGATTATCGTTTGTCTCAAAAAGGGAAGCACTTATGGGATCAAATTAAAATGTTGCATTGGTATGCTTGGAATTTATGCTTAAGATATCATTATACTTGTTGCTCTAAGATGAAGGCTCCACACCTTCCCTTTCGATGTGAATTTAATGATAATGAAACCTTGGCTTCTTATGCTAATGGTGTATATGATTACTATGATGTGGAACAAATAGAAGAATTTGTTGCTTTTAAGTGTGCTTATGAAATTGAATCTTTGATTGAGAAGTACGAAGATTGTGATGATGCTCTTTACAGATCTGAAAATTATGCTATACTTAAATATTGCTATGAGAACTATAAATACAATGCCGATATTAATGAATTGATTGAGAAGGTCTCCGCTGTCCAAGAAGAGACTAATATTTTGCAGGAATCTATGGAAGAAGAAATTGCTGAAACTATGAGCTCATTAGATGAAAACGATGAGGAGGAGAGCGAAGAACAAAAGGAGGAAGAGCGGATTAGCTACCCGTGCCCACCTTCTGATGAGAGTAACTCTTTATCTCATACATTGTTTAGTTTCCCTTCGTGCTTATCAAAGGATGAATGCTATGATCCCTTGGATTCGTTTGAAATATCCCTATTTGATGAACGTGATGCTTGCTATGCTTGTGGCCATGATGCCAATATGAATTATGCTTATGGAGATGAACTTTCTATAGTTCCTTATGTTAAAAATGAAATTGTTGCTATTGCACCCACGCATGATAGTCCTATTATCTTTTTGAATTCTCCCAATTACACTATATCGGAGAAGTTTGCTCTTATTATGGATTATCTTGATGGGTTGCATTTTACTATTGCACATGATAATTTTGATGAATATAATATGCATGTGCTTGCTGCTCCTACTTGCAATTATTATAAGAGAGGAACCACATCTCCACCTCTCTATGTTTCTAGTATAAAATTGCAAGAAACTGTTTATACTATGCATTGGCCTTTACTTTGTGTGCATGAATTGTTCTTTTATGACATGCCGATGCATAGGAAGAGAGTTAGACTCCGTTGTTATGTGATATATGTTGCTTTGTGCTAACTACTGAATTATAAATCATTGTTAATTAAAATTGGCTTTGATATACCTTTGGATCCGGGTGGATCAATTACTTGAGCACTTTATGCCTAGCTTTATGGCTTTAAAGAAAGCGCTGCCTGGGAGACAACCCGGAAGTTTTAGAGAGTCATTTTATTCTGTTGTGTGCTTTTAAAAAGTTGAAAAAAATAAAAATAAAAAATAGAGGGGAACCTAAAACTTTTTTTGAAAAGAAAAGTGAAAGTGAGAAAGACGAACACCGTTGAAGTGGGGGCTAGCCTTGAACTTTGTTCATGCCATGGAAACTTTGTGAATCTTGATTACAGAAACTTTTCAACTAAAATAATTATCCCCTTGTATAAATCCATTGTATTATAAAAATAATGTGCCAAGATTTACCTTTAGGATGTTTAAATTGCTTGTTTGGTGTGTGCAGTGCAAAAACAGAAACTTTTGCTGTAGTGTTTGAATTTACATATTTTACTAGAACATGCAAAAATTCTGAAATTTTTACACAGTACTGCTATGCAAATTGTTTATTACGTCCTAATTGTTCAGAATTTTTGGAGTTACGGAAGTATATTTTTCATCTGCATCTTTACAGACTGTCCTGTTTTCACAAATTGCTGTTATAGTTTCTTTATCTGCTTGTGTTTGCAATTTTTCCAAGCCCCATTGATGTGGGAACATTAGAATTGTGTTAGCATACAGTAGGTAATGTTTGGATTATAATTATACAATATTGTTATATCAAGACATGATGGGATTTGATGTTATATGTACTAACCCCTCTAATAAAAGTTCGGTTAAGTTTTGTGTGGATGAAGTGTTCGAAGACCGAGGAGGCATCGATATGAGAAAAATAAGGAGAGGCAAGGGTTCAATCTTGGGGATGCCCAAGGCACCCCAAGTAAATATTTAAGGAGACTCAAGCGTCTAAGCTTGGGGATGCCCCGGAAGGCATCCCATCCTTCTTTCTCAACAATTATCGGTATGTCTCGGTTTTTGTTTTGTTCACATGATATGCGTAAATTCTTGGAGCGTCGAGTGATTTTTATTTTTATTTTAGTGATGCACGATGCTGGTATGGGATAGTCCTTTGTTGATTTGTAGAATGCTCTTTGCAGTTCACTTATATCTTTTGAGTATGGCTTTATAGAATGCTTCATGTGCTTCACTTATATCTTTTGAAGTTTGGATGCTCGTTTCTCTACATTTGGAAAACTGTTATTTGTAGAATGCTCTTTTGCTTAACTTATATTTATTAGAGCATGGACGGGTCTTTTGTAGAAAGAATTAAACTCTCATGCTTCACTTATATCTATTTAGAGAGTTAACAGGAATTGGCCATTCACATGGTTAGTCATAAAATCCTACATAAAATTTGTAGATCACTGAATATGATATGATATGTTTTGATTCCTTGCAATAGTTTTGCGATATTAAGATGGTAATATGTGGGTGTACCAGTGGATGATTGTGGTTTAGTAAAAATATCGATATTAAAGTTTGTGATTCCCGAAGCATGCACGGATAGCCTCTAGTTTTGTGATGAAGTTGGAGCACGATTTATTATTGAGTGTCTACTTTATGAGTGGCGGTCGGGGACGAGCGATGGTCTTTTCCTCCCAATCTACCCCCCTAGGGGTATGAAAGGTCATGCTTTGCTTCGAGGGCTAATAAAACTTTTGCAATAAGTATTTGAGTTCTTTACGACTAATGTGATGTTCTTGGACTGAAGCACTTCCACATATCCATATTTTGTTAGCCTCTTCGGTACCGTGCATTGCCTGTTCTCACCTCGAGACTTGGTGCAAACTTCGCCGGTGCATCCAAATCCCGTGATATGATACGCTCTATCACACATAAGCCTCATTATATCCTTCCTCAAAACAGCCACCATACCTACCTATCATGGTGATGGGGAACGTAGCATGAAAATCAAAAAAATTCCTACGAACACCCAAGATCTAATCTATGAGATGCATAGCAACGAGAGGGGAGTGTGTCTACATACCCTTGTAGACCGAAAGTGAAAGCGTCGTGATACGTCTCCAACGTATCTATAATTTTTGATTGTTACATGCTATTATAGTATCAATCTTGGATGTTTTTATATGCAATTATATATCATTTTTGGGACTAACCTATTAACCTAGTGCCCAGTGCCAGTTGCTGTTTTCTGCTTGTTTTTGGCTTTTCAGAGAAACAGTACCAAATAAAGTCCAAATGCCACGAAACTTTTTGGAGATTTTTTTCTAGACAAAAGAAACCTTGGAAGCTTTGGGAGGAGGCCTGAATATTGGGAAACCCCCAGAGAGCCAGAAGAAAAAACCTTTCCGCCGCCGCAAGCCTCTGTTCTTCCGCGATCTCATCTGGAGGCCTTTTTCGGTACTCTGCCGGAGGGAGAATCGATCACGGAGGGCTTCTACATCAACCTTGCCGCCCTTCCGATGATGTGTGAGTAGTTTATCACAGACCTACGGGTCCATAGTTAGTAGCTAGATGGCTTCTTCTCTCTCTTTGATCTTCAATACAATGTTCTCCTTGATGTTCTTGGAGTTCTATCCGATGTAATCTTGTTTTGTGGTGTGTTTGTTGGGGTCCGATGAATTGTGAGTGTATGATCAGATTATTCATGAGAAATATTTGAGTCTTCTCTGAACTCTTTTATGCATGATTGTTATAGCTTTGTATTTCTCTCCGATCTATCGATTTGGTTTGGCCTACTAGATTGATTTATCTTGCAATGGGAGAGGTGCTTTGTGATGGGTTCAATCTTGCGGTGCTCAATCCTAGTGACAGAAGGGGACATGACACATATTTGAATTGTTGCCATTAAGGATAAAAAGATGGGGTTTATTCATATTGCTTGATTTTTCTTTTCTACATCATGTCATCTTGCTTAAGGCGTTACTCTGTTTTTATTAACTTAATACTCTAGATGCATGCTGGATAGCGGTCGATGAGTGGAGTAATAGTAGTAGATGCAGGCAGGAGTCGGTCTACTTGTCTCGGACATGATGCCTATATACATGATCATTGCCATGAACCCGTCATAATTATTTTCTTTTCTATTAATTGTCCAACAGTAATTTGTTTACCCACCGTATGTTTATGTGCTCAAGAGAGAAGCCTCTAGTGAAAACTATGGCCCCCGGGTCTATCTTTATCATATAAAAAACCTAAAAATACCTTGATGCAATTTATTTACTTTTATTTTAATTAGTATTTTAGTTTATCTATTTTCCTCGATAAGATTTAATCCTTGCAAATAACCGCTAAGAGGATTGACAACCCTCTTATTTGCATTGGGTGCAAGTGTTTGCTCTTGTGTGTGCAGGTGCGCTTAACGGAATTTTGCTTGGTTCTCCTACTGGATTGATAACCTTGGTTCTTAACTAAGGGAGATACTTATCTCTACTGTACTGCATCATCCTCTCCTCTTCGGGGAAATACCAACGCAGACTACAAGTAGCAGGAAGAATTTCTGGCACCGTTGCCGGGGATACATCATCAAAATTACCAAGTACCTTCGCACAAATTATCATTCACTTGCATTTACTTTATTTGCCTTTTATTTGCATTTGCCTCTCATTTTCATCTCCCCCACTTCTAATTTTTTTTTTACAAAAACACACAAAAAAATTATTTGCTTGTTTGCTTGCTTTGTCGCGATGTCTCAAGAAAATACAAAATAATTCTCAATGGCACACTGAACGAACTCCAACTGGTAAGAAGGTAAATTATGTTGAAGAAATTAATACTTTGAGCGATAAGATGGATGCTCTATTGAAATTGGTTGCTTGTAAAAATGCTCATATTGATCCTAATGATTTGCCATTGTCTACTTTGATTGAGCAAAATAATGATGCTATTGATGTGAATTTTGTCTCTAGAAATAATTTCAACAACAATGCTTATAGGGGTAATTTCAATCCTAGACCGTTTCCTGGAAATTCCTCTAATAATTATGGCAATCCATATGGTAATTCTTATAATAATAATAATAGGATGCCCTCTGATCTTGAAAGTAATATTAACGAATTTATTAGTTCACAAAAGAATTTTAATACTATGATAGAAGAAAAATTGAATAGAGTTGATGAATTGGCTAGGAACATGGATAGAATTGCTCATGATGTGGAAAATCTCAAAACTAAATTTTTTCCATCCAAGCATGATATAAATGAGTCTATTAAGGCTATCTATGTTTCCATTAATGAAAGCAAAGAAAGGACCGCTAGGTTGAGAGCTAAGCGAGAATTTCTAGAAAAAGCGATTCCACCCGGTTTCTTTCGTAGTAATGATGAAGATATTAAAATGATTGGTGTCACTCCTATTGAATCATTATTTAGTAACATAAAACTTGATGAAAAAGGGACTGGAGAAGAGTCAACTTTAGATAGAAGGAGTCCCACTTGCTTGGAGGGTGATAATCTTGATCATAAAAATGAAAAAATTGGGTTTGGAGATGTCAAAACTTTAAATAGTAATGCACCCACTACTTTGGATTACAAGGACTTTAATTATGATAGTTGTTCTTTAATTTAGTGTATTTCCTTGTTGCAATCCATGATTAATTCACCAAATGCATATGAACAAAATAAAGCTTTCACTAAACATATCGTAGAAGCCATGATGAAAGCACATGAAGAAAAACTTGAGTTGGAAGTATCAATTCCTAGAAAATTACAAGATGAATGGGAACCTACTATTAAAGTAAAAATTAAAGATTATGAATGTAATGCTCTTTGTGATCTTGGTGCTAGCGTTTCCACTATACCAAAGTCCTTGTGTGATGTGCTTGGTCTCACCGACATGGATCCTTGTTTCCTTAATTTGCATCTTGCGGATTCCACTATTAAAAAGCCATTGGGTAGAATAAATTATGTACTTATTCTTGCAAATAGAAATTATGTGCCCGTGGACTTTATTGTTCTTGACATTGAATTCAATCCTTCTTGCCCCATAATACTTGGTAGGCCTTTTCTTCGAACTATTGGTGCTATTATTGATATGAAAGAAGGTAATATAAGATTTCAATTTCCACTAAAGAAAGGGATGGAACACTTCCCTAGGAATATAATTAAAGCACATTATGAATCCATTATGAGGGCCACTTATGGAATTAACTTGAAGGATGACAACACTTGAAACTATGCATTATGCCTAGCTAGGGGCATAAATCAATAGCGCTTGTTGGGAGGCAACCCAATGAATAAAATAAATTTTTGTTTTTACTTTCTGTTCTTGAGTGTTTACACAATATAGCTACTGTTGTGATTGTGTTTTTATCTTTTAATTAGTGTTTGTGCCAAGTAATGCCTTTGGGATGATTTGGAAGATAGTATAATTGATGCTGTTTGGAAAACATAAAGTTTTGCGTCCAGTGATGGAATTTTAATTCTGTACTGGAGCGTCAGAAAAATCTGAAATTTTTACACAGTATTGGTATATGAATTTACCACGTTTTCTAATTTTTAATAATTTTTGGAGTTACATAAGTGTGAATTTTAAATAGATCTTTACAGACTGTTCTGTTTTAGACAGATTCTGTTTTTGTTGCATAGTTTGCTTATTTTGAGGAATCTATGGATCGTATCGGGGGGTATGAGTCATGGAGAAGTTGGAGTACAGTAGCATTATGCCAATATTAAATATGAATCAATCTACTACAGTACCTAAAGTTAAAGATTTGTTTGTTATACTAACGGATCTCACGAGGTTTCTGTTGAGTTTTGTGTGCTGAAGTTTTCAAGTTTTGGGTGAGACTACGATGGATAAAGGAATAAGGAGCGGCAAGAGCCTAAGCTTGGGGATGACCAATGCACCCCAAGGTAATATTCAAGGAATACTCAAGCGTCTAAGCTTGGGGATGCTCCGGAAGGCCTCCCCTCTTTCGTTTACAATCTATCGGTAATTCACTTGGAGCTATATTTTTATTCATCACATGATATGTGTTTTACTTGGAGCATCTTGTGAAATAGTTTGTCAGCTTTTGTTTGCTTTTTAGTTTATCACAATCATCTTTGCTGAACACACCATTTTGAGAGGGACACACATTATTCGTGATTTGTTAGAATACTCTATGTGCTTCACTTATATCTTTTGAGCTAGGCAGTTGCTCTAGTGCTTCACTTATATCTTTTAGAGCACAGTGGTGGTTATATTTTAAAGAAATAGTTGCACTCTTATGCTTCACTTATATCTTTTTGAGAGTCTCATGATAGCAATGGTAATATGCACGGGTTATGAATTTGGTCCTGATATGATAGGTATTCAAGAGGGATATAATAAAAACTTTCATGTAGATCACTGAATATGATAAATTTGATTTCTTGCAATAGTTTTGTGATATTAAGATGGTAATATGGGGGAGGTATTAGTAGATAATTGTGGTTTAGAAAGAATAATTGTGTTAAGGTTTGTGATTCCCGAAGCATGCACGTATGATCTGTCGTTATGCTAAGAAGTTAGAGCATGATTTATTATTGATTGTCTACCTTATGAGTGGCGGTCGGGGACGAGCGATGGACCTTGTCCTACCAATCTATCCCTCTCGGGGCATGCATAGTAGTACTTTGCTTTGAGGGCTAATAAACTTTCGCAATAAGTATGTGAGTTCTTTATGACTAATGTGAGTCCATGGATTATATGCACTCTCACCCTTCCGCAATTTGCTAGCTTCTTCGGTACCGTGCATTGCCCTTTCTCACATCGAGAGTTGGTGCAAACTTCGCCGGTGCATCCAAACCCCGTGATATGATACGCTCTATCACACATAAGCCTCCTTATATCTTCCTCAAAACAGCCACCATACCTACTTATCATGGCATTTCCATAGTCATTCCGAGATATATTGCCATGCAACTTCCACCATTTCGTTTTTTATGACATACATCATCATTGTCATATTGCTTTGCATGATCATATAGCTAACATAGTATTTGTGGCTCAACCACCGTTCATCACTGCTATACATGTTACGCTAGCAGCATTGCACATCTTGGTACACTGCCAGAGGCATTCATATAGAGTCATATTTTGTTCTAGTATCGAGTTGTAAGTAAATAGAGGTGTGATGATCATCATTATTAGAGCATTATCCCAGTGAGGTAAGAATGATGGATACTAATGAGTCCTCAAAAAAGTGGGGATGAAGTCCGTGAGATCGTTCTAAAAAAAGGGAAAAAAAGAAGAGAAAAAAGGAGAAAAAGAGGCAAAAAAGAGACATGAAAAAATGAGAGAAAAAGAGAGAAGGGGCAATGTTACTATCCTTTTCCACACTTGTGCTTCAGAGTAGCACCATGTTTTTCATATAGAGAGTCTCCTATTTTGTCACTTTCATATACTAGTGGGAATTTTTCATTATAGAACTTGGCCTGTATATTCCGATGACGGGATTCCTCAAATGCCCGAGGTCTTCATGAGCAAGCAAGTTGGATGCGCACCCACTTAGTTTTCATGTTGAGCTTTCATACACTTATAGCTCTTATTGCATCCGTTGCATGGCAATCCCTACTCCTCGCATTGACATCAATTGATGGGCATCTCCATAGCCCGTTGATTAGCCTCGTTGATGTGAGACTTTCTCCATTTTTTAACTTCTCTTATTTATCTCTACCATCATACTCTATTCCACCCATAGTGCTATATCCATGGCTTGCGCTCATGTATTGAGTGGGAGTTGAAAAAGCTGAAGCGCGTTAAAAAGTATGAACCAATTGCTCGGCTTGCCATCGGGGTAGTGCATGATAAATACTTTGTGTGAATAAGATGGAGCATGACAGGATTATATGATTTTGTAGGGATAATGTTCTTTAGCATTTTTATTTTGAAAGACATGATTGTTTATTAGTATGCCTGAGTATTGATGTCTTTATATCAAATTATATACTATTGCTTTGAATCATTTGGATCTTATTATTTATACCGTAAGAGAGAGATTACATGATGAAACATGATAGGTAGCATTCCACATCAAAAATTCTGTTTTTATCATTTACCTACTCGAGGACGAGCATGAATTAAGCTTGGGGATGCTTGATACGTCTCCAACGTATCTATAATTTTTGATTGTTCCATGCTATTATAGTATCAATCTTGGATGTATTTATATGCAATTATATATCATTTTTTGGGACTAACCTATTAACCTAGTGCCCAGTGGCAGTTGCTGTTTTCTGCTTGTTTTTGGCTTTTCAGAGAAACAGTACCAAATGAAGTCCAAATGCCACGAAACTTTTTGGAGATTTTTTTCTGGACAAAAGAAACCTTGGAAGCTTCGGGAGGAGGCCAGAAGCCTCACGGAGGCTTCACAAGGCAACAGGGCGCGCCCCAGGGGGGGCCGTGTTGCGTTGCGGGGCCCATGTGACTCCGTTTGACCTAATTCCACTTCTATAAATTCACAAATATTGGGAAACCCCCAGAGAGCCAGAAGAAAAAATCTTTCCGCCGCCGCAAGCCTCTGTTCTTTCGTGATGCCATTTGGAGGCCTTTTCTGGTACTCTGCCGGAGGGGGAATCGATCATGGAGGGCTTCTACATCAACCTTGCTGCCCTTCCGATGATGTGTGAGTAGTTTACCACAGACCTACGGGTCCATAGTTAGTAGCTAGATGGCTTCTTCTCTCTCTTTGATCTTCAATACAATGTTCTCCTTGATGTTCTTGGAGTTCTATCCGATGTAATCTTCTTTTGTGGTGTGTTTGTTGGGATCCGATGAATTGTGAGTTTATGATCAGATTATTCATGAGAAATATTTGAGTCTTCTCTGAACTCTTTTATGCATGATTGTTATAGCTTTGTATTTCTCTCCGATCTATCGATTTGGTTTGGCCTACTAGATTGATTTATCTTGCAATGGGAGAGGTGCTTTGTGATGGGTTCAATCTTGCGGTGCTCAATCCTAGTGATAGAAGGGGAAATGACACGTATTTGTATTGTTGCCATTAAGGATAAAAAGATGGGGTTTATTCATATTGCTTGAATTTGCTTCTCTACATCATGTCATCTTGCTTAAGGAGTTACTCTGTTTTTATTAACTTAATACTCCAGATGCATGCTGGATAGCGGTCGATGAGTGGAGTAATAGTAGTAGATGCAGGCAGGAGTCGGTCTACTTCTCTCAGACGTGATGCCTATATACATGATCATTGCCATGAATCCATCATAATTATTTGCTTTTCTATCAATTGCCCAACAGTAATTTGTTTACCCACCGTATGTTTATGTGCTCAAGAGAGAAGCCTCTAGTGAAAACTATGGCCCCCGGGTCTATCTTTATCATATAAAAAACCTAAAAATACCTTGCTGCAATTTATTTACTTTTATTTTAATTAGTATTTTAGTTTATCTATTTACCTCGATAAGATTTAATCCTTGCAAATAACCGCTAAGAGGATTGACAACCCTCTTATTTGCGTTGGGTGCAAGTGTTTGCTCTTGTGTGTGCAGGTGCGCTTAACGGAATTTTGCTTGGTTCTCCTACTGAATTGATGACCTTGGTTCTTAACAGAGGGAAATACTTATCTCTACTGTACTGCATCATCCTCTCCTCTTCGGGGAAATACCAACACAGACTACAAGTAGCACATCGTAACGCGGTTGATGTAATCGTACTCTTCACGATCCAATCTGATCTAGTGCCGAACGGACGGCACCTCCAAGATTAGCACACGTTCAGCTCGATGGCGTCCTCTCCTTCTTGATCCAGCAAGAGAGGGGGAGGAGGTAGATGAGATCGGAACCAGCACGACGGCGTGGTGGTGGTGGTGGCAGCGGAATTCCGGCAGGGCTTCGCCAAGCGCTGTCGGAAACATGGAGGAGGAGTAACGGGAGGAAGACAGGGGAAGCGTGGAAGGGGTGGCTGCCCCCTGCGCCTCCCCACTATATATAGGGGTGAGGGAGGGCCGTGCCAGCCCTAGCCCCCCTCCCAAGGCAAGGGGGTGGCGGCCAAGGAGGGAGGAGTGCCCTCCAAGCCAAGTGGAGGGCCCTCCCCCTTAGGGTTTCCCTTCCCTAGGTGCATGGGCCAAGTAGGGGCTGGTGCGTGATAACCCACAAGTATAGGGGATCGCAACAGTTTTCGAGGGTAGAGTATTCAACCCAAATTTATTGATTCGACACAAGGGGGGCCAAAGAATATTTGCAAGTATTAGCAGTAGAGTTGTCAATTCAACCACACCTGGAGACTAAATATCTGCAGCAGAGTGATCAGTAGCACAGTAGTATGATAGTTTGATAGCAGTAGCAATAATAGTAACAGTAGCAGTAACAATAGCAACAATAGTAGTAGCAATTGTGACAGCAGTAGCAACAATAGTAACTTAGCAAAGAACAATATGTGAAAAACTCGTAGGCATTGGATCGGTGATTATGTTGGATAACATTCATCATGTAACAGTCATAACCTAGGGCGACACAGAACTAGCTCCAATTCATCAATATAATGTAGGCATGTATTCCGTATATAGTCATACGTGCTTGCGATAAGAACTTGCATGACATCTTTTGTCCTACCCTCCCGTGGCAGCGGGGTCCATAAGGAAACTAAGGGATATAAAGGCCTCCTTTTAATAGAAAACTGATAACCCACAAGTATAGGGGGTCGCACAATTTTCGAGGGTAGAGTATTCAACCCAAATTTATTGATTCGACACAAGGGGAGTGCTACTTGTAGCTTGCGTTGGTATTTTCCCCGAAGAGGAAGGGATGATGCAGCACAATAGAGATAAGTATTTCCCTCAGTTATGAAACCAAGGTTATCGAACCAGTAGGAGAATCACGCAACACCTTGTTAGCAGCACCTGCACACAAACAACAAATCCTTGCACCCAACGCAAACGAGGGGTTGTCAATCCCCCGGTGGTCAATTACAAGATTAAATTGTATGTGATAGATAGATAGATAGAAACAAAAATACAAAATAAAATCAATAAAAGAAAATGGCAGCAATATTTTTAGGATTTTAGTAATATGATTTAGATAGACCCGGGGCCATAGTTTTCACTAGAGGCTTCTCTCAAGAAAATAGCATACGGTGGGTAGAAAAATTACTGTTGGGCAATTGATAGAAAAGCAAATAATCATGACGGTATCCAAGGCAATGATCATGTATATAGGCATCTCGTCCGAGACAAGTAGACCGACTCCTGCCTGCATCTACTACTATTACTCCACACATCGACCGCTATCCAGCATGCATCTAGTGTATTAAGTCCATAAAGAACGTAGTAACGCCTTAAGAACGATGACATGATGTAGACAAGATAAACTCACGTATGAATAAACCCCATCTTTTTACCCTTAATAGCAACGATACATACGTGTCATGTCCCTTTCTGTCACTGGGATTGAGCACCGCAAGATCGAACCCATTACAAAGCACCTCTTCCCATGGCAAGATAAATCAATCTAGTTGGCCAAACCAAATCAATAGATCGGAGAAGAAATATGAAGCTATAATAATCATGCATAAAAGAGTGCAACAAAGACTCAAATATATTCATGGATAATCTGATCATAAACTCACAATTCATCGGATCCCAACAAACACACCGCAAAAAGTGATTACATCGGATAGAACTCCAAGAACATCGAGGAGAACATTGTATTGAAGATCAAAAAGAGAGAAGAAGCCATCTAGCTACTAACTATGGACCCGAAGGTCTGTGGTAAACTACTCACGCATCATCGGAAGGGCAGCAAGGTTGATGTAGAGCCCCTCCGTGATCGATTCCCCCTCCTGCGGAGTACCGGAGAAGGCCTCCAGATGGGATCTCTCGAGAACAGAAACTTGCGATGGCGGAAAAAGTATTTCGTGGACTCCCCTGAGGGTTTCTGATTTTTCCTGAATTTATAGTGGTGGAATTAGGTCAAACGGAGCTGAGGTGGGTCCACGAGGCACCAGGGTGCGCCTGCCCCCCAAGGCGCGCCCTGGTTGCTCATGGCCACCTCCTCTGGCGTCTGGTCTTCTCCCGAAGCCTCTAGTGTTTGTCTTGTCCAGAAAAAAATCTCCAAAAAGTTTCGTGGCATTTGGACTTTGTTTGGTATTGATTTTTTGTAAAACAAAAACAGGGCAGAAAACAACAACTGGCACTGGGCACTAAGTTAATAGGTTAGTCTCCAAAAATGATATATAATTGCTGTAAATGTATATAAAAACATCCAAGATTGATAATATAACAGCATGGAACAATCAAAAATTATAGATACATTGGAGACGTATCAGGGAGCCAAAGAATATTTGCAAGTATTAGCAGTTGAGTTATCAATTCAACCACACATGGAGACTAAATATCTGCAGCAGAGTGATCAGTAACACAGTAGTATGATAGTTTGATAGCAGTAGCAATAATAGTAACAGTAGCAATAATGATATCAGCAATAGTAGTAGCAATGGTGACAGTAGTGGCAACAGTAGTAACTTAGCAAGGAACAATATGTGAAAGGCTCGTAGGCATTGGATAACATTCATCATGTAACAGTCATAACCTAGGGCGACACAGAACTAACTCCAATTCATCAATGTAATGTAGGCATGTATTCTGTATATAGTCATACGTGCTTGCGATAAGAACTTGCATGACATCTTTTGTCCTACCCTCCCGTGGCAGCGGGATCCATAAGGAAACTAAGGGATATTAAGGCCTCCTTTTAATAGAGAACCGGAACAAAGCATTAACACATAGTGAATACATGAACTCCTCAAACTATGGCAATCATCGAAAAGAATCCCAATTATTGTCACCTTGGGGTATGCGGATCATAACACATAGCAGGTGCATATAACTTGCAAGATCGGATCAAGAACACAAATATATTCATGAAAACATAAGGGGTCAGATCTGGAATCATGGCACTCGGGCCCTAGTGACAAGCATTAAGCATAGCAAAGTCATAGCAACATCAATCTCAGAACATAGTGGATACTAGGGATCAAGCCCTAACAAAACTAACTTGATTACATGATAAATCTCATCCAATTCATCACCGTCCAGCAAGCCTATGAAGGAATTACTCACTCCCGACAGTGAGCATCATGAAATTGGTGATGAAGGATGGTTGATGATGATGATGCCGGAAGATCCCCCTCTCCGGAGCCCCAAACGGACTCCAGATCTGGCCTCCCGATGAAGAACAGGAGGTGGCGGCGGCTCCGTATCATGAAACGCAATAAAACTTCCTGTCCTATTTTTTCTTTGGAATTGTGAATTTATAGCATTGGAAATAGGGTCAGCGGAGCCACATGGGCCCCACGAGGTACCAGGGCATGCCTGGGGGGGGGGGGGGCGGCGCGCCCTGGTGCCTCGTGGGCACTGGGTGGTCCCCTCCAGTAGGTTTTGGCTCCAGTATTTTTTATATATTCCATAAAAAATCTCCAAAAAGTTTCATCCAATTCCAAGAACTTTTATTTCTGCACAAAAAACAACACCATGGCAATTCTGCTGAAAACAACGTCAGTCCGGGTTAGTTTCATTCAAATCATTCAAATTAGAGTCCAAAACAAGAGCAAAAGTGTTTGGAAAAGTAGATACGACGGAGACGTATCAACTCCCCCAAGCTTAACTCATTGCTTGTCCTCAAGCAATTCAGTTGACAAACTGAAAGTGATAAAGAAAAACTTTTACAAACTCTTTTGTTCTTGTATCTATTTATATGCTTAAATAGCACCCAAGTTTCAGCAAAGATTATAACTAACCATGCAAATGATAACTCTTAGAAATTATATTCACTCATATCAATGGCATAATCAACTAGCGAGCAATAATAAGATATTTCAAATGCTAACACTTTGTCAAAACGATCATGATATAATATGACAACATGGTATCTCGCTAGCCCTTTCTGAGACCGCAAAACATAAATGCAGAGCACCTCCAAAGTTCAAGCAGCGACTAAACATTGTAATTCATGGTAGAAGAGATCCAGTCATGATGCACACAACATTAACTATTCACAATGCATGAGAATGACAATAGTGCTCTTAGGACTGGTGCTTATTTGAGAAGGTGATGACTCAACAATAAAAGTAAAATAACATAAAAGTAAATAGATAGGCCCTTCGCAAAGGGAAGCATGGATTTGCAGAGGTGCCAGAGCTCGAAGCTTAAATCAGGGATAGATATAATTTTGGGAGGTATGCCTTTCCTGTCAACGTCACGACCGATAGTTTTCAATATCTTCCATGCTAAACACATTAGCGGCGGTTCCCAAGCGGTAAAGTAAAGTTTACTCCCCCTCCATCAACAATCACAAGCCATGGCTAGCCGAATCCTCGGGTGCCCTCCATACCAACAACTTTCCGGGGGAGTTTGTTTTATTATTTTGCAATTTTAATAATGGGACTGGATCTCCCGATTACCAGCCCCTCTCGTGCAAGGACAAGTGAATCAACACTCATCATGAGAATAACCCACTTAGCATGGAAGATACTGACCACCCCCTGTCGCTCCATGAGCGGTACGGGCACACAAAACAGATGATCATTTGAATATTTAGAGGTGGCACATGCAAATTTACTTAGAATGGCAGAGTAATACCGCATGTAGGTAGATATAGTGGACTTATCTGGAATAACTTTGGTTTAAGGGTTTTGATGCACAAGCAGCATTCCCGCTTAGTACAGGTGAAGGCTAGCAAATAGGTTGAGAAGCGACCAGCTAGAGAGCGAAAACGGTCATAATCATGCATTATGAATAATCAACATTGAATACTAGCATGAGTAGGAAATAAACACCATGAACATAAATATTGTGAAGGCTATGTTGGTTCTGAATCAACTACATGCGTGAACATGTGCCAAGTCAAGCCACTTGAAACATTCAGAGGAGGATACCATATCATCATACTACATCACAATCATTTTAATGCATGTTGACACTCAAGATAAATCATTATCCACTCCTAGCTACTTAAGCATGGCATGAGCAACTATAATCTCTAATTGTCATCATAAACATGTTTAATCATAACATGCTGAATCATGGATACTGAGTTAAACATATTTACAAAAACAAAGAACAAGTTGAGTTCATACCCGCTTTTCCTTGCCACAGTCACTTCATCGAATCGTCGTCATTATTGCCTTTCACTTGCACGACCGAATGATATAAAAATAATAATAGTGCAAGAGTGCCGTGGACTAAGCTGGAATCTGCAAGCATTTTATTCAAAGGAGAAGACAAGGTAAAATGGGCTCTTTGTTAGATCAACAACAATGCATATGGGAGCCACTCAACATTTTCATCGTGGTCTTCTCCTTACAATGACTCAACAAAAGAAAAGAATTTCAGAGAAACACACTAAAATATTTTTGGAGTTTTTAGTTTTTCTAAAGAAAACGAAATAAAGAAGAAAAATGAAAAACGAGAAAAAAAACTATTTACATGGGAAAGCTCCCAGCAAGTAAAAGAAGAAACGGGAAAGCTTTTTGGGTTTTCTTTTACTACTACGAAACTACAACTAATTAAACTGGAAAGAAAAACCAAAAAGAAGCGAGAAATGTTTTTGGATTTTCTCAAGTTTTTCGAACACACTAGAAGAAAACGAGAAAATAAAACTAGCATGGATTATACAATGAAAAAGTATGAACACCGACGACTGGAATGAAATGTATGAGCATGAATGTAATGTCGGTGAGAGATACGTACTCCCCCAAGCTTAGGCTTTTGCCTAGCTTGGTCTACGGCCATCCGTAGTAGCCATCCGGTCCCATGTGAAAGTCCTGAGGCGGCGGCACCCGAGCGTCCCAATCCTGGGCCTCCTCCCCTGCCGCTGTCAACGTGTTCCGGTAAGCAATGATGTCCGGTGGCATCACGGTATATCCGTTCCTGGCATGAGAATCAAACAAAGCAGGTGCATGCAACAGAATAATATCACGAGTATCCTCACTAAAAACCAGGTTATAACGAATGTTGTGAGGAGGCTCAGGAGCATCAAGAAAGTGGTGGTTCCTCATGGACTGGTGATCTAAGTAAACTCTGGGCAACAAACAATCATGAGGGCGTATGTTAACATTAAAACATCTCGCTAAGCGAGTAGCATAAATACCACCATGAATTTTACCCCTAGTTCTATTAGTGTGCAGGCGGCGTGCAATGATGGCTCGCAAGTTATAAGTGTTATCATTGTGCAATGCACGGCATAAAATGGCAAAGTCAGGTGCAGCTAGCGCACTACCTTGCTCCCTAGCAATCAAGCATTTCCCTAAGAATAAAGCAAAGTAGTGAACAAAGGGAAATTGCAAGCTAGTGGCTCGGGCTTTCGACACGCCCCTTGTCTCTCCCACCGTTAAAGTGTGGAGAAAACCCTCAAACTCCTCCGGGTGAGGCTCTCTAATTTCCCCATCAAAAGGAATCAAACATATCTCACAAAATTCAGCCAGAGGTATTTGATAGTTCAACACATAAATCAAAGCGCACCTCAGGGGGGTCAAGCCTACTCAGAAAATGAAAATTTTGCACAAAGGAATTTGTAAGGATGTGGTGCTGGTCACACTCATCTGCGAGGAAGTCGGTCAGTCCGGCATTTGCAACGAATTTCTCAAACTCTTGGTAGAATCCGGCTTCGTTCATGAAGGCATTGTGCGGCCATTCACACGGCCGGACCTCCATCCTACGCGGAATGTTGAGGTCACTATCCGAGGACTCCCCAAGGACTCCCTTGGCGTTCCGCTTCGAGGAACTCCTCCGGAAGATATTCATTTTGCTAAGAACAATTTCTGAAATTTTTTGGGCCACAAAATGATATCAATAAAACTTCACAAGATTGATAGCAACTACTCATATGGATGTCTAGAGGCTATATCAAGCATTCAAACTACTTGGAACTCAAAGAATTCAACATGCAAGCTCATTTTCAGTAGCACCAAGAGTAGCTAATCATGCAAAATATAATCCACTAGAGCAAAAACTAATTGGAGCAATGGAGGAGTTACATACCAAGGAGCAATCTCCCAAAATAGTTTCGGAAACGGAGCTCCGAGCAAAGAGATCGAAAATTCCAGTTTTGTGAGCAAGAACACGAGAGAGAGAGCTAACAAGAATTTTTGCTAGAGGTAAGAGACGAAGTGAGCTGAAGGAATAAGTGAGGGGGCCCCTGTGGGGCCCACAAGGTACCTGGGCGTGCCAGGGGGGTGGTGCGCCCTAGTGCCTCGTGGGCACCTGGGGCACCCCCCTGGTATGTTCCCAGTGCCAAAAATTATTAAATATTATATAAAAATTCATATCAAAATTTTATTGCATTCTGAGCACTTTTATTTCTGGGCACATTTTTTATTGCACGGTTATCAGAAAACAGGATAATCATGGCATTTTATTTTATTTAACTAAAAATAACAGAAAACAAAAAGTGGGTATAGAAGGTTGTGCTTACTAAATTCATCGACCCCATGCCCCTCAAAAAGAATCCATTAATAAGGTTGATCAAGTCTTATTAACAAACCATTTTCGAGTAACATGAAACCGAAGAATCTTCGTAAAACACTAGGTTACCTCAACGGGGATATGCATCTCCCCGATAATAAGAGTTTCATATTTCTTTTTAACAGTAGGTAGAGGGAGTTGAAAACTTCCAATAGTAATTGTCGGAGTCTTTTCAATAATATGAATACCATTTACTTGAAATTGTTTCTTCGGAAAGTGCACCGTATGTTCATTACCATTGATATGAAAAGTGACCTTGCTTTTGTTGCAATCAATAACAGCCCCTGCAGTATTCAAAAAGGGTCTACCAAGGATAATCGACATGTTGTCATCCTCGGGCATATCAAGTATAACAAAGTCTGTTAGGATAGTAACATTTGCAACTACAACGGGCACATCCTCACAAACACCGATAGGTATGGCAGTTGATTTGTCAGCCATTTGCAATGATATTTCAGTGGGAGTGAGTTTATTCAAATCAAGTCTTTTATATAAAGAGAAAAGCATAACACTAACACCGGCTCCTAAATCACGCAAAGCAGTTTTGACATAATTTCTTTTAATGGAGTATGGTATAGTTGGTATTCCTGGATCTCCTAGTTTCTTAGGTACTCCATCCTTAAAAGAATAATTTGCAAGCATGGTAGAAATCTCAGCTTCAGGTATCTTTCTTTTATTTGTGACAATGTCTTTCATATATTTAGCATAAGGGGCCATCTTTAAAATATCAGTCAAACGAGTTCGCAAAAAGACTGGCCTAAGCATTTCATTAAAGCGTTCAAATTCTTCCTCATCCTTTTTCTTAGATGGTTTAGGAGGAAAGGGCATGGGTTTTTGAACCCATGGTTCTCTTTCTTTACTATGTTTTCTAGCAACGAAGTCTCTTTTATCATAACGTTTATTTTTAGAAGGTGGGTTATCAAGATCAACATCAGGTTCTATTTCAACATCATTATCAGGTTCTTTATCATTATCTGGTTGGGTATCCATACGAGCTTCATCATTATTATTATCATCAGGTGGTTGTTCATTACAAGATTGTGTGTCAGCATCAGAAATAGAAACATCATTACTATCCTCCAAGGTTTTTCTACCTCGGGTTCACTAGAAGTATGCAAAGTCCTATCATTTTTGTTTTTAGATGGACTAGGTGCATCAACATTAATTCTTTGAGAGTCTTGTTCAATTCTTTTTGGATGACCTTCAGGATAAAGTGGCTCCTGAGTCATTCTACCTCCTCTAGTCATTACTCTAACAGCATGATCATTCATATTGTTATTCATTTCATTGAGCAATTCACTTTTAGATTTAGCCACTTGTTTTAATTGAGTTTGAACCATAGATGCATGTTTACTCACACCTTTAACATCATTAGCAATTCTAAATAACAAGTCACGCAAGCAATCAATCATGTAGGCATTTTGTTTTAATTGTTTCATAACATTTGCATTGAAGTGATCTTGCTTAATAATATAATTGTCAAATTCATACAAGCATTGACAGGAGGTTTGTTGTAAGGAATATCACCTTCATCAAATTTTATAAGAGAATTTACCTCTACTACCTGTGGCGGTGTGTCAAGACCATGTATTTCTTCAATAGGTGGTAGATTCTTAACATCTTCAGCTTTAATACCTTTTTCCTTCATACATTTCTTTGCTTCTTGCATATCTTCAGGACTAAGATGTAAAATACCCCTCTTCTTCGGAGTGGGTTTGGGCGGTGATTCAGGAAGTGTCCAATCATTATCATTCTTCAATATATTATTCAATAATTCCTCAGCTTGTTCAATGGTCCTTTCCCTGAAAACACAACTCGCACAACTATCTAGGTAGTCCCTAGAAGCATCGGTTAGTCCATTATAGAAGATATCAAGTATTTCATTTTTCTTAAGAGGATGATCAGGCAAAGCATTAAGTAATTGGAGAAGCCTCCCCCAAGCTTGAGGGAGATTCTCTTCTTCAATTTGCACAACGTTAAATATTTCCTGTAAGGCAGCTTGTTTCTTATGAGTAGGAAAATATTTTTCAGAGAAGTAATAAATCATATCCTGGGGACTACGCACACATTCAGGAACAAGAGTATTATACCATTCCTTAGCATCACCCTTTAATGAGAAAGGAAACAACTTAAGAATATAGTAATAGCGAATTTTTTCCTCTTGAGCAAATAGGGTGGCTATATCATTTAATTTAGTAAGATGTGCCACAACGGTTTCAGTTTCATAACCATGGAAAGGATCAGATTCAACCAAAGTAATTAACTCAGGATCGACAGAGAATTCATAATCCTTATCAGTAACAAATATGGGAGAGGTAGCAAACTTAGGATCATATTTCATTCTCTCCCTCATAGATTTTTCTTTCATTTCAGCAAGCAACTTTATAACTTCATGTCTATCATTACAAGCAAGGATGGCTCTAGCCGTCTCCCTAGCAAAGCAATGTTCATCAGGTGTTTCAACTCTAGTAGGGGAGCTAGGCATAATAGGTGAATCATAATTCTCAAGAGATTCAACATTTTCAATTTCTTTAGCTTTAGCAATTTGTTCAGTAAGAAATTCACCAAGTGGCACAGCATTATCAAGCATAGTACTAGCATCATCATGAGCATCATTCATAGCAGAAGTGGTATCATCAACAACTTGCGACATATCAGAATTAATAGCATGTGGTGGTGTTGCAAGTTTACTCAAAATAGAAGGTGAATCAAGTGCAGAGCTAGATGGCAGTTCCTTACCTCCCCTCGTCTTAGAGGGAACGATCTTGGTCTTAGCGTCTTTCAGATTCTTCATAGTGATCAACAGATATAAATCCCAAGTGACTTAGCAAATAAAGCTATGCTCCCCGGCAATGGTGCCAGAAAAAGGTCTTGATAACCCACAAGTATAGGGGATCGCAACAGTTTTCGAGGGTAGAGTATTCAACCCAAATTTATTGATTCGACACAAGGGGAGCCAAAGAATATTTCCAAGTATTAGCAGTTGAGTTGTCAATTCAACCATACCTGGAGACTAAATATCTACAGCAGAGTGATCAGTAGCACAGTAGTATGATAGTTTGATAGTAGTAGCAATAATAGTAACAGTAGCAATAACGATAGCAGCAATAGTAGTAGCAATGCCCCCGCAAAAAAAATAGTAGTAGCAATGGTGACAACAGTGGCAACAGTAGTAACTTAGCAAGGAACAATATGTGAAAGACTCGCAGGCATTGGATCGGT